>ML661891.1:9503898-9690586 GCA_007570785.1 Antilocapra americana | reverse complement strand
AGAGTTGGACACGACTGAGTGACTTCACTTTCACTTTTCACTTTCATGCATTGGAGAAGGAAATGGCAACCCACTCCAGTGTTCTTGCCTTGAGAATCCCAGGGACGGGGGAGCCTGGTGGACTGCCGTCTCTGGGGTCGTACAGAGTCGGACACGACTGAGGCGACTTAGCAGTAGCAGCATATCATAATTAACAGGTTTAATTTTTTAAAAAAAGGTTTAACCCACTCAAGCCAACTGAATTTTTAAAAGTAAATTTTAGTAACAAAACCTGATGGAGTATGTAGGACACAGTTCTTAAGCAAGGGGGGCTTATTTGTCTTCTAGACTACTTTGAAACCACTTCCCCTCTTAATACCTATTTGCAAGCAAACACCAATAGCAAAAAAAAATAAAACCACAATATGTAATTTGGCAGCTCCCTTTTGAAAGATTACCAACATCTAATTTATATTTTTTAAAAAAGTTAGGATAAGAATAATGGACATTTAAAGGGGAAGAGATCTTTTCATTAGTGATAGTCTTAACCCTTACTTTAGAGCCAAAGAAACTGAAGCACAAAAGGTAGCTTACTTAAGGATACCTAGTTAGTGGTAGAGCCTGGACAAGCACTCAAGTCCCTTAATCTAGAATTTTTTATAATTGGAGATGCTATTTCTAAGATGTTTCTAATAAACAGTGTTGAATTAATATTGACCCAGGGCACACTTGAAACATCTTATTTTAACAAGTTATTTCATGTCACTTGTTACTTACAATCATCACTTGGTGAATATATGCCAAATTCTTGTTAAGAGATCTGATAAATTAACATTTCATTGTGTTTATATAGCAAACAGTTGATAAAAATAAATGTAAAAAAAAACCAACACACTACTTACACATTACTGAAAGTCTCTCTGAAAATGATGCCAGATCTCAATTTGTGAATTCTGTAAGCCTCAGAGTTTGAGAAATACTGTATTAAAAAGAGCAAGAATTGAGCTCAAATTAATTCCAATCAAGTATTTTCCCTTAAGATGCCTGAGTATACTTAAAAGTTCTGTTAATAATGATAATTTTCAAACAAAAAGACTGTATGTATTATTTTCATATGGTTAAGAGTCAGTAAAGTCATTTTCATATACCAGCTCTTTCAGAAAACACATTTTAGTCAAGAATAAATAACACTTAAAAAACAGATAAGGGGGACAAAGAGAGAAAACAAAACAAAAAAAATAAGGGCACAAAAGAGTAAAATGTGTACAGAAACAAGAAGAAAGAAAAACACGTCGATTTCTGAGACATTTTGCATAGTATCTCATTCCTAGAAGAAAAATATAGGCCAAGCACACGAGGAAGAAACCATAGTTTTAACTAATACTGAATATCTAATAATAACAGGGAAACAGCAGCAGCAGACACCAGACTGACCTAACGTGGTAGATCTTTGGTGCCTGTCTGGGAAATGGGAGAGATGTGGGGAAAGGGCTAAAATCAATTAAAAGTATCTAGGATGGAAAAGTGGATAAAAAGAATGAATGCAAAATAATGTTAAGTACAATCTTGCTACATTTTGGACTGCTAAAAATGATCGAGATAGATATGTATGTTTTAAAAAGTAGGACACCACTCTACCTCAGATTTCACTGAATATCTTCAGTCAGTAAATACGGAGTGGTGGCTCAGATGGTAAAGGATCTGCCTGCAGTGCAGGGGACCTGGGTTCGATCCCTGGATTGGGAAGATCCCCTGGAAAAGGGCATGGCAACCCACTCCAGTATTCCTGTCTGGAAAATCCCCATGGACAGAGCAGCCTGGTGGACTATGTCCATGGGGTCACAAAGAGTCAGACACAACTGAACGGCTAAGTACATCTGTTTTTCAAACAATTCTAAAATCTTATAGTGGACAGGCAGCAAAGAAACAATGTAAATACTGACCTGCTGAAACATTTTTTAAATTCAACATCAGATTATCACAAAAATGTTCTAGGTGAAATACTCAATGTATATGAAAAATACTGGAAAAATTTGAAAACTGCACCTCCTATTTTATTGGAAGAATATCAGGCTTGTTTGATGCAATTATAAATTATGTAGTACCGAATCAATTCCAAACAAATTTTCTGCGCACTGACTTTCCTTATATAGTAAGAACAATTTATGACAATGACTTCCACGTACCTATGCTCCATTAAATATGCTACTAAAAAAACAAAGCATTTTCTTCAATGCTGAAATTTTCAGATTAATTTACAGCAGCATTCACAATATGAAATGTTTCCTCTTTGACAGAAGAAATTTCTAAAACCTTTACTTTGATTCCATGAACTGTATGAAAAAATTGACCCATTATTAGAACTACCTGGTTTCCCATTACACAGAAGGTGAGACTGATATGAAACTGGCATCACTTACATGTTTACAAAGTTCTTCTGTTAATGGAGACAACACATCACCACTACTGCTTCACTTTCTGTACATGCATAAGAAAATTTGCAACAAAAAATGCATAAAATCTATTTAGTAGAGCATCCTTTGATGTAAATGGAAAGTAATGCTTCTCAAAGTGCTTCCTGCAGCTACATATGTTCAATTATCTTTCAGTACATACTTCTTTAAATTGCTATTATTTTTAATTTAACTTTTCATTCTGAAATAATTGTAGATTTACATTTAATTGAAAAAAATAGAGATCTGGTATAATTTTAAAGCAGTTTCCCAACGGTAACATCTTGAAAAATCATAGTATAATCATAGTGAGGATACTGAATGATGCAATTCTCCTATCTTATTCTGATAGTCCCTATTTCACTTGTATTTGTGTGTGTATATGTATGTATTTAGTTCTATACAATTTTACTAAATGTGCAGCTTCATGTACTTATCACCCAACTCAAGATACAGAACAGTTCCATCCCAAGGATCCTTAGTGCTGCCCTTCTGTAAGTACACCCACCTCCCTCCTGCCCTCCTTACACTGTCCATAATATCTGTGGAGTGGTATATTTTTACCAGAGAGCACACAGGGCCAATGAAAGGAAAAGACAGTCTCTGAAGCAATAACCCCTTACAAAATAGGTATAGAAACAAACCAGAGAAAAAAGCATATACATGTGCAAAGACATTGGTCACATTTACTCAGCCATCTGGAACACTACATTTGAATATAATTATGCAAACAAATGCACAGGCATATGCATACACACAGAGAGAGAGACAGAGAGTGGTCATCTACTAAGTCACAGTGACGATCAAGCTCCTTGATTCTGAGATAAATTTTCCTATCATGAATAAATTCCAGACTAGAATCAAGTGGACATATAAAATAATGCTACAGAACGACTGGGGCTTCCCAGGTGGCTCAGTAGTAAAGAATCTGCCTGCTAATGCAGGAGACATGGGTTCGATTCCTGAGTCAGGAAGATACTCTAGAGGGGGAAATGCCAACCCACTCCAGTATTCTAGCCTGGAGGATCCCATAGACAGAGGACCCTGGTGGGCTACAGTCCATAGAGTCACAAAGAGTCAGACGCCATTGATCAGCTGAGCACCCAAGCGTGAGAACGCACAGAATGACTACAACGGGGATTCCTAGATGTATAAGAAAATTAAAAAAAAAAAAAGTTTTTACTGTGTTCAGGGGCAAACCTGCCCCTCCCCCCAGAAATTAGATCTGAACTAAAGTAGCAGGGACTTCCTCAGTGATCCAGTGTTTAAGACTTTCTGCTTCCGATCCAGGGGGCACAGGTTCCACTCCTGGTTGGGAAACTTAAGATCTCACATTTCATGTGGCATGTCCACACACACACACACACACACACACACACACACACACACACACACAAAAGACTGTAAAAACTAACGTTTAAAAATAAAGTAGTTGGTATTCTCTTGAGAATATAAATCTGGTGTGGAAAGAAGAGGAACAGATTGGAAATAACTGACGGTTAATATGTAGATACCTCTTGTCTCTCCAGACAGACTATAAACAATTCAAAGACAGAAATCCTGTCTTTTATTTCTTTTGATTCCTCACGTAAATTACAGGAGTTATAAATACATGGTAGGTATATAAATATTTATTAAATGAATGAGGTAAGCACAGTAGAGGGAAAATGTGAAAGATAAGACACCACAGAATCAAAGGATTTTAGAGCGAGGAGGGTACTTGGAGATATACTTTCAATCCTTTTTATAAATAAAGAAATTGAGGCATAAACATTAAACAGCTTGCCTAAAGACCACATACATCAGTTTATAACTCAACTCTCATGGCTTTAAATTTGGAGTTCTTCTAGTCCATACTTCAGTTAAAGAATGACAGAGAAGAAAGTAATTCCTGGGGGAGCCCAGTATATTAATTCATGAATACAAGCTTTGATGAACCAAAAAAGTTAATAGGTAAGTGGGAGAAGTTAAACTAAATGAAGAGGGTGGGGTAAGAAATAGAATGGCAGATAAGAAATAGAATGGATGACCAAGAATCAGAGAAAAGTGTAAAACAGAAAATGAAAGAAGATAAACAAAGAGATATGGCAAGAAAAGTAACAAAAAAGATGAGCAAAAAAAAAAAGGGGCACAAAAGGGAAGGAGAAAAGTGAGAAATGGTTAGAGAGGTATGAAGAGATGGTATCTGGGGAATTTTTAATGCTATTTATATGTTCACAAATTTTTAAAAATACGTATTTATTTTTGGCTGCATCAGGCCTTAGCTGCTGGCACACAGGATCTTCATGTGGGCTTCCCTCTTGTTGTGATGTGCAGGGCTCTGCAGTTGCAGCTTGTGGGCTTAGCTGCCATGCGGCATGTGGGATCTTAGCTCCCCAACAGGATCCAACCTACGTCCCCTGCATTGACAGGTGGATTCTTAACCACTGGACCGCTAGGGGAGTCTGAAACATATTTCTTAAATAAGCATGACAACCATCTCCAGGAAACTAAACTAGGATATTAGGAAAATAATAAGGAATAATGAAGAACCAACTACAAATACTGGGTATTAAAATTGATAAATTTTAAATCAGGCTTAATAATGAAATGAATATAAATACAGTTGAATATTATAGATACAATAGAAAAAATCAATATATTTGAAAATCAGTGAATAGATGATCAGGATAAGATATTAAGAAGGCATAAAGCAATTAAAATATATATTATAAAAGTTTAAAAATATGGAGGCTTAAAAGAATAAGAGGACAACCCACAGACAAAGGAAACATTTGTAAAAGATCTATCTGACATAGGACTGTTTCCCAAAATATATAAGGAACATTTGAAACTCAATAATAAGAAAATGAATCAACCAATTAAAAAATGGGCAAAAGACTTGAACAGACACTTCACTAAAGAAGACATACACGTGGCAAGTAAGCATCTGAAAAGATATTCAACATCATGTATCATTAGGAAAATGCAAAGTAAAATAACAATAAGAAATTGCCACACTCCTATTAAAATGGCCAAAATCTAGGACACTGACACCACCAAATGATGGCAAGAATGTGGGGCAGCAGAAACTCACTCACTGCTGGTGAAAATGGAAGATAAATCACATAGTCACTCTGGGAGACAGTTTGGCTATTTCTTACCAAACTAAGCATACTCTTACCATATGATCCTGCAATCCCACTTCTTACTATTTACTCAAATGAGTTGAAAATGTATAAACACAAAAAACCTGTATGTGATGTTTACAGCAGCTTTATTCATAATTGCCACACTTGAAAGGAACTAAAATGTCTTTCAGCAGGTGAATGGATAAATTAACTAGTACATCCAGACAATGGAATATTACTCAGTTCTAAAATGAAATGAGCTATCAAACCATGAAAAGACATGGAAGAACCTTACCTTCATATTACTAAGTGAAAAAGGCCAATCTAAAAAGGCTATGTGCTGTTTAATTTCAACTATATGACATTCTGGAAAAGACAAAACTATGACAGTAAAACTTTTCACAAAACAGTAAAAAGATCACCAGTTACCAGCAAGTTAGGAAGAAAGGATAAACAGCCTGAGCACCGAGGATTTTTAAGGCAGTGAAGCTATTCTGTATGATACTATAACGGCACATACATGTCATTATACATTTGTTGAAACCCACACAAAGTACAACACCAAGAGTGAATCCTAATATAAACTATGAACCTTGGTGATAATGATGTGTCAGCGTAGGATCACGGGTTATAACAAATGCATTGCTTTGGTGTGGGATGTTGACAGTGGGAAAAGCTGTATTTGTTGGTGGAAGGTGTACATAGACACTCTCTACAATTTCTGTTCAATTTTGCTGTGTATCTAAAACTGTCCTAAAAAATAAAGAATATTCAAAGGGAAAAAATAAAAGAATTAGTTGTGAAGAGTTAGATCTGAACATATATGGAGGCTAGGAAAAAGAGTCAATATCTAAATAATAGGACTTTCAGAAGGTGAGAAACAGAAATGAGGAATAATGAGAAATAATGATCAATAATTTCCAAAAATTAAAGCTATGTAAGTTTGATATAATATATAAGAAAAAATACCTAGACACTTCATAAAGAAATCTTAGAACATTTCAAAGAGAAAATTCTAAAAATTCCCCCCCCAAAAGTAGCTCACCTACATACACACACACAAAAGTCCAGGTTTCTAATTATTGATAGTAATAACATATGTAAATGGAGTAATATTTTTTAAATGTTGTAAAAATGAAATTGAATATATAACTAAGTGAAAGTGTGTTAGTTACTGTCTTGTCTGACTTTGTGATTCCATTTAACTAAACTATTATTTAAACACAAGGATGAAATAAAGATATTCTTAGGAATATAAGTACTCAGATGGCTTACCATGAAAACTGCTAAACCAAAAAAAACCCAAAATATTGGTCCAAATGTTATAAATCTAGGTGGCTCAATAAGATATGGCAAGAAAGAGTAAATAAATAACTTAAAGGGGAATTTCCTGGCAGTCTCGCCTGGAGAATCCCATGGACAGAGGAGCCTGGTAGGCTACAATCCACGGGGTTGCAAAGAGTCGGACACGACTGAGTGACTTCACTCTTTCTTTCTTTCTCTTCCCCTGGCAGTCTAGTGGTTACGACTCAGTGCTCTCAATGCAGAGGGTGCTGGTTTGATCCCCGGTCCAGGAAGATTCCACGTGCCTCATGGTATGAAAAAAAACAAAACTCAAAACTTAAAAGGTTCACTATTGTTAAACAATGGAAGTGAGGAGACAGAATGAAGGTGGAAAAAGAAGAAGAAGAAAAAGAGTCTACCATAATAATCTTGAATATTAAAAAACTAGAGAATGTTAACATGATAGGGACAGAAAGGAGGGCCTACTAAAGTACATGCCTTATTTAGGGGTAAACGTGAAGTCATTCGGTAGTGTCCGACTCTTTGCAACCCCATGGACTGTAGCCCTCCAGGCTCCTCTGTCCATGGGGATCCTCTAGGCAAGAATTACTGGAGTGGGTTGCCATTTCCTTCTCCAGATCTTCCCGATCCAGGGATCAAACTTGGGTCTCCCACATTGCAAGCAGACTCTTCATTTTCTGCGCCACCAAAGGGGTGAAGATACATATAATCAATAAGTTTAAAAATTTGACAAATATAAATATAGAACAGGACTTAGTGACTGAACAACAACAAATATAAATAAGAATCTAAGTAAAGGGTAACCACTAGAAGAATAAAAATAATAGAACAGGACTTAGTGACTGAACAACAACAACAAATATAAATAAGAATCTAAGTAAAGGGTAACCACTAGAAGAATAAAAATAGGAAACATAATTTTCAAACTGGCCCCACCAAAATGATTTATCCTCAGAAATTAGAAAAGAGAAAGAAATTAGGGTAAATAGAAAACAGAGTAAAATGGTAGGAGTAATTCCTGATGTAATAGCAAGAGACAAAGTTTAGCATACTAAAAATCTCTTAGAAAGCACTCTTAGAGGTAACATGCCAATCTTCTTACTGATCCTTGAATAAATCAGGTGTGTTCCAGCCTCAGGACCTTTTTATCCTTCCTGCTTTCTCTGCCTGGAATAGTCTTCCCAGATGCCAGCTGGTCGAACCTGTGTCTCCTGCACTGGGAGGCCGGATTCTTTACCACTGAGCCAAAAGAGAAGCCCAGGACAGCATGCTAAGTAAACATGTTAAAGTAGATATATATAGGGGAAAGGGAATGGGAGCGAAGATGGACAATAAAGGAAGATCAAATAAAATTAAAACAGGACCCCACACAGTCAAGGACGAAAGAGTACCATGAAGTCAGAAATATAATTAAATCAATTTTCTATACCTGAGGCTCCCTCGTCACACTTCCTCCCAAAGAGATATTTAGCCACTGGTTTCAGCAAAACTTGGGCAGTACTGGTGGGTCAGATGGTAAAGAATCTGCCTGCAATGCAGGAAACCTGGGTTCCAACCCTGGGTTGGGAAGATCCCATGGAGAAGGGAATGACAACCCACTGCAGTATTCTCACCTGAAGAATTCGACGGAGAGAGGAGCCTAATGGGCTATAAGTCCGTGGGGTCACAAAAAGTCAGACACAACTGAGCGACTGACATTTTCAGTCTTTCTTTCCTAGCAAAACTCAAATCACTGTGATCTTGAGAAGACACCGTTCAGTAAAGCGTTAGTACAAAGAAAGCCCAACTAGAATGAGCTGAGTAGAGAATGGGGAGTCAGGAAGTATACATAAACCTTTGCAGGAGTTTTGATACAGAGGGAAGCAGGGAAGTGGAGTGGTAACTTTAGAAGACATGGAACCAACCTCGGACTTTTTCTAAAGAAATGAATAAAATTAAGGGGGTATGCCAAGAGCAGTCATTCAGCAGAGATGGGAAATGGAGATGAAGAAGAAAAAGATAACTGTAAAAGCCTTGAGAAAGTATGAGAAGATGGGGTCCAAAACAGAGGATCTAACCATAGAGACAAGGATTTCTCTACACAAACAAGCTTCACATACAAATGTTTAACAATGATTCTTCTGAAGATGTGGGCTCTGGCAATGTGGGTTCTTCACTTTTTTTGGATAATGTTACCTCCTTGAGAATCTGATTAGTGCTACGGATCTTCTCTTAATATACACATACTTATTTAGATAGGTATTCAGATAGAACTTTACGTACAACTTTAAGGGGGTCACTGTGCCATGCTCCCCAAGCTAATACATATACAAGTCTGTTTGGGGTGGGTTTTGTTTGCTTTTAATTTTTAATTAAACCATAACATACATATAGGAAACCAGAACTTCAGGAAAGTGAATACAACAGTACCATTATATATACCTTTATTTTAAGAAATAGAACAGTACCAGTAACTGAAAGTCCCAAATCCCCCTTCAGTCCTCCCAAAAAGAACCACTATTTTGACTTCTAACACTGAATTATTTTTGTCTGTTTCTGACTTTATATAAAAGGAAGGTGGAAGGATTCATACAGGGTGTATTCTTTTGGTCCAGTTTTTTTCACTCTACACTGTTTTTTATATTCAGTCATACTCATATGTAGCAGTAGTTTGTTCACTTTCATTTCTGTATAGTTTTTCATTGAGAATATTGTAATTTTATGTATCTATTCCATTGTTAGTAGACATCTGGATTATTTCCAAAGTTAGGTTATTACAAATAATTACAAACCCATGTGCAAATTATTGTACGTGTATTTTTGATGAACAAATGCATGTATTTTCCAAATATACCTACAAATAAAGGTGGTAGGATATAGGATAAATGTATACCCAACTTTGATATAAATGACAGTGTTCCAAAGTGACTATAATAAGACCTTACATTTGATGAGTAAGATGGCTTAGAAATAAAAATTTGCTTTTTTTGGAAGCAGAAATATTTCTCTGACTGATCTCTCTAAAACAGTCAGATCAGTCGCTTGGTTGTGTCCTACTCTTTGCGACCCCATGGACTGCAGCATGCCAGGCTTCCCTGTCCATCACCAACTCCCGGAGCTTGCTCAAACTCATGTCCATCAAGTTGGTGATGCCATCCAACCATCTCATCCTCTGTCGTCCCCTTCTCCTCCTGCCTTCAATCTTTCCCAGCATCAGGGTCTTTTCCAATGAGTCAGTTCTTTGCATCAGGTGGCCGAAGTATTGGAACTTCAGCTTCAGCATAGTCCTTCCAATCAACATTCAGGACTGGTTTCCTTTAGGATTGACTGGTTGGATCTCCCTGCAGTCCAAGGGACTCTCAAGAGTCTTCTCCAACACCACAGTTCAAAAGCATCAATTCTTTAGTGCTCACCTTTCTGTATAGTCTAGCTCTCATATCCACACATGACTACTGGAAAAACCATAGCTTTGACTAGATGGACCTTTGTTGGCAAAGTAATGTCTCTGCTTTTTAATATGCTATCTAGGTTGGTCATAGCTTTTCTTTCAAGGAGCACGTGTCTTTTAATTTCATGGCTGCAATCACCATCTGCAGTGATTGTGGAGCCTCCCAAATTAAAGTCTCTCATTGTTTCCTCATTTATTTTCCATGAAGTGATGTATGAAGTTAGCATTACTTTGCTAGTGTGTGAGATGAGTGCAAGTGTGTGGTAAGTTTGAACGTTCTTTGGTTTTGTCTTTCTTTGGGATTGGAATGAAAACTCACCTTTTCCAGTCCCATGGCCACTGCTGAGTTTTCCAAATTTTGCTGGCATATTGATTGCAGCACTTTAACAGCATCATCTTTTAGGATTTGAAATAGCTCAACTGGAATGCCAGCACCTCCACTAACTTTGTTTATAGTGATGCTTCCTAAAGCCCACTTGTCTTTGCATTCCAGGATGTCTGGCTCTAGGTGAGTGATTACAACACTGTGGTTATCTGGGTCATGAAGATCTTTTTTGTATAGTTCTTCTGTGTATTCTTGCCACCTTTTCTTAATATCTTCTGCTTCTGTTAGGTCCATACCATTTCTATCCTTCATTGTGCCCATCTTTGCATGAAATGTTCCCTTGGTATCTTTAATTTTCTTGAAGAGGTCTCTAGTCTTTCCCATTCTGTTGTTTTCTTCTCTTTCTTTGCACTGATCACTGAGGAAGCCTTTCTTATCTCTCCTTGCTATTCTCTGGAACTCTGCATTCAAATGGGTGTATCTCTCCTTTTCTCCTTTGCCTTTAGCTTCTCTTCTTTTCTCAGCTATTTGTAAGGCCTCCTCAGACAACCACTTTGCCTTTTTGCACAATTTTTCCTTGGGGACAGTCTTGATCACTGCCTCCTGTACAATGTCATGAACCTCCATCCATAGTTCTTCTATCAGATCTAATCCCTTGAATTTCTTTGTTCCTTCCAATGTATAATTGTAAGGAATTTGATTTAGGTCATACCTGAATGGTCTAGTGGTTTTCCCTACTTTCTTCAATTTTAGTCTGAATTTGGCAATACTGGCTTGGTCAATAAGTTCACTTTGGGTTCTCCATAACATGTTATAGAAAAACCCCAAAAGAACTTTTGGCTTACTAAACATAGGTTTATTGTAGTTTTGTTTCAATTAAGCCATTGCTGAATACAGCTATACCAACACTATAAAAAGAGTAGCTAAGTGCTCTGGAATCAGTTCAGAGAAGTTCAAATCCTAGCTCTAATGTTAGTTTATCATACAAGCAAATAAACATGTGCTGAGGGTATGGCAAAAAAAGTTTAATTCAAGTAATTTTACTTAAATATGAGGTATCATAATTTTAAGAAATCAAAACTTTGCTGATATTTCTTATCTATATGTTTTGGAATTGATTTTGTTCTGAATTATAAAAGTAGCATCATAGTTACTTCAAGGCTTGATGATGTGAAGGTTTAGAGACAGGAAATTATGATGGATGCTCTTCATCATTCAACTAATAAATATTTACCAAATGTATATTGAAAAGGACATGTGTCAGCTCTATTTTTGACCATGCAGCATAAGAACTCCTTTACTATGTTAAAAAAGTCTGCCACTGTGTGTCTTAGAAGCCCTAGGGTCAACCATGAAAGCCAAGAAGACCAGATAACTTGTTTCCCTATCTAGGGACCAGGTACATAGATTGGACAACTAGATGCGTTCATGCAGAATGTGAATATAGAGCTAAAACTGGAGAGTTTAAAAGTCATTCTTAATACATTTGAATCAGTTCTACTCAGGTGGATGGAACTGGAGCCTATTATACAGAGTGAAGTAAGCCAGAAGGAAAAACAAAAATACAGTATACTAACACATATATATGGAATTTAGAAAGATGGTAACGATAACCTTGTATGTGAGACAGCAAAAGAGATGCAGATGTATAGAACAGTCTTTTGGACTCTATGGGAGAGGGCAAGGGTGGGATGATATGGGAGAACGGCATTGAAACATGTAAATTATCATATGTGAAATCAATCGCCAGCCCAGGTCTGATGCTTGATACAGGGTGCTCAGGGCTGGTACACTGGGATGACCCAGAGAGATGGAATTGGGAGGGAGCTGGGAGGGGGGTTCTAGAAGGGGAACACATGTATACCCATGGCAGATTCATGTGAATGTATGGCAAAACCAACACGATAATGTAAAGAAAATAAATAAAATAACAAATTAAAAAAAATAAAATAAAAGTCATTCTTAGGGCAGTGACATACAGTAGCCAGTGGTGGTACTCCAACAATGGCATCCAATATACTGTGGAGGAGTCAATGGTGTCTTAAACAGGAAAAGGACATTTCTGTGGCATAGCTTTGGCCATAGTCAAGCCTTGAGGTTGGTTAGTTGGTTTCCTATTTGTTCTCAGAGTCTAGTTCTCCAGTCTTTCAGTCACTTTTGTAAGCTAACTAATATCCTTCCAATAAATTCTTTTTAACCAAAGTTTATTTCTGTAGTTGGCAAACAAGAACCCTAAAATGGTAATCTTACCATATGTCAGGCTCTGTACCAGGCAGAGCCTGGGAACACAAAGACAAATAATTTATGGCCCTGCCTTACAGGAGTTTGAGAAGGCAGACAAACAAACAGACAATTACTGTAAGTGATAACTCTATCACAGAAGTAATCGCAGAAAGTACAAGGACACATAGTTTAGGCTTCAAGAGTCAGAAAAGCGTTATCATCTAAATTTTGCAATATGAGTAGGGTAATAGAAGAGAGAAGAGTATTCCAAAAAAAAGGAGCAACAAGTAAAAGTCATACTGCCTTTTCTCTGCTCATCACATCCTTCTTACACAGTACTAAGAGCACAGCTGAAGGATAAAAGTGACAAAAGGCGAAGCGAAGAATTTGTGGAAGGGGATGAGTAACAGTTACAACTTGTGATCTGGGTGACAGGTCACAAACTTTTGAGCTTGCTACAGGAAAATGAACTTTATACTTAAAACACACACACCCACCATTACTGCTCTCACCACTGCAGAGCTAGCCACAACCCTCTTTTCTCTCTCTCACCTGTATCAGTCACTTCTCAGAACAGTCAACCATGGACCTCTGAACTTGGTTGGTTTTTTTCTTCTGTTTTTTGGTTGGCTGTCTGTCTGTGATAGGGGTGGTATAGGAGTCATGAATGAGTGGATAAAGGAATTGAAAAGAGAAGTAAAGGTGTTAACCAACTGATCAGTGTTAAGAAGCAAAAAGTGTCCTGCCAATTGCTCACACTACTTTTGCTTAAAGGTAGGTACAAACACCACAGGAGAAAAAAAGCTGATGTAAAATATTTTATAAAAATATTGTGTGTATGCTTTTTCCTTTAAAATTACAAAATTTCAATACTGACATAGGTCATTCTTAGAGCTTTACCTTTTAAAATTATACTAGGCCAGTGTTTACTTCTATAAAAACTGCAATCTTCATAAGTTTTATAAGGCCTTGCATTTCAGTCATCCACTGTAAAGTTCTATGCTTGAACAGGGGGAACAAGAAAAACACCATGTAAGTAAACTGATCAACCAACCACTCTTAAAAAAGTTTGATAAAGGAGGCCAAAAACAAATGATCAGTAAAAGCTCATTTCCAAAAGTGACATTACAATTAGAAACAAATTCAGAATTTGAGTATTCTAAAAATCTACAATCCTCCTTTAAAAAAAGAAATGTTTACTATCAAGTAAAGGACAGATATGATAAAAATAAGTTTTCATTTCAACTCCATTAAACCGAATGGTGTAAAATTCACTTCGGCTATACCAAACTCCACACCACCTTTATAAATTCAGTTCTTCAGAATGCCTCTGTTCAGACAGCCAGCTCCCGTGTAATATGTGAGACCTGCTCTTTGAAGCCTTTCCTAATCCTGCTCCCCAGGAGAGACTGTCATTTTCTTATACTTTAAAACCATCCTGTACATCTCTTTATTATGATTATCTCATTAATACTATTACTGTTTCTTTGAACATGTACTCTTCTCAACTAGATGAGGAATTCTTTGAGAGAAGGAAGGCAATGTTACATCTCCATCTCTGTAAGTATCTGTTTTAGCACAGTCCCTGAGAAAGGACAGGCAGTCAGTAAATGCTTGTTGAACAGAAAATGACACCATGTGTTAATAATAATATTAACATAAGACTATTTGTGTTCAGGAAACAGCATGATTCAAACTTCAAATTCTGTATGCAGAAACTAAAAACATCAGTTCCACTGGTTCCTATTTTGAAATGGGGAGATATTTTGATAACTTTCATAATACGGATTGGGATGAAATAACTTTTAAGTTCTTTCCTACTACATAAAGCTAATAATGAGTTGTCTCTTTTTTATTTCAGAAAAACCTTAATTTTATTTCACATTATTTACTATTCCTTTACAATCACGTTTTAGGATATCTATGAACACACATCCCTCTCCCCTGAGAGCTGTGTGCCCTGCATCTACTCCTCTGCTATAAAAACGAGGACTGAAAAGTTCTCTGAAATCTTGGTTTCATCAGCCACAGCTGATTGGACCAGACACAGACATCTGCCTCAAACTGGGCTTTTTCCCAGGGTTTAGAATGGGATCACAGAACCATGAGTGAATATATGAATCTAAGAGTTAGAGGACTCGCTCAGCCATGCGCAGTGGTAAAAGACAACATGCAGAGAGAGAAAAATGAAGCAGACAAGTTGGGGGAAGCAGAAGCGATCATGCTGCCTCAGGGTGGGGAGAAAACAGCTTTCTAAGTTACTGGTGAGTTTCCAGTTTCTGGTTCCCCTTCCCCTCACAAAAGCCTGGTTGTAGAATTAATACTTCCACCTTCAAAGCATTGTGAAATCCCTAGTATCCTTGCCATCAGCACTAATTTCCTTTTCAAAGTAAATCAGTTTGATTTTGGTTTCTAATATTTACAAAGAAAATAAATTTTATTTTAAAACCTCGAAAAAGAAAAGGTCAAGTAGGAATACCAAAATGACAGTTAACCACAGGAGAAAAAAAAAAAACTTTGTTAAAAACTGCTGTTACACTGGTCTCTTCAGTCACTTCTCAGTATAAGAAAACGAAAAATATTCACCAACCACAACAGGCTCAAACAACAATCTATAAATCCAACTTCAGCACAGTTGTCAGTATGAAGAAAATTCTATTTCAAAGTTCAGGGGAAAAAAAGATTAAATAAGAGGGATTATCTTAGAGCTTATTAGAACAAATGATTTTATAAAGAGGAATAATACCACTTACTACAACTCTGACCAAAAAGGGGATGGGAATATGTCTGGTGATGATAATAGCCAGTCCTATCTAACAAGCCCAAGTATCATTATACCGTTTTCCCTATCCATCTATACTCTTTTCTCTTAAAAGCATGCCACTACAAGAGTCCTCATCTAAAATACTCAATGGTAGAAGACAGCGATCTTAAAAAAATAATAAAAAAGGAAGCATTTCTCAGCAGCACAGTCATTATATGGCATTAACTTCTAAAAAAAAAAACCAACTAATATATTTTTCTTTGAAATTAGTTTATTGGTAAGAAGATTCCTTTAGCAACTCAGATTTTTAAAAAAAATGAGTTTGTTTAGAAACAATCTTCAAAGGGATAATGAAGGAGTGAGAAGACATATGTATACCTGTGGCTGATTCATGTTGATGTAAGGCAGAAGCCAACACAATACTGTAAAGCAGTTATCCTCCAATTTAAAAATGAGGAAACAAAAAAGGATGAATACTGGTAAATTCTACTGTTCAAAACAAATATTTACAAGAAAAACTGACTAATTTCACATAATCAAGATTTAGCAAGATGGGGAAAATCTACAAACATAATAGAAAGTTCAGAGTTAAAAAGAAACCAAAACAACCAGTACTTCTATCAAATCTGTCAAGATTACATAGACAGTTCTGGGTATTGAGAAAAAAATGAGACATTAGAGTAAAAGAAAAAGCTTATGAAAAATTAAACAGTGACTGCCATAAAAAAGATTTTAAGTAAACAAGTCCCAATTGTTTACAATAATGGAAGCAGGCAGAGGTATTGATCATTTTTAATGACTTATACTGCTTCCAGACTGTACTTACTGAAATTACATTTGATTATGATTGTCCAGTATTCTGAGAATTTAAGTCTAACAATGAAGGAATACTCTGAAGGTTTGACTCTGAAGTGGGAATTTTTCCAATTTCCCCATTCTGCCCTGTTATTCAATCTTTCTCTGCAACATACTTCAGTTTAACTCCCAAATTAATAAAAAGCACAATATCAGAAGAGCTACCACTCTCTCACCTTAATCCATAATAGGAAAGGCTGGTTAATGCTACAGAACAGACTATATGAAGACTAAGTGTAAAATAAGGGCATTCCTAGAGTTTAGTGTTACTAATAAGTTTTAAAAAAAAAAGTGTGCTGGAATTTAAATAACTAATGAAATGGAACAATTAAGAAATGCTAACTATCATTAATGCAAATTAAAAATTTGTGACAGAACACCAAATGCTAGAGCTACTAGACAGACTAACAGTCAGCTTGCCAAAACATTCTCAAAAGCTAGGAATTTATCCTTCGTTTTAAAACCCAGGATTAGATGGTTTGTTCATTCATTGATAGTTCGAGGATAGAGGGGGGACTTGAATACATTAATTAAAGCAATCGAAGAGCAGCAATGACTGTAACAGATTCTTTAGTGAACACTAAACAACAAGTGCCAGGTAGTGTTCTAAACGCTTTACCTGCAGTAGCAAATTTAAGTTTCACAACAATTTTATGAAGATTACCCTCATTTGACAAAAGGAAAGAAACTGAGGTACAGAGACATAATAGGTAGCCAAATAGCAAAGCCAGGTTTCAATCTGAAACAGTTTGGGTCTAGATCAACTACTTTATACTGCCTCTCCAATACTAAAATAATTTATTCATCAATTCTTAACTGAGTGCCAGAATTCTTCTCTGTGCCAGAAGCTGTTATATTTGCTTGAGATACAATGCAGTTACTAACAGATTATTTCAGAAGGAACTTGATAATTCAGACAAGAGTATGGGCCTGACAACCCACAGAATGGGAGAAAATATTTGCAAACAAAGCAACTGACAAGGTATTAATACCGACAGGGTATTAATCTCCAAAATATACAAGCAACTCACCCAACTCTATGTTAAAAAAAAATGGGCAGAAGATCTAAACAGACATTTCTCCAAAGACAACATTCAGATGGCCAAAAAGCACATGAAAAAAATGCTCAACATACCTAATTATCAGAGAAATGCAAATCAAAACTACAATGAAGTATCACCTCACATCAGTCAGAATAGTCATCATCAAAATGTTTACAAACAATAAAAGCTGGAGAGGGTGTAGTAAAAAGGGAACCCTCCTATACTGTTGGTGGGACTATAAGTTTGTCCAGCCACTATGGAGAATGGTATGAAGATTCCTTAAGAAACTAAAAATAGAACTACCATATGATCCAGCAATTCTGCTCTTGGACATACATTTGGAGGAAAGTCTAATTTGAAAAGATACATGCACCTCAAAATTCATAGCAACACTATTTAAAATAGCCAAGACATGCAAGTAACCTAAATGTCCATCAGCAGATGAGTGGATAAAGAAGATGTGATACTTACATAACAATAAAATATTACTTGGCCATAAAAAAGAATGAAATAATGCCATTTGCAGCAACATGGATGGACCTTGAGATTACCGTACTAAGTGAAGTCAGAGAAAGAAATATCATACAATATTGTTTATATGTGGGCTCAAGAATGATAAAAATAAACTTATTTGCAAAACGAAGTCACAGATATAGAAAACAAACTTATGGCTACCAGGAAGGAAAGGGGGAAAGGGATAAATCGGGAGATTGGGAGTGATATACACATATTACTATAAACAAGATAGATAACTAACAAGGACCTATTGTATACATAGGGAACTCGACTCAATAATAGACCTATACAGGAAAAGAATCTTAAAAAGAGTGGCTATATGTATATGTATAACTAATTTACTTTCCTCTACAGCAGAAACTAACACAAAATTGTAAATCAACTATATTCCAATAAAAATTTTTTTAAAAAAGAGCATGGGTCTGAGGAGGCTTTCCAGAATAAGTAAAGCCTACACTGAGTTTTAGGATTCAGAGGCGTTAGAGAGACAAAAAGGAAAAGGAAGAAGAAAATGAAGTCATTCCAAGCAGAAGGACTAATAAGCAATGGTAAACAATTCAGAAATAGCATGTACATTCAAGGAATCATCAAAAAGTAGTTTTATACAGCTAAGTGGAAAATGGAAAGCAGAAATTTAAAGAGTTAAGATTAGAGCTGCTGCTGCTGCTAAGACGCTTTCATCCTGTCCGACTCTGGGTGACCCCATAGACAGCAGCCCCCCAGGCTCCCCCATCTCTGGGATTCTCCAGGCAAGAACACTGGAGTGGGTTGCCATTTCCTTCTCCAATGGATGAAAGTGAAAAGTGAAAGTGAAGTCACTCAGTCGTGTCCAACTCTTAGCGATCCCATGGACTGCAGCCCACCAGGCTCCTCTGTCCATGGGATTTTCCAGGCAAGAGTACTGGAGTGGGGTGCCATTGCCTTCTCCAGTAAGATTAGAGAATCAGTCTCAAATCATGATGAGGCTTGATGACCTCCTAAGAACTCCACCTTTATTCAGTTGACAATGGGATGTTAAACAAGAACTTTCGAACTGTGTTTTAGATCTACTAGTCTGGCAATTCTGACATGAATTTCACGGAGATAAAATCAAAGACAAGAAAACCAGTAAGAAGGTAAGGAATCAGTTCCTAATAAGGCAGTGGTTAAAACAGGAATACTAGGGAAATGATTGATAAAAAAAATAGGTGGTAAAATCAACAGAATGCATAGTACATGAATGGATGCAAGGAGAGAAAGCAGGAAACATGTTAAGAGTCCCAAGTTTCTTGAATGATGAATAGTCAAGATGTTTCTGAAAAACAATAGATCAAAAAAAACTTTAGACAGGTAAATAAGTACAGTTTGGACAAATGGAGTTTGAAGTGAAGATACATAAGCAGTTAGATAAGAATCTCTGGTGCTTCGGAATGATATTAAAACTGGAAAAATAGCTCGGTGGGTAACTGGCAGTTACACGGTAACTGAAACCACAGGGTTAACTGTGACTTGCTTACTGTAAAGGCTAAGAGCAACTGACTAACCCTGGGACCACCACTTCTTTTGGGACAGGCAGAGGAAGGCAAACCCTCAAAGGGAATGATCAACACACTGAGAAGCTCCAGGATGAACAGAAAGGGGCAGCATTTACAGAAGTGTCAGTCAAGGGGTTGAGCTTTTGAGAAAGTGACCAACAGCATTACTTTCCTTGGTTACTTTAGCAAGAGCAAGTTTAGTGATCTAAGAAGTAGAAATTAGACTGCAGTGGGATAAAGAGTAAAGAGTACAGAAAAGATGTAATTTGAACCAATGCAGATTGTTATCAATTTTCTCATCTATAAATTTGAGGCAGTGGGTTATTTTGAGTACTAAATGACTTACTACACGGAACCTCACCTATAAGTAATACTGCAAGTCCTCAAGCTCACTACACGTAGCCATACTGGGTGCCTTTCTGTTCTTATTTCAAACTCCTTTATGTGGCAAGGCCTTGCACTTGATATTCTCCCCTAAGAATCATGCTTTCCTCAGCTCTTCACATTAAGCTCTCTCTCTTCTGTCAAATATCATCTACTAAGAGAGGGCTTCCCTAAGAAGTACCCTAAGGACCCTCTCAATCATTCTCTCACATCATCATGTTTTACTTCCTTTGTAACTCTAATGATACTTTAAAACTTTTCTTGTTTATTTAGAGGTAATACAGCAAAGTGATTGAGAGTGTAGGCTCCACAATCAGACTGGCTGCATACAAACTGCAGCTCTACCATTTACTAGCTATGTGACCACGGACAAGTTACTAAATCTCTCAGTGTCCTAATCTTCTCATTTTTAAAAGGAGCAAAATAATAAAGTACTTACCTCACAGACTTCTTGAGGGAATTAAATGAGCTAATCCATGTAAAAACTATTATAAGAATACAGATAAATTCTGAGCACTCATATTATTATATATTTATTTACTTGCAAGGATCTTAATGCTCCACTGAACTGCATTTTTCAAAATGTACTATTAAGATATTTGAAGTTGTAATAACTCTGAGTCCAAATCATAAATATAGCAACCAATAACCAAATGAAGGAGTACTGTTCTGACTAAGCCTCAGGAAGTGTTACTTTCATAAAAGAGAATTTTTTTGGCCACAAAAGTCAGAGAGGGGAAAAAAAAACAGAGTTAAGGCTCTTTAATAAGTAAGGGAAATTTTTGATAAGTTATATGTAGAATTGCTATGTAATTTAGACCAGCCTATAAAAAGTAAAACTAAAATATGAAGAACAGAGAAAAGAAGGTCCTAAAAAGTTCTGACCTAAGAAATTTTGAAAACAGTGTTCTGACTAGGAACTCTAAAGGACAAAAGGATTTCAGGGGTAAAAAAAAAGATAAAACTTCTCTAATTGGTAAAGTCATTTCTCACTGGGATATGATTAACAATTATGAAACTATACATGTATAATGAGACTGAACAAACAAGTTAAGTGGACAGCGGATGGTGAGAACCAGGTTTTTCATTTCTGGAGAATAAGGTCACAAATAAGCAAGAGGGTAAGGCTAGGATGTGGTACTGAAATAGAGTCAAAAAGATACCAGTATGAACTTACACTTAGCTTCATAGAGCTACAGATGTACACACGTAAAAAAAAGTTATATATTTGTGTACATGGGTTAGTATGCTGCAGTTGCTGCATACATACATATCCTAGGTATGTACACTGAGGTCTAAAAGTAATGATATCCCAAGAGCAATGAGCATACCCAGTGCCCAAATCTTGGTTTCTAATACCCTTCTCTAATAAAAGTAACCAAGGATCCTTAAATAAATGATTGATTATAGGGCTGGGGCAGGGAATATAACAGATTAGCCTGGAGAATTTTGTAGTGCTAGAAAGTACGAAAAGGCTCAAAACAACAACAGTGGTTTCTGTCCTGTTGGTTACAGGAACCAACCAGGAAGAGGTGGAATAACTTGAGCAATAGAATACAGTATAGGAGTATAACTCAAATTTAGAAATGAATATCCATGAGTCCACACTGATATAAATGATAAAATAAAAAAAACGGGGGAGAAAAGGAACATCTCCTTTAAAGAATTCCAAATAATTTTGTAGATACTGACCCCTGGAGGAGTTGGAGCTTAACTTCCCACCTTAACTTTCCCATTGACTATGGTCTGCTCTTAGTTACTTGTTCCTAAAAAGTAGCATAAGGAAGAACTTTACAGTAGAGAAACCTGGCAAGCAGTACCTCAGCCAGGTTAAATATAGAATTACTATGGTTAAAAACATCAGCGATAAGTCATACTGATATAGGTACCCTTGATATGACACAAGAACGGCATTTTATCTCTGCAGTCATCCTCCCACGAACCTATAACTCTAGTCTAATTATGAGAAGAACATTAGGCAAACCTAAATTGAGAGACATTCTACAAAATACTTGACCCATACTCCTCAAAACTGGCAAGGTCATCAAAAGCAAGGAAAAGCTGAGAAGCTGTCACAGCCCAGAGGAGCCAAAGAAAACATAATGACCAAATGCAGTGGGGGATCTGGATGGGATTCTGGAGCTGAAAAGGGACTTCAGGTACAAACTAATGAAATCTGAATAGTGAATTATGGGCTTTAGTGAACAGTAATGTTCCAGTGTTGGTTCCTTAATTGTGACAAGTGTAACACAGAAATGTCGGATGTTAGCAAGAGGGGAAACTGGGTGTGGGGAATGTGGCAACTCCCTGAAACTTCTCTGTAAATGTAAAATTATCCTATTGATACAATTAAAAGTTTGTTTTAATTAATTAATAATAATATCAGGGAAGTTATTGCCTTAACCAGAATGATTTTAGTCCTTTAAGTCATATATAAGAGGGTTGGACAAAATTAGAAATACAGTTGGTACTATGTAAAGCAATCTCAACACTGATGAACAATTTATAATATAGTATATGAAAGTACCTAAAGTCATTTCATATGTGCATGTTCTTATTCCTTAGTTGATAAAGCACTTTAGGGGCAGAAAACTCTCCTCTAAGTAGGAAGCCACTCAAACTTTAGAATAAAAATTGTGGTACTAATTATTACTGATAAAAATTCCACCTGGCTTTTGAAGTCTACCAAATTTAAATCGTTTTTCTCAAAATATATTCACTTGTACATTACTGAGACAGTTCCTCAGAGTCTCAGAAGGAGGAATATATCTAGAGGTATTTTAAGAAAGCACACTGGGATGTTCACTAATAACAGTATATTAAAATTCAAAATTCACAACTTGGGTTTATAATGGGCACTGTTCGAGAGTTGAAAACTCAAAAAAAAAAACAAAACCACTTCACTAACATTTGTAACTATCTTGAATATATTAAAAAGAATTACAAGGCAGTAACAAAAAGTCCAATAGAAAATGTGTGAAGGATAGATACAGGCAAATCACTGAAGAGATAACCAAAAATATCCAAATATAAGAAAAGATGAAGTAAAAACACAACACAAATGAAATGCTGTGTCACACCAATCAGATTGGAAAAATCCAAGAGTCTGACAACACCAACTATTGGTAAGGATATGAACAAAAAGAAACTGTCAGTATTCTATAAACACCGGGGAAAGAGGGCAAAATTTATATTCTAAGACCAGGCAATTTGACAATCACGTATATGACCTGGAGAAGCTGGAATGTTGCTTGAAGAGATACAAGGATTTCATGAGGTGCTATTAATAATAGATAAAAAATGAAAGCACTCTGAATGTTTATCAATAGAAGAAATGACAAACTCCAGTACATTTATTCAGTGGAACACTACAAACCAGTCAAAAATAAATGAACTAGACCTATAGTGCCAACAGGAACTGAAGGGAAAAAAGGTAAAATAAAGAAAGCAAGTTTCAAAGTGTGTATACCATGACACAACTGTATTAATAGCTGGCTAAATTTACCAGGGCACAGTTTTAAGCAACTTAAATGTAAAATTAAAAAGCACCTCATTTAAAGTTTACAACCTTATGAGGTAAATATTTCTATTATCTAGATTTGATAGATGGGGACACTGAGGCATGGAAAAATTTTTACACTTGCCTAAGATCACAAAACTATTAAGTCGCAGAGTCAAGATTCAAGCCTAGGAAGTTACGACTCCAAAGTCCACACTCTTAAAAAGCATCAAAAGCAATATCATGTACTACACACACATATATCTAGTTTATTGAAAGGTAAACAGGAAGGATATACATCAAATTCATCACAACAATTGCCTCTGGGAGGGGATATAAGGAGAGAAAGAAAGGATGAAACTGGGGAGAAAAGAAGGGCCTTTTCATTAGCAATGTTCAGGTAAAGTATAAAGAAATTTTAGAATTTAGTGTGTTCTTCAAAAAGGAACACACAGTTCTATCAAATGTATATCTCAAGCAAAAATGAAAGAGATGTCAAATTTTCTATGGTGAGTATGTGCGTTGTTTACTACTTTGGGGAATTTTCCGTATTTTTTAAACTTTTCAAAATCAAAATGTCTCCCCTATAAAACATTATTTTAACAAAAATAAAGTTAGCAAATTTCCAGTCTCCGTATTTCAGCTTTTATTTGGAAATGCCAACAGCTAAACAGGGAGTTTATTATGTATATACACTTTAAGATACATATGGAAAATTCATTTTTATATGGCTCAAAAGAGACAAACTAAACATCCCAGAAAGTGTCTCTTACATTTTGATGACTCACTATTCTCAATGAAAATGAAGTACATATAGCACTAGCAGGAAAATTCCCTTAATACCTTTCTACCTCTTTTTCTCTGCTGCTTTCTACTTGCTTGTGGTTTTGAAAAGAAGGAAGCAAAAAGAAAGTCCCAAGAAATTGTCACATACTTGAAAAAATAACAGCAGCCATAGAGAAACATATGTGGAGTCCTTCTAAACTTAAGATTTCCCAACATACAATCAAGTAATGTTCCAGACATTTACTTCTAAATTGGTTGTCTGGAATTCAGAACGCATTTTCCCATAAAGAAAGTTAAGAGAGGATGTGATCACCGGGAAAAAAGATACTGCCTGAGGTGCCAGGCAGTGAGACAGAAGCAGCAGAGCACCCTATATGCACTGATGAACCTGAACGAAAAGAAAGGGTTTTCTCTACCAGTGTCTGAGGTTAGAAACCATGTTCCGTTCATTTACCTTGGTATTCTCAGTGACTACCAAAGTACCTGGTACCTCAGAAACATTCGAAAACCCGCTGCCTGCTGACGAGGTAATGAAGAAAAGACTTGAGTCAAACAGTTCATCAGCTGGTGGCACTGGCAACATGGAATAGTGAGGGTTAACACACAAATAGAGAAAAGGCTGGAGAGTAACAAAGTGCAGAAACAGGAGCATCCATATACGGAAAACTGTTACCGGGCTGGCGCTGGTAGCTAGGGGAATGCCTTCACCTGTATTATTAGCTGTTTCCATTATTGTGTGTATTGCATAAACACCATATTTTTGGTTAGTTTTGCAAATAATGAGGCATAAGGCAGTCTCTATTGGGGCAGTAGTTATGTGGGATTTTCAGGATTTTCTCCTATGCCTCGTGAAAATATATTAGTTTCATTTTAGTGATTATTAGAGTAATATTACTCAGAAGAGAGAATAAAATGCAAACACTAAAATAGAAATTACCTAAAATCCTATCATCCAGAGATAATGTCTTTTAATATTGTATGCATTTCCTGAAAATCATTTTGGCATATATACAATATGTAAAAAATAATAACATAGTAATTCCTTTTATTCCTATTTTTCTCTCAAGATTATATTGTGCTTTGTCATGTTAGTAAATTTTTTAAAAAATACGACTTTTAATAATTGCATTTACCACACAGATTAACTGCCATTAATTTTACTAATTCTCTAGTATATGGCATTTTAACTTACAGATTTTTCACTATTATAGTAACATACTATATAAGTTAATCCCTTCTTATATATAAAGCTCTACATTGCTATTTTGAAATTCAAATTGATAATTATGATACACAGTAATAAAGCATGGAGTACTTGACTTGCCCTCACAATTTCTACTGAGCAATAATCAATAGGACACTGAACAAACAAGAAAGAAAGAAATTTTTATTGACTTTTTTTTATTTTCTTCTTCCACATTTGGTAGCAACAAGGAAAAATTCCCACAAAATAATTCTCTGCTATCAGAGAGGACAAGAATAACAAGCTAATTTCTCTGCTGCAGTCACTTCCATCTGCTACAGCCACTTCTTTTTCCACTTAGAATAATGGAATATCAATTTAAATAGGAATATATAAGATATAATATTTATAATATATCAAAGATCTCTGTATTGGTGCTTAAATCTAAGCACATACTTAAATACTAAGTATGCTTTGACAAATTCTGCAAGCAGAAAAGATAACGTAACTAGTATCACTCAATGAGAAAACAGCTTTCTTTTACAATTATTCCATATTTTTATTATTTTTTGAACGAATTAAGAAAATGTCATGCACTCTTATCTCTTCCTTCTCATAGCCCTCCAATTACTCCAAATTTTATTCAAGTTGCCATAAATAGGTCAACAGCTCCATGAGCTTAAGAATCAATAACTATTTAAGCCAGTGGTAACTCATGTGGAAAAGTTCAGAACAAATCAGCATCAGCTTCCTGGCTCTCTTGCAGAAACGTAAAATTTATATTGCTTAACCAATTTTCAAAAGTGTAATTCTGTGTACATAAATTTAAAACTGAGGCCAAATTTTACTTATTATTTATTCCCAGTACTGGTATGCTGTCAAGGGCAATTAACTTTCCTAACAAACACATTCTTTTAAAATTCCACAATGAAGTTAAGTCCACGCTTAATCATTCAGAAAAAGAAAATTATGTAACATACAGTAGTATAATGATGACGATGATGATAATATACGCTATTCTGGACTCCTACTGAGAGCTGCAGTTCTAAAAGAGAAAATGTGAAAATGAGGTAAAAGCTACCCAAAATGTTTAATTCTGGCCAAAACAAAGTTCCCATAAAAGAGGTCTATTAACAATTTTTTGTTTCATTACAAGTTCAAAAGGCGTTCAAATAGCTCAGAAATTTTGTATACTTAGATTTTCAAAAGCTGAAATCCTAGTATCTAAACATAAAACTGTATAACCTGCCCAAGAGTCCTCATTTATTACCCAATCTTAGGTCCCCGGGAGACTACTTTTTACAATAATCTCAAATGCACCAACCACAATGTAACCTGGGCTACTCTGTTCACAGGTGTCTCCGCCTCCTTCCCCCAACAGGAGAGAAGAGGTAGGCTAGGGCAAACAGAAAACAGAGACTATGTACACCAAACAGCAGCTTGTAATCTTGTAAAATTGCTTCTTTTAAACTTGGACTATTCTTGTCATTAGCGGATGATATTTTAAAGAATAACATATTCACGGAGTAGTACAATTCCTGCCGTTACGGGTCTCCAGCTAGCTGACACGCGTTTTCTTCCCAGATAAATACATGCCTGTTGACGGATGCCTTCCCTGCTGTGGAAAACAAGAAGTAACTGTCCTATGACACAAAAACCCTTCTCTACGGCTCCAGGCGTAACCATACGTTTGAATTAAAAGCACACTGGAACAGTAACAAAAATCGTTCAGTACATCTATCATTTAAAGGCATGATAAGGAAAAGTCGTCGCGGCGACCCAGTTTTAGGTCACAAGCTTTTTTTCCCCTCCTCCCCCCAGAAAGCGGTAAACTTCAAAGGGAATGGTGGCGACCAGGAATTGTTTATCACCGCCCCGCACCCCCCCCCAAAAAAAGCCTCGGGAAAACCCCCAAACTGGCCAACGTGGACCTCGAGCAGGCTCACGCTGGCCGAGGTAGGCTCGGCAGACCCCCGCGAGGAAAACCGGGCCTCCGGGGACCCGCCAGGCGCCAGCGGCCGCCGGCTCGGAACGCCGAGCAGGTGGGATTCCGCGAGGCCGGCTCCGTCTTACGTAACGAGCCTGTCAAACCCCAGCTCCGGGACCTCCCCTCCGCCGCCTCCGCCCGCAGCCCCCGCCGAGCGCCCCGGGCCAGCGCGGAACAGAAGATCCGGAGCGGAAGCAGAAGAGACCCCGCCGCCGACGCAGCGGCGCGGCTGCCGCGCTCTGCCCCGCCGCGCCGCCCGGCGCCGAGCCCGCCGGCGAGGACGGCCAGGCTCCGAGAAGCCCCCGCGGGGGTCGCGGCCGCCCGCCGCATCTCCGCGCAGCCGGCCCCGCGCCCGCGCTGTCACCGCTCCGGGCAGTGACAGCTCCGCACGCCGCCGCGGTCCGCGCCGCCGCCCCCGCACTCACCTCGCCGCCGCTCCCGCTCGAGACGCGGGTCGAGCCGGGAGAGCGGTGCGGCGTCCGCTCGGCGGTAGCGGGACACGAGGGACCGAATGCCGCGGCGCTCCGCGCCCGCTTAGCTCATCCCCAGCGGCGCTCCGCCCTGCGCGGCACCCCCGCCCGCCCAGGCCCGCCGTCTCAGTCAGACGGGACTCCCCCTCCCCTCGCGGCCGCCGCTGCCTCCGCCTCCTTCTCTGGCTCCAGCCGCCGCGGCCGCCGCCGCCGCCGCGGCCGGCGCCATCTTGACAGTGACGAGGGGACGGAGGCGGGGACCGCGGCCTGCGAGCGCCAATAGCGGACCGGGCCCTCGCCCGAGGGGGCGGCCCCGGGGCGCGTCGAGGGTCGCGGGGTCCTAGCGCCGGATGTGCGCCAGGCGCAGAAGGTGGGCGGAGCTGAGCCGTGTGCGCTCGTGACGCGCGGTGGAGTTGGGGAAGTGCGCCGTGGTTCCCCTGCGGGTGGAACCGAGGCGAGCGTGGGCGACAGACCCCGTCCCTTCCCCTTTCACCACAGCCAGGGGCAGGATCCGTCATGGGCCAACTGACCTAGTTCCTCCTTCCTCCTCGACAGTCCCGGGAGTCCAGACGTTGGCCAGCCGAAGCTCGTGGCGTCTGCCTGAGCGGCGCTCCTCTACGAAGGGCGCTCAGATTCCCCAGGAAAGCCCCCTCAGGGGTTAGCAACCGCCTCCTAGGAGGTTTCGGTACCAAGATCCTGTAAGTCAGGTAAAATAGGGAATTCAGGAGGGTTCTCTGAAAAGTACGTTGATGAGACACCAGTTGTTGACTGAAGGGGGGCAGGTTACGTTGAATTAATGGATTATGGCCTGCTTGCACCTGGCTGTCGTTCCACCATGAGTGGCTGTGGCAAGTTGCCTCTGAAAAATGAGGATGATGAAGGTTGATCACTGCCACTGGGTTGCTCTGAAGGTTAAAAGGTATAATACATGTGAAGTGCTTAACACAGTACTTGAAAGTAATCGATGTTTGATATTATTACATGGACAAATGAAGAAATAGGACCCTAAAAAGTTTCAAGTCAACTTTTCTAAATCATGCAAGAATAGTGTTTAACCCCTTCTACTAACCAGGTTTATAGGTTTATTTCCTGTCTCCACTTCTTTCGTTGTATTCAGTCAGTTAACAAACATTCACGGAAACTCAAAAACTGAGGGAACACACTGGTGAGGGAAGCAGAAAAGGTCCTAGACTGGAGTTGACAGTCTAGTGGGAAAAGGAGGGACAATAAATACTCATAACATCTTGAGGGAAACATGCTATAAAGGTTATGAACAGAATTCTGGGAGAGAAAATATGAGGACAGTTTAAAAAAAAAAGTGGTCAGGAAAGGTCCATCTGAGGGATGAGAAGGTGCAAGTAATCTGAGAGATGCCCTGGGGAATTAAGGCGCAGGAAATGGCTATGCAAAAGACTTGTGGTAGGAAGAGTCTTGGCTCTTGGAACTGAGTGGAGTCCGTGGTACCAGGGAGTCTGTGGTGCAAAGAGGATTCTGCCCAGATACTGAACAGGTGAGTGTGCAAGCAAGTGAGGGCCCATTTCCCCAGGCCCTAGGAAGATAAAGAAACAAGACTGGATTTTATTGTAATTGCAGCTGAAAGCTATTGAAGAGGAAGGGGTGCCTATTAGAGTGCGGAATTGAGAACAGTGATGTTTGGGGTATGATATTATATCTGTATTTCAAGCAATATATGGACCAAAGGGGGCTTCCCTAGTGGCTCAGCTGTAAAGAATATGCCTACAGTGTGGGAGCATCAGGATATGTGGGTTGGATCCCTGGGCTGGGAAGATTCCCTGGAGGAAGGCCAGACAACCCACTCTAGTGTTCTTGCCTGGAGAATCCCATGAACAGAGAAGCCTGGCAAGCTACAGTCCATAGGGTCACAAAGAGTTGGACACCTCTGGAGCAACTTAGCACTGCACAGCATGGGCCAAAGAACTGGATTTAAAGTAACATTAAAAAACCTGGGGTTGAGCCTCTTCAACACTAAATTGTTCAAATTATATGTTCTGGTCTTCAGTTTTCTTATTGATTCAAAAAAAAATGTGAACATCACATAAGACTGCATATGGAGAAATACCACTTTCACTGAAAATTGTTAAATAATGTAATTTCTAAGTGTTTTGTATGTCATGTGTAGTTGCCTAAACTAAAGTTGCTCAGTTGTGTCCTACTCTTTGTGACCCCATGGCCTGTAGCCTGCCAGGCTCCTCCATCCATGGGATTTTCCAGGCAAGAGTACTGGAGTCCATTGCCATTTCTTTCTCCAGGGAATCTTCCTGACCCAGGGATCGAACCTGGGTCTCCTGTGTTGCAGGCAGATGCTTTACTGTGCGAGCTACCAAGGAAGGCCTAATCAGTGCAGTGCTATTTGGTAAGTACACTTATTGGGTTATTTATTGCAAATAGTAATCCAAATCAGTGATTCTTACTCATTTTTACACAGAGTGCTACTAAAGAAAAGAATATGAACTGTTATGGATATGTAGTTTATTGATGCTGTAATTCCAAATGTGTTTTCTGTTTTTTGGCTGTGTGTCTCCAGAACTCATCATCCCAAACTGAAACTCTGTACCGAGTATATTATAAATCCTATTTTACTTTATATAAGATGTGTACTTTTGAAAGGTATCTGGTAAGTTCCTCTCCCACGCCCCCCAAAAATGGCAGTAGCCTTGGGGATCAGTAGGATTGTTTGCTGCCATTGGAGGGTTTAATGGATTACACCATGTGAGTTTATTATTATGATTTTTTTTTTGACTGTGCCTGGTGGCCTATAGGATCTTAATTCCCTAACCAGGGATGAAATCCAGATACACAGTAGTGAAAGCAATGAGTCTTAACCACCAGTGGCTGTGGTTTAGTTGCTAAGCTGTGTCCGACTCTTGCGACCCCGTGGACTGTAGCCTGCCATGCGCTTCTGTCCTTGGAATTCTCCAGGCAAGAATACTGGAGTGGGTTGCCTGCCTTCCTCCAGGGGATCTTCTCAACCCAGGGATTGAACCTGTGTCTCTTACATCTCCTGCATTGGCAGGCAGGTTCTTTACCACTAGCGCCACCTGGGAAGCCCCTTAACCACCAGACAGCCAGGGAATTCCCCCGTGTAAGTTTAGAAACCGCCATCTGAGAAATAAGAGTAAGAAATAAGTGTCAGTTTTTAGCTCAGATGGTTAACACATCATACTAATGAGGAGGACCGATGAAAGATCAGTTAATTTTCAGCACTGAAAAACTGTGTTCTGTGACCATAAAATGTGCCCTTTGGTCTTGTAAATGTGTGCTCCCAGATGGCCCAGACAACCTGCCGCTCTATTTATGTACAACTACTCTAACTATGTATCTTTTTAATGCTATTAATTTTCATTAAAAAATGAATGTTTCCAGCTCTGGGTAAATTTAATTTTAAAAAGGACTCTTCTGTGAAGAATGGATAAGAAAAGAGCAAGAGAGAAGGAAGCCTATTTTTGTCACATTTCAGATAACCCAGCATTCCATAAAGTTCAAAAGATCAAGATCTTGACCTGAAAATACTGAGTGGACCACTTTTTTGTATTTTGGAGCACATCCCAGATGCAACATTTTAACTCTACTAAACAAAATGTTAAATCTCTTTTCCAGGGTAAATCCTTCCTCCCCACTGCCCATATCATTCACAGGATTCTTATTCCTAATGTGAGGGCATGGCTGTAGGTCAATCAGTGATTGAAAGGGGAGGATTATAACATAAAGTGGCAAGAGGGAACTCTTTTGGATGGATGGATGTCTCGATATCACTGTCTAGACTGTAGTGATGGCTTCACAGGTGCAAACTTAGCAAGTTGCACACTTTAAATATGTGTAGTCCATTATGTGTCAATTACTTCTCAGTAAAGCTGTGAAAAAAATAAAGTTCATTTGGGAACCTCTCACTTCGTAACTGGCAAACAAATTCATGTATTTTCATCTGCATTAAGGAATGCCAATTAACATATTGACTATGCTCAGTCGCCAAGTTGTATCTGACTCTTTACAACCCCATGGACTGTAGCCCTCCAGACACCTCTCTTCATGGGATTTCCCAGGCAAGACTACTGGAGTGGGTTGCCATTTCCTTCTCCAGGATTAAAATATTATAGACATATAATTGCAAGTGCAGTTTACAGAATGGAATTCTAAAAAGCTTCAAAAGTTGAAAAGTTTTGGGACTTCCCTGGCAATACAGTGGTTGGGAATCTGCCTGCCAATGCAGAGAACAAGGGTTTGATCCCTGGTCAAGGAGGATCCCACATGTTACAGAACACCTGAGCCCATGTGCCACAACATTGAGCCTGTGCCCTGAAGCCCAGGAACCGCAATTATTGAGTCCTCATGCCGTGGCTCCTGAAGCCCACACACTCTAGAGCCTGTGCTCTGTAATAAGAGAAGCCACTGCAATGAAAAGCCCTCACAAAGCAATAAAGACCCAGTGCAGCCAAAACAAAATTAAGAAGTTGAAAAGTTTTGAGTGTTTTTTTTTTTTTTTTGATCAAAGATAACACTTTCTGAAAGAACATACTAAAAGGCAGTAGAAAGACAATAAGGAATATTTGACTGCATGCTCAGGAAATGCGTTTAAGTACCTTAGAGTCCTTAACAGTCATATCACGAGTCCTCTCAGCATTTGTCACAGTAGTCACAGTTAAACCCTAAATGTGATTTGGGTAAGGGAGTCTAACATTGTAGTCACAGCCAGATTTTTTTTAAATGTGCCTTAGAAATTTGGGCTCCATGCCTTTTCTGAAATTACGTTCTTTCACACCTGGAACTCTGGTTGTTTCTTAGAAATTATTTTTTTAATGCTGTGGACTGAAAAATGCATGAAGGGAAACTATGAAACCTGTAACAGTTTAAAACACTGGGAACTCAATTGTTGTACCACCTAATCCGCACCACCTGTTATTTAATTGCTAAACCAGAAGTTTTATTGTATCTTTTAAAAAATTTATCCATATTTTGGGAAGAGTATTCTAGAATGCTGTTCTTGATATCTGTCCCTTGAAGCTTCCTCATGGGTGAGAAAGCCTTCCACCAAGAATTGACGGTCTTTTAGAAAATCTTTAGATATCTCCCAAAGCAGAAGGCATGAAACCAAATTCTATTCATTGTGAAAGTGTTAGAATGACATTCCAGTGTATTTAATCCACAAACTGAAATTCATTGGCAATGTTGTCAGATTATCATCTTTTTTCTTAAAAACACAAACCTGGGACTTCCCTGGCAATCCCTGATTAAGACTCTGAGCTTCAAATGGAGGAGGCAAGGGTTCAGTCCTTGTTTGGGGAACTAAGGTCCTACATGCCAAGAGGTGTGGCGGAAAAAAAGCAAAAACAAACCCATAAACCTGATGAAATACTTTTCAAAGACAAATTATCTGAACAACTTGCAAGAATAATAGAAATGTCATGTTGCAAATAAATTCTAAACCTGTTACTTGAGAAGAGTGTCTAAGGATAAGAGGGCTGCAGCAGTCTGAGACACTGCTGTCGTTATCGTCTCTGTGGCTGAGGAGTCATATCTTTGAGTCAGCACTTTCCCCAAAATTTGAAAATTATCTCCTCTCAACATCTTCCTCAAGTTAATGCTTTTACTTCTCTCAACAATTACTGCTATTAATAAATTAAACATTTAGTTTTTAAATGATCTGCAAAAGGAAGTTATTTTTATGTAGTGTATCTTGACTATCATTGTCCATGGTTGAGTATTTTCAGAACATTTTACAAATTCACTTCAGTTTGCATTTAGACACAAAGCACTGTGCTGGGCACAAAAGGGAATGAAAGTAGGTAAGTGCATATTAAAGGCACAAAGTATGTTCCCAGACAGACTGAGAAGTTCTGTACTAGGTGTTTAAATTTGTTGCTGGGCTAACAAACACATGAAAAGATGCTCAACATCACTCATTATCAGAGAAATGCAAATCAAAACCACAATGAGGTACCACTTTACACCAGTCAGAATGGCTGCCATCCAAAAGTCTACACGCAATAAATGCTAGAGAGGATGTGGAGAAAAGGGAACCCTCTTACACTGTTGGTGGGAATGCAAACTATTACAGCCACTATGGAAAACAGTGTGGAGATTCCTCAAAAAACTGGAAATAGAACTGCCATATGACCCAGCAATCCCACTGCTGGGCATACACACCAAGGAAACCAGAATTGAAAGAGACACATGTACCCCAATGTTTATTGCCTCATTGTTTACAATAGCCAGGACATGGAAGCAACCTAGATGTCCATCAACAGACGAATGGATAAGAAAGCTGTGGTACATATGCACAATGGAATATTACTCAGCCATTAAAAAGAATTCATTTGAATCAGTTCTACTCACATGGATGGAACTGGAGCCTATTATCCAGAGTGAAGTAAGCCAGAAGGAAAAACAAAAATACAGTATACTAACACATATATATGGAATTTAGAAAGATGGTAACGAGAACCCTGCATGTGAGACAGCAAAAGAAACTCAGATGTAAAGAACAGTCTCGTGGTCTCTGTGGAAGAGGGCAAGGGTGGGATGATATGGGAGAATGGCATTGAAACATGTTAATTATCATATGTGAAATCAATTGCCAGCCCAGGGTTGATGCTCGAGGCTGGTGCACCGAGATGACCCAGGGGGAGGGAATCGGGAGGGAGGAGGGAGGGGGGTTCTGGATGGGGAGCATATGTATACCCATGGCGGATTCATGTCAATGTATGGCAAAAACAACACAATAAAGAAAATTAAAAAAAAAAAATTTGTTGCTGGGGGAGCTTAGGGAAATTGATTAATTCCGAGTGTATGGATTCAAGGTGATGCATAGATAACATTTGAGCCAATCAAGAGAAAACTTAGACTTTCTATAAAAGGTGTGTATGTGTGTGTGTGTGCATGCGCATGCATGCATGCAAGCGCTAAGTCACTTCAGTCATGTCTGACTATTTGCGACCCTATGGACTGTAGCCCACCAGGCTCCTCTGTCCATGGGATTCTCCAGGCAAGAATACTGGAGTAGGTTGCCATGTTCTCCTCCAGACGATCTTCCCACCCAAGCAGGGATCAAATCCATGTTTCTAATGTCTCCTGCATTGGCAGGTGGGTCCTTTACCACTAGCACCACCTGGGAGTTAGTTCAGTCGCTCAGTCGCGTCTGACTCTTTGCGACCCCATGGACTGCAGCACAACAGGCCTCCTTATCCATCACCAACTCCTGGGGCTTACTCAAACTCCTGTTCATTGAGTTGGTGATGCCATCCAGCCATCTCACCCTCTGTCGTCCCCTTCTCCTGCCTTCAATCTTTCCCAGCATCAGGGTCTTTTCAAATGAGTCAGCCCTCTATAAAGGTGAGGGCATCTTGTTTGGGATATGGGGGTTGGGATGATACAAGATAGGAAAAGCTATTCTTTTTTTTCTCTGAATCTTTATTACAGATGTATTAGAACTGTTCTCAACAAATGAAAGAAATGCTCATAAATTGTTCCAACACTTTGACTCTATTTGGGAGTAGCCAAAGGTTCAAATAATTTGGAAGGATGGATATCTGTGCTGACTTGCAGGAAATATGAGTCATCTTTTCTCATGTACTCAGCACTGTTGTTATAACTAGGATATTTGGGAAACACGAAGCTAAACAAATCAGACACCGTGAGTCTTTTTTTTTTTTTAATTGATTGGTCCAGACATGCATCCTGCAAGCGTAGACAACAGGGACGCCCTTTTTATTGTCAAAGCTTAAAGAACACTGCCGGCAAGGGGAAACACCTGCAATTGAAAAAAATAAGCTTAAAAACATAATACTTCTATTTTCTTTATAATCCCTCAGACCAGGAGACAAACACATCTTTAGTCTATACATCTCTTCTAAGCTTCAGGATTGTATATTCATCTGCCTCCAGACATATAAGTCCTAAATGCACCTGAACTCAATATTTTCAGAGGTAAACTCATTATCTTGACCCGAAACCTGTTTCTCCTCTATTCTCTAATTTCTTGAATAGGACTCACTATTCAGTAGTCAAAAAAGTCAAAACTTGTGAAGGGACTTCCCTAGAGGCCCAGTGGTAAAGAATTCCCCTTCCAGAATAGAGGACTCAGGTTCGATCCCTGGTGGGGGAACTAAGATCCCACATGCCATGGGGATGTGCATGCAACTAAGCCCTGCACTGCAGGGAAGAGCCAGCACAGCCCAACAACAATAACAAAAAACTACTGAATACCTTTGATTTCCCTGATGGTCCAGTGGTTGAGACTCCACACTTAGACTGCACAGGAGGATGGGTTTTACCCCTGGTTGGGGAAGTTCCACATAGCTGGCAGTGTGGCTGAAAAACAAAAACACCTATAAGTAATCAACTCATCTTTTTTCCCACTTATTCCTTCAAAAGTTAATCAATTATCAAAACCAATTGATACCATCTCCTTAACATCAAGTGTATCTTCTCTATCTGTGTTCCTACAGACCCAGTTCAAACCCCTGTTTTTTTGGCTTTTTTTTTTTTTTTTACTTGAAATTTTGTAGCAATCAACTAATTGGATTCCCAATCTCCTGTCTTTTCTCCTTCATGCATCCCTCCTGTTGTTGCCAGGCTGATCTTTCTAAAGAAATATGATCATTTTTTTCCAGCGATAGCTTGAAGTTGCTAGCTTCCTATTTTCCTTTCTTTCTACTCTGGGTGGAAAAGTTCATCAGTGTTCAGTCTCGATGTTCTCTAAGAGGAGCAGGGCATTAGGATCTGTTCCTGGTTCTTCACTTCTCTTCTCCAGCATGTTGACACCTCTCATTCAGAACACTTTCAGGCTCATGAGAGGAGATTCTTAACGTAACTTAAGAAAGCATTTAAGCCTCTGCTGTCAATAAGCACATATATACATATAAAGAGATAGATTGGTTATTTATATTAAGGACAAAGTTAATCCAGAAGGGAAAAACTCTAGCAACTAGTTTATTCAGGATTTGGAGAATAATAGACATTTAATAATAAAGATTTAAATTAGAAATAAGCTAACATAAAGATCTCCAAAGCCTCTCCTAGGGCTAGTTTAGGCCCTTAAATGTCAGTATCACTTTACTATCTCCTAGAAATAAATATCCTTCCTCTACATTCTCCGCTTACAAATCTGTAAGTTTTTGTATTTGATTGTAATTATCTTAACTGCATTTGAGATTTAATAAAATCAGTGTATTGATTTAATAGAATTTAGATGTTATAATAATAATTTACAGAGTTTTAAATTATACTAAAGAGGAAACAGAAGTTGAGATGAGGCTATCTTTTATTTGAATGTATTAGAACTGAAGTGGAAGAATAGCTTTTATAGAAGGCGCAATAGAGCGATGCTGGCAAACTCCTGCTGCCTCTGCGATGCTGTCTGGAAAGTAGTGAATCCTGCAGTGAAGAAAGCAGAACCAGAGACCCCTTGATGTCAGGTTGAGGAGAGTATGTAACAATACCATTCATCTTTAACCAACTTTGTGATAAAAGGGAATGAGGAGTTAATGGAGTTATCAAAAAAAAAGGAAACATGTTCTTCCATTTCAGATTCTCCTGGTGGTCACACAGCACAAGGTTCTATTTGCCACAAGGTTAGAACCAAGTATTGAAATACTAGCAGTAATAAAAATGGTCATCAGTTGCAAATGAGAATCTTAAGGGTGGAGTTCAGGTAACATATAGAGCAATTGGACAAGGGCAGGGCTAAATGGATTGGATTACAGAGTGATTGAGGTGGGGCCAACAATTAGAAGTGGATTTAAAATGTATCATGTGACCCATGTTGTGTTGGCTTTATGAGAATGATATTTTCATAAATTGACTTTGTGTTTCTATAACCCAGAACATAAGATTTTGAACAAGAACCTTGGAGATCATCTAGTGAGCATTTTATTTTCCGAAAAGTGGACATTTGCCTATTTGTGATTTGTCCAAGGTCATAAACATATAATAGTGAGAGGAGATTGAAGACTAGAATCCAGATCCCCAAGTTCTTTGCTTTCTCTATTATATAAATATGAAATCAGTTCTGAGAACTCAGTATTCTAAATTCTCCATGAAGTAAGCTGGATACATAGGAAAATTATTGTTTAGGAGATGAAAAAACTGAGCCTCAGAGAGGTGGAATAAATTTACAAAATCCCATGGGTGAAATAGACCAAAGCCCAGGCCTCACAATTCCTGGGCCAGTAATCTTCTACTAAACCACATTGCTTCAGAGATTAAAAGAAAAAAGTGAAAACTTAAATGCCGTGTGTCTAGGCATAGAATTCAGTCTTTCAATTTGCAGATACTTTACTGTTGTTATATGCCGGGCACTGCTCTGCTGCTGCTAAGTCGCTTCAGTAGTATCCGACTCTGTGCGACCCCATAGACTGCAGCCCACCAGGCTCCCCCATCTCTGGGATTCTCCAGGCAAGAACACTGGAGTGCGTTGCCATTTCCTTCTCCAATGGATGAAAGTGAAAAGTGAAAGTGAAGTCGCTCAGTCGTGTCAGACTCTGCCACCCCATGGACTGCAGCCTACCAGGCTCATCTGTCCATGGGATTTTTCAGGCAAGAGTTGCCTTCTCTGGGGCACTGCTCTAGGTGCCATAAAAAAGATCAAACGATTAAAAGATCTATTTTGCAAGAGTAGATTTCTATTTTGCAAGACTAAAATTTGAATGTTACCTAATTATCAGGGAAATGCACATGGCTTTTGGTAGTTGATAAGCTAGCAGGAAGTATGTCTTGGTATAATATAGTATTGAAAACGTTTTCATTTTCACCAAAGGATGGGTTTCAAAGTGTTTACTGTATTACCCTCTATCATATTTTTTTGTACATATATATATATATATATAAAATCTGACAACGCCAAGGTTATTGAGGCTGTAGGAAAACTGGAACTCAGTGCTCTGCTAGTGGGAATGTCAAATGGCCCAACCCCTTTGGAAAGCAGTTTGACAATAATTAACTAAAATTTAAAATGCATATACCGTACAATCCAGCAGTTCCATTTCTGGGTATATACTCTAAAGCAGTTTTTTCAAACTGTAATTCATGATCCATTAGTGAATTGTGAAATCAGCTTAAGAGTTATAATAAGCTTTTTTTTTTTTTTTTTACGAATGAAATAGAACAGAAATATCAGGGTAAGGATTATTTTGTGAATTTTTGTGCACCACCTAGATTCTCCCTCTCCAGGACTGAATGATTAATTCTCTGAGCTGCTAGAGAGCTACTTGCCCAAGGTCACGCCCTCTTCCTGGGTGCAGCTGTGCTCAGTAACTGAGCAGTGCAGGTGTATAAAAGCCTGATCCCCTTGCCCTGATTCAAAATGACTCTGAATAATCACTGCAGCGAATGTGGGAGCAACTGACACCTTTGCTATCATTTTGTTAGAGCACAAAACTACCTCTGCCAATATTCCTATTTCCTTTACTTCCCAGCAAGTACTGATTCCAGGACACTCCCTCATAAATGGCCTGTACACAAATTACTGTCTCAGATCTACTTGCCAGGCAACTCAGCCTGTGGTGATATATACATACATATATGCATGTACAGGAACTTAATATGAAATTGTTTCTTATTGTGTATTGGCCATAAAAACTTAACTCCTGCACCTAGGGAAACACATGCACATATGCACCAGGAGACACTATGAAGATGTTTGTTAGGGTATTGTTCACAGTGATGATGACAAAAACTAAATGTCCATAGTCATGCAAAGGAATATTATATATTACTACAATACTTAAAATTAGTGAAATCTCAGATATAGAAAATAAGCTTATGGAAACAGGGCATGGGAGAGGGATAAATTGGGAGATTGGGATTAATATATACACACTAATATATATGAAATAGATAACTGTTAAGGACATACTGTATAGGGAGCATAGGGAGCTCTATTCAATACTCTGTATGGGAGAATAGTTTTAAAAAGAGTGGATATATGTATAATTGACTCACTTTGCTATATGGCAGAAACTAACACAACATTGTAAATCAACTATATTTCAATAAAACTAAAAAAAATTGTCTAAGAAAATTAGTGAAACCTACTGACATCTATCAACATGAACACATTTCTACAATAAAGGGACACTTACAAACTTTAGGATAGTGGCTTCCTCTGAAGAAGGCATGTGGGAAATGAGATGAAATTGGGGCTTCAATTGTGACACTGTATTGTTGTATTACAAGTATCTAAACAAATACAGTGAGATGATAGCATTTACTAAATTTGTAAGAGTACATATGTTTTTATCACTTTTCTGAATGTTTAAAATATTTTAAAATTGAATTTTGTTCAGTGAATTATTACTGCAGAAAATCTACATTAAAAAAAAAAGCATTTTACCTTTATCTTACTATCAGGAAGTAACGAAAGAACAGCTAACAAGATCACTTCCTCTTACACAAGCAATTTGGTCAAAATGTAATGGCTCATGGAGTCCAGATATTCCAGTTACAACTGTTTGGCTGGTTTCATTACATTATTTATGTTCCCCCTCCCCCATTTTCATTACTACTAAATTCCGTGTAATAAGAACAATAATAAAATCTTTTAGGAGTTCATCAATATGTCTGTTGTACTCTGTGAAGCCAAAAGTGGAAGTTGCTCAGTCATGTCTGACTCTTTGTAACCCATGGACTGTACAGTTCATGGAATTCTCCAGGCCAGAATACTGGAGTGGGTAGCTGTTCCCTTCTAACCCAGGGATTGAACCCAACCAGGGGATCTTTCCAACCCAGGGATCAAACCCAGGTCTCCCACATTGCAGGCAGATTCTTTACCAGTTGAACCGCCAGGGAAGCCAGGGAAGCCAAAGAGGGAATTGAAAAAAAAATAATAAGCAGGGTATTTAGTTGACTATATAAATAAGGTCCCTCTGGTTTAATAGTAGCTTCGCACTAGCAGTGATAGGCTTAAAGGAGAGAGGATGAGAAAGGACAGTAGGAAATATTATTACCGGGGACTTCCCTGGTGGTCCAGTGGCTAAGACTCAACGCTCGCAAAGCAGGGGGCCTGGTTCAATCCCTGGTCGGGGAGCTAGATCCCACAAGTGGCAGCCAAGAGTTTGAATGCCATAACTAAAAGATCTTGCATGCTACAACAAAGCTTGGAGATTGCCCTGTGCCATGATTAAGACCTGCCACAGCGAAATAAATAAAATAATTATTTTTTTTGAAAAAGGAGAAATATTATTACCATTACATTCCTGAGTCTTCACAACGTTGCCTTTTGTTTCATATAGGACACCTAGAGTGCAAATGAAACTGGCCAGGAGGAATTCAGTAGAGGTTTGTGTTGTTATCCAAAAGCATATGTAACAGATCTTAGGAAGGCACTAAAAGAAGTAAGCAGAATAAAAGTGTGGCCAGTAATGAAACTATGAATTAGGGTAAGAAGTGGTTGTGGCTTTGGGAGAGTCTCTGCTGGATTGTTTACTTGACCCTTCATTTTACTTACTTAGGTTTGGTTTTCTTTTTCTATAGAACATATGCAAAGTGCAACCCTTTGCCTATGGAGACTTAATATGATTTACAAACTTTAATACAGAAGCTTTTTTAATACTTCAACTAATGCATATATTTAGGGAAAAGAAAAACTGTGGACTATTAGTGAGTCCTATGTATAAAAACAATCAAAATAAAGCAAATCTTCATAGCTTAATATGAGAACAGAGTGAATCTATTTATAAGGAACTACAATAATGCAAAATAACTAAATGATGATACCTAGGGGTTTCCAAAGCAATAAGGAAGTTGAAACAAGCACAGTTGGAGGTTAGAGTCTATTAGAAATAGTTGCAGATGGAAGTTTGGGGAAGAATTGTTAATGCCTACCTCAGTCCTCAGAACCAAGAATTCCAAAAAATTTTGAGTAACTGGACCATAAGCTGATTTGGATAAATAAGAATATCACTTAGACAGGACACATATATGCTGCTAACTAAGGCGGGTCAGAAAATATCTTCCAAAATAATTTGTTCTTGTCACTATTACTGCTTGGAATCGTGAGAAAAAGATTTTTGGCTTGAGTAAGTGCACTGTTGATGACATAAGATTTGTTTCTATGAGACCTGTCTACGAGATGTAGAACTGGAATAGGAAAGACACTTGAGACGTGTGTTTTCTTTGTGAAAAAACTGTGCCTTTGGAACATGGGTATTAGCTCGTAGTTTCAGGGAAACTTCACACTCAGGGCCTAAGAAACCTCACTCAATGTTTTTCTGTTTGACCTAGTTAAATTTCTTGGAATAGGAAGTTATGATGCTAATTTTTTCAAGAATTGTGCAGATGCCTCTGAGAAACTTTTGTCCTTTAAATCCTGTAGCTACAGTATAATCTATAAAGATTTTGAATCACTATGTTGACTCCTGAAACTACTATAGTACTGTAAATCAACAATATCTCAATAAAATTTTTTTTTAATTTAAAATATCTGTAAATTTAGAGAGAACAGGGAAAGGAACTTTTGTGAGGGATGAAGACTAGAAGGCCTACACATGAGGCAGCTTTGGGGCAGACTGTTGATTTGTTTGGTCTTATTCAAAGATGAGAATCTATTAACACATTAGTAAATCCTAGTCTAGATTTTGGGACAGAGGGGTAAATACCTGACCTTTCATTTTCAATTAACCATTTCCCTTCCACTCCAAGTACAACCCCAACTATATCTTTTTAAAATTTTTTATTGAAGAATAATTGCTTTACAATATTGTATTGGCCTTTGCCAACTACATCTTAATCATTCTGTCCTTTTGAGTATTTTGTGATCAAGCCTATAATTATCAGGAGGACTTTTCATATCTTTCATCTTTCATTTTGTGAATATGTATTGTCCCAGTTTTTAATTACATGGCTTATACCAATCTATGTATTTGGGTAGAATAATTGTTAATTATCATCATTATTAAAAACATTCAGAGCTCTACATATATCTACACAGGTTGGCATTTACAAAAGAAATTCCACAGACATTTATTTTCTTCCATCAACCAAAAATAGCCTCAACACAACACAATTATTTTACATAATAAATTTTTGGTCTCCTATTTTTATCACTAACACCCGTCTCAAAAGGAATCACATAGGACTACATACCTTATTGATATTTAATTCAACTTATTGATATTTAGTTCAACTGTTCTCATTCTGTTGGTCTTTGCAGTTCTCATGTAATGATGGCAATCATTTATTTAGACCATTAGTTGTCCTTAATGTAGTTTTGTGCTAAACTTTAGAGTCTCTGGAAAGGCCACTTTAATCTTTAGTGAAAACAAGGCTCCTTCAGGGTACAAGCTCAGAGAACTTAAACTTTTTGTTTTAATAATCAGTTACCTACTTTAAGACCCTCATGAAAAGTTACATGAAGTACCTTTTCCTGTGGTGTCTTCTCTTTTTCCCCCTGTCCTCTTTGGTTTACAACAGACACAGTTATGTTACAACCACATAGCAAAGTTTTGCAACAGAATGGCCTTGAAATAGAATACTGCCCACTTGAAAACTTAAGCAATCATAATGGAATAAACGAAATAGTGACTGCTAGGCTTCACGGTGTTTCTTCTTATAAGGAAGTGATCACCTTTTTGGAAGAATGTATTTGTTTTTTTAAAAAAAAATTTCACTTTAAAAAATTATTTGCTTATTTACTATTTTCGGCTGCACTGCGTCTTCATTGCTGTGCTCAGGCTTTCTCCAGTTGTGGCGAGTGGGGGCTACTCTCTAGTTGCGGTGCGTGGGCTTCTCATTACAGTGGCTTCTCTTGTGGAGGTCTAAGGGGCATGGGCTGCGGTAGGTGTGGCACGTGGGCTGAGCAGTTGCAGTTCGAAGTCTCTAGAGTGTGGGCTCAGTAGCTGTGGCCATGGGCTTAGCTGCTCTGTGGCATGTAGGGTCCTCCTGGATTGCGGAGTGAACCTGTGTCTCCTGCACTGGCAGGTGGATTCTTAACTGGACCACCAGGAAAGTCCAGGAATGTTACTCTTTCATTGACCCCATACCTTATCTATATCAGAGAGTTTTCAGTTTTGTAACATACAGTCATAGTGCTACAGCCAAGAAGTAATCCTCTTATCTACAAGTGCTGCTTTAGTCAGTAAAATACAGCTTCTGAAAATAAGTAATTGCTACTACTTGGTCACTAGGATAGTGTTTCTCATTTCTGTTAAAAATGGTAAAAGCATTTGTAAACCCATGGTGATATTATGTCATTGTACGGCAAAACCAATAAAAATAAATAAATAAATAAAATAAAAGAGGGCCACAGTATGATAAAAAAAAAAAAGGTAAAATTACTGAGGACACATAAACCCTTTAAAAATGTACTGTGTCTGCATACTTGAGCCACATCAGCAAATGAATTAAACAGCTGCAATAATACTCTGAAACAAAAACTTGTTTCTCAAAACTGTGTTAATCTCTGATTTTTGGGCTTTCTGTTTTGTTTGTTTTGGGGGTTTTTGGGCAAGAGATCTCATTACTCTGGCCACGGATGACTTGCTTGAGTTTCAAAGTTTTCCTTTTTCAATTTTGATTCCGATATGAAGTTGAAATGATAAATAAGCAACATATGGGCCACTCTGATAGACTGAAAATTCTCCTTAGGCTGCACATGCCTCCTGATAACAGTATAATATGCTGTCATTAGAACTGCTGATCTGACTCTCTCAAAACATTTTGTAAACATAGGGTATCCAGTCGAAGCCAGCCTAACGGGAGTAATTCTTCCACATTTTTCTCCACTTCTACCAAATAAGATCATTTTTCATGGGGAAACTTGAAGAAAGTTAGAATTTTCTATTTTTTAGTAGCTGTGGCTAAATTGCAGGGTACCCATAAAAGTCACAAGCCAGGGGCAAACAGTTCAGTAATACAGTTTTCCTAACCAAGCAAAAGTGTGTTCAGCCAGTTAATGGTCTCATGATCTCTCTAATGACTTTAATTGTGTGACTGGGAGACTCTTATGGTAATTAGGTGACATTAAAATTTCAGAAAAAAACATAGTTTCAGGGCCATATAAGGGAGGGACGTTCAAGAGGCAGGGGACTTGTATATACCTATGACTGGTTCGTGTTGTAGTATGTCAGAAAACAACACAGCACTATAAAGCAATTATCCGCCAATTAAAAATAAATAAATTTTTTAAAAAGGAGCTAGTTCTTTATTTTTCTATAGAAGTTTCTTGGGTTATTGACTCATTGGAATAACTTACTTTAGATGACCATGGGTTGTTAATTTATTCTAGAAATTAGCATTTTTATTAAATAGTCTAACACAAAACTCATACACTATATAAGCTTTATCAGCACGCTTACATCCTCCCTCATGTAGCACTTGAAACTGTGAGATGTTGCATGAAATTGTCTTCTCTTAATCTGTTTTGTAGGTAATTAATGAAAAGTCATTGTTCACCTGTATAGCAGAATGAAAAGGATGGCTTAATTTTGACCTGAAAAAATGAAGAATTTCTTTAATTTATGGCAGTGTTTACACGGCACAACAAAAGGTAGAGATTTGGTATGCCCTCAGTTCCAGTTATTTTGAGAAATGGGGGAAACTATAACAGTGTTCTCTAAATAATTAGGTTTAGGTTTGACTCTTTACATCAAAATATACATCATTGCTTAAAGAATGTGGCAGCATGTTCCATGTTGCTGATGATTCCCATTAGAATAAGAAAGCAAGGAAAGCAGCTATTATAGTCTTTAGCAAGAGTAAGCAAGGAGATTTTGCTTATGTGCATTACAAAGCAAATGTAGTCATTTAATTTGCAGGAAAGAATAAACCATCACATGCTACGATTTCCATATTGCTTCACATAGATTGAGTGAAAACTTTATTTGTAATTTTATCTTCATTTCAAAGTATATTGATATAAAGGCTCTGCAATTCAGTTCTTGTAGAAGTTAAATATGATTCTTTAGCTAAACGTTTCTTGACTTGGCCTCAGATTTATGGTTCAGATTACTCTTGGTTTGCTGGCTTGGTTTAGAAAACCAAACACCCTGTACAATTCTGAATTAGAAGTCTCAGAAAAAAAAATTCTTTCTTAATTACAGAAAAAAAAATTCTACTTTCTTAATTACACTGTATTTTATAAGAAGATTACTCATTCTAAAATTAGCCCTCTGATGATGGCAAAACAGCTGGATGCAAAGTGAAAAAATTCAAGGACTCCTACAGTTTTAGACAATTTCAACCGCCTCTTTTTGATTCTTAATCTTATATGTTTTACAGTGGTATAAAATACTCAAAACTATGGTACACATCAAAGTATATTTAAGTTTGGTGTGTATTGGTGTTTATTTCCTGCTATAGGTTAACAATCTAAAAATAGAAATACTATTCACTTTTTAATGAGGTTTTGTACATAATCTTACAAGTGTTTTCAGAATGAGACCTGAACTTGCTTTTTCTTGACCAAAGTTTGCACTTGGCCAACAGAGGCTGTTGGAGACCCTGTTAAATGTTTGCTCAATCTGACAATCTTTGTCCTAAAAACAAAAAGTTATTTAACATACAATAAAAATAAATTTTGGCAAAATGCATAACTACCACTATGTAGTTTAAACGTAGTGTTAAAACTACCACTACGATCAAGAAATGGAATACAACCCCCACCCAAATTCCCTTGTGCTACCGCTTTGTGACCCTAACCCTACCCTTAACCAAGATAATCACAAATCTGTTTTCAGTTCCTATAGTTTTGCCTTTTCAAAAATGTCATATAAATTGAATAATATGTACTTTTTGAGTCTGACTCCTTTCGCTAAGCAAAATGTTTTCAAGATTCATCCAATGTTCTTGTGTGTGTCAAGAGTTTATTCCCTAGCAAAAAAAAAAAAAGAACACTGTTGAACAGTGTTCTTTTTATGGATGTAAAAGTTTATCCATTCCCAAGTCAATGGACATCTGGACTGTTTCTAATTTTTGGTTCTTACAAGTGAAGCTACTGTAAACATCTGTATTTAGGTTTTTGAATGAACATAAGCTTTAATTTCACTCTGGTAAATACCAGGGAGTGAGATTACTGCATTTGTGGTGATTCTATGTTTAACTTTATAAAAAAAAAAACAAACCAAAACCTGCCAAATTGTTTTCTAGAGTGGCTCTACCGTTGTGCGTTGGCCTCCAACAAAGTATGAGAATGCATGAAAGAATTCAGTTGCTCCCTGTTCTCACCAGCTCTAGGTATTGTCAGATTGTTTCAGTTTAATTATTCTAACAGGTGTTTTGTAGTATCTCATTATGGTTTTAATTTATATTTCCCCAATGATGAATGATGTTGAACAGCTTTTCATTGCTTATTTGCCATCCACACCTCTTCTTTGGTGAAGTAAATATTTTATTTGGCTTGTTTTTTTCCTTATTATTTTTTTGAATGTGGAGTTCTTTATATATTCATCAGATATGTGATTTGCAAATATTTTCTCCCTATATAGCCATCTTTTCATTTTCTCAATTGTGTTTTTTCATTATCTTAACAAATATTTCATTTTGCTGAAATCCAAATTAATCAGGTTTTCTTCTACAGATCAGGTTTTTGATGTATCTAATTACTCTTTGCCTAACCCAAAGTCACAAATAGTTTTTCCTATTATTTTCTTCTAAAAGTTTTATTTAGGTCTGTGATCCATTTTGAGTTCACTTTTGTATCAATCTTTATCTTTTAATTGAAGCATTTAATCCCTTCATGTTTAATGTAATTACTAATGTATATGAATTTGTACCTACCATCTTGTTTTGTCCTTTCCACTTGTTCCTCTGGTTCTATTTTTATTTAGCTTTTCACCTTATTTTGAATTATTTTTTTTCTTATTTCAGTGTTTCCCCCTCTACTAGTTTGGATTTTGTATTCAGTTTGGGTTTTTTTTTTTTTTTTTCATGGCTAATCAACAGTGCTATTTAAAGTGTAGTCTTGGGACTTCCCTGGAGAACCAGTGGTTAAGACTTTGCCTTCCAACATAGGAGATGTGAGTTCAATCCCTAGTCAGAGACCTAAAATCCCACATTACCTCACAGCCAGAAATCCAAAGCATAAAACAGAAGCAATATTGTAACAAATTCAATAAAGACTTTAAAAACGGTCCACATTAAAAGAAATCTGAAAATAGTAAAATAAACTGTGGTTTTGAACATCAGTATCAAGCTGGGGACTGGTTAGAAACATAAATTCTTGGGCCCACCTCACAATTAAATCAAGATTTGTGTTTTAACAAGCCCTTCAGATTGTTCTGATATGTGTTACAATTTCAGATGCACTGAAATTAAAGCATATATATTTATCAAAGTTCTCCCCTTCTCCCAGACAGCAAGCACTTTACATACTTTAAATCCATATACTTGCCTCCAAGTTTTATGTTACTGTTTTATTTTAAATCTTTTTTTAACCCCAGAAAACTTTATTCTTGTTCTATATAATCAAGATCTGTTTAGTTTAGCTTTACCCATCTTTATCATTTTCTTTGCTCTTCATTCATTGCTTTTTAAACCTTTCATCTGAGATCACTTTCTCTCTTAAGTACATTCTTTAGAATTTCCTTTTATGAACATCATGGAAGCAAACTCACTTAGCTTATCTAAAGCCTTCTTTTTAAATTTTATCTTCTCTTTTGAAACTTTTTTTTTCCTGGTGGTAAAATTTTAAGTTGGCAGTTATTTTTTTTCTCCTGAAGGGACTTAGAGGCCTGTTTCTAAGATGGTCTCTTTGTTTTGGTATTCTGCTGTTTCACTATGTTGTGTTAAAATGAAATTATTTTTTGTTTTGTTTTTAATTCTGCTTGGAATTTAGTTGGTATCTAAAAATCTGTGTTTTGAAACAGACTGGTCCTTGAAAATTCTTAGCCTATTGTCTCTTCAAACATTGCCTCAGCACCATTTTCTCTTTTCTTTCTTTCTAGAACTCCGATTAAATAGATGTATGTCAGAATGTCTTATTTGTCCTCCATATCTATTGACTACTCTTTCAAATTCCCTTTCTTCTGTTTCTCTTTAAATTATGCTGGATATTTGCTATAATCAAATTCTTTGGTTTATTAATTTTCTCTTCATTAGTGTCTAATTTGCTGTTAAACCAGTCCATTGTGTCATTGATTTCAGTTGTTTTTATGTTCTAGAAATTCTATTTTTAAAATACCTACTGTAGAATTTAAAATATTCTATAGTTTCTTAATTTGGATAGGTGTTTTCCACTTTTTTATTTCTTCAAAAAAATAAAGCATAATTATTTTACCTTCTGTGTTCCATAATTCAAATATCTGAATTCTTTGTGGGAGTTTCCTGTTGTTTCTCTTGGATATTGTTTCTATTGGTCCTCACTCAATAGAAACTTAAGTTTTGAGAGGCTTAGTGTTTGTTACTGGGAGATGCTCATTTTCCTTAGAAAATCTTTTGTGTATTATTGAAGTACATTCCTCCAGAGAAGATTTGCATTTATTTCTTTCATATACCAGAGCCTACTCCACTTAGAGTGATAGAACTTTCCTTGGACCTATTTTAGCTGTATCATGTTAAAATTTTTCAGGGACAGATTTTTTTAATCCTTGGTTTTGCTCAGCACCACAGGAATTTTCCTTGTGGTCATCTGCAGATAATTGGGCATGTTGGGTGTGTAGGTTTTTTCATCCCTACCCAAAAGGTCCAAGTTTTATTGGAAGAGAGGTCTCCTACAGGATTCTCTAATGCCGAGGCTTTACCTTCTGTCCCACTACCTCCCCTCCCCTCCACTCTCTGCACCCCCACTGAAGTCAAAGCTGAAGTTCACCAGCCTGAGCAAATGCCTTAGGTCAAAAGTGGTCTCAGGACATAGGATCGAGCAACTCCAGGGGCATCGTTTTTGTGAAAAGGATGTAAATGGTGCCTGCTGGTGTTCTCCACCTAGACAGTGTTACCCATGTACTTGTCTGGGCTCTACTTCACTTCTCTTTGAGCTTATAATTCCTAGCTTTCTAGTCCATGTTTTGGTGCTTTTAAGAGGTTTATGATTTTTTTTTTTTATTCAGCTTTTTAAATTGTTTTCAAGGAATTCACTACAAACAAGTGGTTTAGGATTTGACTCTTTTATTGCCAGGGCTGGTTCGGTCCCTGGTTGGAGAACTAAGATCCCACAAACTGCATGGTGCAGCCAGAAAAAAAAAAAAAAGATTGTTTCTACTAGGAAGGACAGTCCGAATGTCTAGCCTGCCATATGCCTGGAAATGTAACTCTCAGAACTCAGCTTTATAAACTCTACAACTTATAGAACTATCTAACAGCCCAGTTTATTCAAATAATTATTACCTCCCTTTTATTTTCTGGCCCCAGAGTTTTAATTAGGAACAATTCATTGGAATTATTAAGACTCTGTAGTCCCTGGTACTTAACTTTTCCCTCATGAAAAGTTACTAACACATGTATTGGATTTACATTGAAATACCAAAGTAGCTCAAAGGTTTAATAGTAACCACATTTTTTTAAATGTTTCTTAGAAAATGAGTACATTAAACCAGAATCATGTGTGTCAGCTGCATAAAAATTGTTGCGTCTCCATAGTTACATTAAAAATAACAAGTACAAAGGGGAAATGTCTTTTGGTGGTTGATAAGCTGAAAGGAAGTGAGTTTTGTTGTACTAGATGATATGGAATGTTTTTAAGCTTTTGCTCAAGAATGGAAGGTTTCAGATCCTCTTGTATTACCCCTTGTTCAAACATAAGCAAAAGTAGTAATGGAAAAAATATGTGTAGTCAATGCTAAGTAAGACTCAGTGTATTGATGTAATGTAGAAAAACGATGCAGAGATCCTTTTTTGTGGTTTATTTAATTCTCTGTTATTTATAGTATTTGCTCTGAAGCATAACTCAATAAAATTCTAGCAATTAAAGGGAAAGGAGATCTGTCTTGGCCCCATATTATATTAGCCTGACTCTCCATTTGGAAAAAAAAATTATTTTATAACACACCAAATCAACCTTAGAGACCACAGAGTCCATTTGTGTTTGGTATGTAGTAGATATTCAATAAGTGTTTGTTGAATCAATTAATTAATGGACAGTATATAATGGGCAGTTGTAAGGAAAGCATGCAGTGGCTAAAATGTTTATGTGATCAAATTATGGGAAGAACACTAGAGAAGGAAGATGCCTGGGATTCAGTCCCTATTCTAGGGCCTTGTGGTGCTATATAGCCTTGGGTGTTCAGTTTCTTAATCACTTGCCCTACTCTTGGGTCAAACAGCATTCTAGCTCCCTGTACATACTGCATGATTTCCCAGTGCAGTGTCCTTGTCCTTACAGTCTTCTGTCTAAACGGCCCTCCTCCATCGCTACATGACTAGCCCTACCTAGCTATGTCATCTTAGTTCTTAATACAGATACTCCCCTGTTAGGCTTTCCTGGGGGCTCAGCGGTAAAGCATCTGCCTGCCAATGTAGGAGTCACAGATTTAATCCGTGAGTCAGGAAGAGCCTGTGGAGAAGGAAATGACAACCCACTCCAGTATTCTTGCCTGGGAAATCCCATGAACAGAGAAGCCTGGTGAGCTGCAGTCCATGGGATCACAAATAGTTGGATACAACTTAACGTCTAAACAACAACACAAAGCTTTCCTGACATCACCCCAACTAGAAGTTACCTTTCCCTCTGATCTCACACATTTTTTCTCTTTGAACTTAGTGGTATCATTTGACATTTTATGGCTTGTCTTGTGATCTTTTATGTAGCTATCTATAGTAAACTGCTTCTGATAGTATGGAAGTTCAGGAGGGTAGGGCTCTTCCTGCTATTTTTTTGTACTCTCTTCATAATACCTAGAAAAGTACGTTGAAGATTATGTGTACTCAGTTACTATCTGCTAAGTCTGAAAATAGGGAATAATCATGCTTTTCTTGCTAATGAGGGAGGTCTGTGTCAGATGATAGCTTGAGGCCATTTCCAACATCTAGGCCAATGCTTGTGGAGCCCTGATGGGGAATGCTGGATATAAATCAAGAAAATTGTACAAATTATTTATCCATTAATAGGAGAAGAAAAGAGAATACTTGGCTAGATCAGAGCCCATTTAAAAGAAGAGGGAAACTGATGATACAAGAGTAGAAAGTGACACTAGTGGTAGAGATTAATCATTTTAAAAGTTCTTTTCTCAGCTGCCTTATGTATGTATACACACACAAACACACACGCACACACCTGTGTGTAGCTGGTGTATTATGTGCCTGATTTTGAGAGATTCCCTGAGAAACTGAGCCAGAAAGTGAATTGCATTTTTAGAATATAGTTAACAATTTCATAAACATAATGTTAAATGAGAGAAAGCAGACACAAAACTGTCCATACTGTATGATTCCATGAAGTTCAAATCCAGAATTTTTCAAACTTCAAAACTAATTTCTGATGACAGAAGTTAAAATAGTGGTTGCCCTTAGGGTGGTGACTAGTAACTGGCACAAGGCGTGTCCAGAGGTGCTGGTAATTCTCTGTACTATGTATGCACATGTAAGAATGTTTGTTGTTTATATGTAAGATTTGAACACTTTATTATATGTTAATTGTACATTAGTTTGGTTTTTTTTTTAAAGAATGTCGTTAACAAATTTGTTTGCCTCACGAGTCACTGATGAGCAGGTTAAGGATAAATCCAAGCTATGCAGTGTTTTTCCTGGAAAAAATGAAGCACACTTAAAATTCTAGTTTCCTTGGTAAACCTATGACCAGATGGCCCTCATACATAATGCATCAAAATATGGTTAGAAATAGAAAAATTTGTAGTGTGTGATAAAATAAAAACATCCAGTGATCTGGTGGTTTACTCATTTTGACTTTCATTGTGATTTTTGTGGAAGAGCCTGGATCACCAATACATTGTCATGCACTAAGAATGGAATAAGTTCTGCACCAGGAGACTCCCTAGCTATGAAACTGTGAATAAGTTACAGGCTTTCTGGGTATTGGATGCTGCCTCAGTTAAATGGAAAAATATCCTATTTGTTCAAAGATAGAAGACAGGATCAAGCACTCTCTTAAGACTCCTTCCAGCTCTTATGGAAGTTCTAAGTATAAAGAACAACTGGGGTTAAAGCTTTCACACTATTGGAAATAGGATGGGAAAATAAGTCACTTTTAAAATCTGTAATCAGTTTCAGTTCAGTTCAGTCTCTCAGTTGTGTCCGACACTTTTCGACCCCATGAATCGCAGCACGCCAGGCCTCCCTGTCCATCACCAACTCCCAGAGTTTACTCAGACTCATGTCCATCAAGTCGATGATGCCACCCAGCCATCTCATCCTCTGTCATCCTCTTCTCCTCCTGCCCCTAATCCTTCCCAGCATCAGGGTCTTTTCCAATGAGTCAATTCTTCGCATGAGGTGGCCAAAGTATTGGAGTTTCAGCTTCAACATTAGTCCCAATGAACACCCAGGACTGATCTCCTTTAGGATGTAATAATAGGCAAAAAAATCTGTAATAATAGGCAACAAAAATGTAAGTGGAATTGGAATTATGCCAAGTAGTAAAAGATCCAGGCAGAAAACATCTTTTCAGACACAGTCAGCTACCTGAAACCAGTGGTTATTCCCTTGGGGATTTCCCTAGCCTTCAGCAAGGGTCTTGCCATATAATGCTTTATATATATATATATATATATAGCATATATATAGCTTTATATATATATATAGCATATATATGTATATAAAGATAGAAAAAAGATAAGGGAACATTTTTATACTTCAAAGAAAGTATTGTATGGTAAATTTCTTCCTTTGTGGATTCATATTTTCAAAGTATAAATTCATTGCAAAAAAAATGGTATTTCATAAAATGTATGAGCAGAGAAAGAACCCTAGCTTACATCTGGCTTAAATAAAATCTCACAACTGGAAGGGGCTGCACAGCATCATCTCTGTTTTCAGTATTGGTTAAGTAAGCAGCGTGTATCTCTTGTGGAGCATAGACTCTAGGTTCACAGGGTCAGTAGTTGTGCCTTGAGACCCTAGAGCTCAGGCTCAGTAGTTGTGGCAGACGGGCTTTAGCTGCGCTGTGACGTGGAATCTTCCTGGACCAGGGATGGAACCCATGTTCCGTGCACTGGCAGGCAGATCCTTATCACTGAGCTACCAGGGAAGTCCCATCATGTATGTTTTTTGAAATGGGCAGCTGAGGCCAAGTGAGACTAAATGACTTGCTTAAGGTCATACAGCTAGGGGAGCACAGAGTAGAAACAAAAAGCCAGTTCTCGTGGACTAGGTTTCCAGCCTATTCTATCTTCTGCTGCACCAGACTGCCCCCTATGGTTCATTCTGGATGCCTTGAGTTCCATGGAAGAGACAGGAAGGACTTCAGCTGTACTTTGTTTTAAAAAAGAATTAAGAAAATGAGAAGCTAATGGAACAGAGTCAGAAGACCTGAGCCCTTCCATTTATAACTGTGACCTTGGAAAATCATTTAACGTCTCTGAGCTTCAGTTTCCTCATCTGAAATAGCATCTCACACTGTCACTGAGGCAGAAATCAACTGAAGTAACCTATGAGAATGTGAAAGTAGTTTAGAAATTATAAATCAAAACCAAAGTGTGGTTGTTAAGAGAAGAAATTCTTATCTACTTGTTAAATTAAGGAATTAGTAATTATAGGGAATTCCCTGGTGGCCCCGTGGTTAGGACTCTGTACTTCCACTGCAGGGGTTCAATCCCTGGGAGCGAAGATCTCACAAGCCACAATGACATGGCCAAAAAAAAAGAAATTAGTAATCGCAAAACAGTAATACCTGATAAAAAACTCTGGGTGAGTATATGTTAACAGAGGGTGGCTATTAGCACGTATAAAAATCAGTGATCCTGTAACAGAAATATCCTGTTTATTTATTATGACAGTCTGGCATAATCACTTTTAATAATAAGTCTCTAAGGAATCTTCCATAATGTGTGGATACTGGCTGTAAAAAGAACATTATGTGAAGATACATGTCTTGCCCTTCCCTCACACTTTGCATTATCAATCCTTTTAAATTTGTGAACCCCAAATGGTAAAAATAGTATCCTATTTTATTTGAATTTGCATTGTCCTGATTATTAGTGAGGCTTGGCATCTTTTCATCTTCTTATTGAAAGTGTAAATCAATAAACCTTTATGGAAGCCTGCTCAATAGGACCAAGTAAAAATTTAAGTGCACATACTTTTCAAACCAGAAAAGGTCCATTTTTCATCAGTTCCTTTAGAGAATAATGCTTGCATATAGACACATAGAGGCATATGTAAGGGTTTTCACTATAGAATTGTCTGGAATAGCAGACAACTAAAAACAACCCAAAGAACCATCAACCAGGAGTGGTCAGGAAAACTAGAAAATATGTAAACCATGGAAACTGTGTAACCACTATAAAAAAAAAAAAGAAGAAGAAGAAGAAGAAGTGGAGCTTCAACATGAGAAAAAAAAAAAAAAATGAGTTTTGGGTTTCCCTGGTGGCTCAGTGGTGAAGAATCCACCTGCCAGTACAGGAGACATGGGTTCCATCCCTGATCCAGGAATATCCCACATGCCACAGAGCAGCTAAGTCCATGCACCACAACTATTGAGTCTGTATTGAGTCTCTAGAGCCCATCACTACTGAAGCACGTATGCCCTAGAGGCCACACTCCACAACAGCGAAGCCGCTGCAAGAAGTCCATGGCCCAAAATGAGACAGCAGCGCCCGCTTGCCGGAATTAGAAAAAAACCTGCATGGCAACGAAGACCCAGCACGTCCACAAAAATAAATAAATAAATAAATTTTTTAAAAACTCCCTGGTTTTTTTTAAGTGAGTTGCAGAATAATATGTACAATAGAGCATCGGTTTTTTAGAAAATAAAAATAAAACTATGTATTCTATATGCGTATGCTGTGCTTAGTCGCTCAGTCGTGTCCGACTCTTTGTGACCCCATGGACCATAGCCCGCCAGGATCAGCTGTCCATGTGGATTCTCTGGGCAAGAATATTGGAGTGGATTGCCATGCCCTCCTCCAGGGGATCTTCCCAATCCATGGATCAGACCCAAGTCTCTCGCATTGCACGCAGATTCTTTACCATCTGAGCCACCAAGGAAATCCAAGGATCCTGGAGATACGTGCATGAAAATACTAAGCAAATGTCTTGAGAGTTACATGACAAACTGAAAACAGGTTACCTAGGGGAAGGAGACAAAGTATGAGCAAATGAACAAGGGACACTTGTATTCTTTATACTGCTTGGGCCTTTAAAACAAGAATGTATTTGTTTATTATTTGATAATTAATAAAAAATAAAATATAGTTAAAAGTGGTACTGAAGAATAAAATATAAAATTTAAAAGAGAGAACATAATTATTTCAATGTGAGGAACAACTTTTAGATTTAGGAATTTTTTAAATTTTCTAGAGTTGCAAGATAAAAATGAGTTCAACTAAAGCTGAATTAATATGATGCCTGTCATTCAAGTGAAGAGTGAAAAATGTAGTCAAAAATTAAAATCATCTAAAATATCTGGATATTTGATATCACGTAGAAATTGACTATTTTTCTTTCATTTTTGTCCAGATATCAAGTAGACATAGATTGAGGTTCACTCTTCATGTCACTGGTTTTAACTTACTTAAACAATTGTTGTGTCCCTTATTAATATTTTCAGTTGAGTAGAGTACATTTCAGTGAGATCGACTCTTTTTTTGGCATTGACTTTTTCCCCTGATCACAGAAGTATTCTATTATTATTGTGGAAAGGAAAAATATTGGAAGTTGTGAAGAAAAAATTATAATGTCCTATCATCAAAAAGAGATTATTAATGTTGTTAGGAGTTCCAAGCAGGGAGGAGAATAAGGGAGTAATACATTTTTGTACAAGTCTTCAAGTATAATTTTAAATTTTATTGTAGCAGTAAATTTATTAAAATAAATTTAAAATTTAACTTTACATTTAAAAAGTAGCATATACTTTTTTATACTAATATTTAAAATGTAAAAAGCTCACATTGTTAGGTGTATTTCCCTTTGCATTTAGGTGTTAATGGAATTGAGCTAATACTATGCATATAGTTGTATACCTTCTTTCTTATTTAACGTATTATTGTAAGCATTTCTGCATATCACCACAGATTCTTCAAAAATATTAATACTGGAACAAATTCTGAAATATGAATGCACTATAACATATTTGTCTGTATGTGCTCAGTCACATTTGACTCTTTGCAACCCCATGGACTGTAACCTGCCAGGCTTCTCTGCCCATGAAATTTTCCAGGCAAGAATGCTGGAGTGGGGTGCCATTTCCTACTCCAGTGGATCTTCCCAACCCAGGGATCAAACCTGCATCTCTGGAGTCTCCTGCCTTAGCAGGCAGATTCTTTACCACTACAGCCACCTGGAAAGCCCCCACTGAGCCATCAGGGAAGCCCATATATCTATCCATTCTCCTATCAAAGGAAATTTGCTTGTTTTCAATTTTTTCACTATTATGCTTAACCATGAAGAATATATTTCCATATGATTCTTTTCTTCTCTGTTTGATTATGTCCCTTAGGGTATATTCTTAGAAATGGATTATAGTTTTGTGTTGGTTATTTTCCATTCCTTTTCCCACCCCTTCTCTGCTTTTCTTCATTCTCTTTTGTCTCTTTATAGATTGCAAGTCTGGGATCTCGTGCCTTTGGCTTCCTTGAGCTTCATTCAGTTGGTGGCACCAGGAGATCAAGAAGCAAGAAGAGAGAGAAGTCAAGGCTTCTCCTCCTCTCTCTGTTCCTTGTCTGAGGCAGTGACTGCATGCCTGTCCCTACCTCGTGCCTGTACCTACCTCCAAAACTGCCTCCCCCTCCTTTCTTTGTGGTTCTTCCTCCATTGTTCTTGCCCTTACTGAGTTCCATAAGATTATTTCCTTGCCTTGTCCCTTTATCTCCAGGGATATTGTTCTTTGGCCTCAAGAGCCCTCGTTTACTCCCTTAACCTGGGCTACCCATCTGTAAGTAGTCCTTTTACTAAAGTCTCCTCATTTGAACTATCCTGGAAGAAATCCCTTTCCTTCTGGGATTCTGACAGACACACACTGTTAAATATATTCTTGACTAGATATTGCCAAATTGCATTGCAGAAAGGTTATATCCAGTTATACTTCCATTTGTAGTTTGTGGAAGTCTGATGAGTTAAGCTTTTAAAATTGCAGTTGATTTTTGAGGGCATTCGATCCACTGTTTATTATCTGGTAGCTTCCTCTCTGATGTCACTCATAGGCCAAGGGTTCTACCACAGGCCATCTAAAGAAAAGTCAGGCACAACAAAGATGAATACATTGGGATAAGCAGTTATGTGTCATTTACAACCCTGAAATTCACAATGCAAGGGACTCTGGATTGTATTGTGAAAGTGACTCTTTTGACTGGCACCTGTGAAAGTAGTGAGGAACACGTTCTGCCTGGGTACACAAATATTATGATGTGCTTTGGGATATCACCTCATATGTAGAGGATACTTAAATTCTAGCCCAGGAAACCAGTGGAGATGCAATGCTGTTGCCTGTAGGGTGTTTTTTGTTTGTTTGTTTGTTTGTTTTGTTTTATCTTGTTCTTGCATGTAGGGTCTTAGGATTCACTTGGTGGAAAAATTTATTCTTGGTCTTCCAAGCCAATTTCTTCATGGTTTTCTTAGGAGAGTAATTTGCAGATACATGGATTATGAGAAAGAGAGAGAATCCACAAAGAAATTTTCTTCCCTTCTCAGAGAGGAAACTATATTTACTGGCATTTTTCACCATGGTTGCTAGAAAGTAGTTGAGATTTTAGCCAAGTAATATCTTTATATTACAGCTGACTCAAGATACCGGTGAAAACATTGTGCTTTTCTATTTTCTTGCAAAATATTGAGACACCTAGTGGGCACAACATGAAAATATCTTTATGGAAAACAGTGAGTTCAGTCAATGCCCAGGTAAGTGATATTCAGTAAGTGCCTCAATGGTTAATTCTACAAAAGTATTCTTTTTTTTGTTGTTGTTTGGCCGTGCTGTGAGGTATGTGAAATCTTAGTTCCTCAATCAGGGATCAAACCTGTGACCCTGCAGTGGAAGAATTTTTAACCATTAGACCACTGGGGGAGTCCTGACAAAAGTATTCTTATTAGAAAAATACCCAGAGTCAGGAATCAGATCAACCATTGACTCATATTAGATAATAAAGGTATATTATTATCATATATTTTGTAGAACTTTAGTAGTTTTCAGAGTCCTTTAAAATTTCTTTCCATAGCACTCAGTATAGTAGCCTCCCCCACTAGACTATGGCTTCTGGAAGGTAGTTGTTATTGTTTAGTTGCTAAGTCATGTCTCTCTCTTTTGTGACCCCAAGGACTGTAGCCTGACAGGCTCCTCTGTCCATGGGATTTCCCAGGCAAGAATACGGCAGTGGGTTGCCATTTCCTTCTCCAGGGATCTCCCTGACCCAGGGATCAAACCCCACATCTCCTGTATTAGCGGGCCGATTCTATACCACTGAGCCACCAGATAAACCCCCCTGAAGGCAGGGGCCACTCTGATTTCCTCCCAGCACTAGCTCAATATCTAATACAATATCAGATGCCCAATAAAAGTTGGTTAACTGAACTCATCTGAACAACTGCCCAAAGAGGTGAGATATTTTCTGATTTTTTTCTAGGTTAGGGGAAAAAAAGATCAGGGAGTAGAGACAGTTGTCCTCTAGCTAAACAAATAGAAGGGCCAGCTGTGAACCACATCCTGTACTCCTTGACTTTTGTCCCTGTGCAAACCAACTATGTGGGAAAGCCTCCCTTGCAACTGTTTGGTGTCATTTCAAGGGCTCCAAAGAGCTCTGGTACCATAGTTCTTTATGATGCAGTGCAGAAAAGAATTCAGTGAGAGGCTAAGTGACAGATTAGAATTGGGGGGGGAGGGATTGGTGGGGCTAGAAGGGTGGACAAGAAATGCCACACTCTGAGAACTTACTGGACTACATTTTTATAATCAAAGGAAAAGTGGAAATGGGGAGAACTTCTTTGTCTTTCTTGAGTAGAGGTCATGCTTCCATCATCTGCTCCTCCTCAGGTTGGGTACAGGAGTTTTCTTGTCCTTACATAATTAAGCAAGGTCCACAATTTACTATTTTTTATGTGTGCAAAGAGCATGTCCTAGCGATCATTAACTTATTGAACTCACTGAACAGAATGTGGGTCTCATGCCACCATTGTTTTATTGTTTGAGGGCATGTCTAATGCTTCTGCTGCAAGGTTTTGTTGCTAAGCAAGCCTGATGGTTTTGTGGTTAGGGAAACCTGCTTTCTTGAATAATCATTAACTTACAGGGGTCTCCTATATATTTTCTACTTACAGTCCCCTAGTGGGATTAGCTATTTAGTCAACTATTTTGTTCCTTTATTCTGTCCCTATCACCCTTGCTTACATAAATTCTCATTGCCCTTCCCCTCTGACTTCAGTTAGCAGCATCCATCTTTATTCCATTGCTTCAGACACTCTTGGAAGGTCATAGTGTTTAAATCAGGGGTGGTCAATCCATGACCCAAGTGAGGCCCCAGGCAGGAGACTTTCTCAGAGAATTTTCCACATTAGATTAATTGGTACTGATGCGGAACACTCAGCCTCTATGCACTGATGGTGAATCGAATCTCAGAGACAGAGATTTGGTTGAATTAAAGAGTAGCTTTGCTTTGCCAAAGGAGGGATACAGTGGGCTTATGCCTCAGAAACAGTGTGTTTCTGAGGCATAACCAGGGAGGATTTGGTGAGGAGTTTTATGGCAATGGTTCAAGGGCAGGGTTGCTGATTAGATTTGGGTGTGTGCAGAGCCTGCACTCCTTTAATCTGGCCTCAGGTCATCTCCTGATGAGTTTCTCTGGTTCTTTTCTTTTTGTCACACCACACAGCTTGCAGGGTGTCAGTTCCCCAGCCAGGGGAGGACTCTGAAAACCAAGTAGGAGTTGCCTTTTTATAAGAAACATTTACATTTGTAAGGGAAATCTCCCCCTTTTATGTGGAAGAACCCCAAACTCTAGAAACCATCGTGGGACGGCAACCTAAATCTGTATCACTTTACTGTACTTTTCCTGTTAACCTTCCAAAACTGACTCTCCCTACCTAAACATCTTTTGTCTTTAGTTGATGAAGGCATTTAAAATGAGGCCATTTTGGTGAGTTATTCAATTTTCCTGGGTGCTTCCCACATATTTATGTAAGTAAACTTTATGTGATTTTCTCCTGTTAGTCTGTCTCATGTAAATGTAACTCTTAGACTAGCAAAACATCGGGGTTTAGAGCAGAGAAAGGTGACTTATTGCAGGGCCAAGAAGGAGAATGGGCAGCTTGTACTCATAAAACCTGAACTCCACAGTGGGCAAAATTTGGGATGAGGATTTGTTAAGTCCAAACTCCGGGTCCCAAGCCCCTGAAGAGACCAAGTCCACACAGCAATGCAAAAGCATAAAGGGGTTTATTGCTAGCCGGGTTAGGGCGCAAGTCTCATCCACGAAGTGGAATCTGACAAGAGCCCCGCGCTCCAGATCACAGTTGCTTTTATACAGGCAGTTCTTTGTTACAGCATTGGTATAGCTGGCAGTCAATGTTTGGTCAGTTTAAACTGCGCATCTGCCCTGGATGGTCTATCTCTTGGCGCGCGGGACTTTCCTGGCTTGTGGGGGGAGGTATGAGGTGAGGGTGGAGGAGGTCGCTGGAACTAGGGCAGGCTGTATATCACAGCAGCCTGTCACGGAGTAAGGTACGGGGAGGTGTGAGGATGGGGGAGGTCTCCGCAGCTAGGGCCTGCTGTATCTCCCAGCAGCCTGTCACGGAAGCTGTTTTGTTTACACACCACAGATTCATCTCAAAGAAAGTTGTGTGACTTTCTTCTCACCCGTTAGTTGTGAGGTAAGAGGGTGGTGTTCTAGGAATCTTGTGCTCAGCCTGAAGATACCATCCTCCACCTGGGTTCCTGCAGAAGAACTCAAAGTTATTGTTGTATGTGTTTCTTCAAAAGGAGAAGGACCTTACCCCTGCACTATTGTTTTTTGTTTAGTTTGTTTGTTTTGTCATGCCACGGGCATGTGGGATCTTAATTCCCTGACCAGGGTTGGAACCCATGCTGCCTGCAGTGGAAACATAGAGACCTAACCACTGGACCTCCAGGAAAGTCCCTGTATTTTTGTTTCTTGACTGCTCCTCCCCTGTTTCTGTATTCCCTCTCCTCCCTGATTAGCAACTGTTTGAATCATCCCTTTGGAACTCACCAAAGGTCTAAGACACTGAATGAAGCCTATATCCTACAAACAAGAAGCAGAGCATGAAGGGTTTGTACCCAGGAGAGCCACACAGTGTCTTTCTTGGTTTCAGTTTGTTTCCGCTTTCTGGCCATTGTGAATAAAGCATCTATGCATGCGTGCTGAGTCACTCAGTCATGTCTGACTCTTTGTGACCCCACAGATTGTAGTCTGCCAGGCTCTTCTGTCCATGGGATTCTCTAGACAAGAATACTGGAGTGGGTAGCCATTCCCACCTCCAGGGGGGTCTTCTCTGACCCAGGGATCAGACCCAGGTCTCCTGCATTGTAGGCAGATGAGAAACTGTTAATTGTAAGTTATAAAAGTTCTTCAGATATAAGTCTTCAGATATGTTCTTGGGGTCTGTGATTTCTCAAATCTGAGAAAAACTGCCCCAGGATGATTCTATTGCTTAATAAATAAACTGATTAGGTCCCACAGTTAAACGAAGCTTCTATGATTCATAGCACAAGCTTGCTATCTTTCTTATCTGTGAGAAGTGAACATCTTGATTTAGGGTCTTCCCAAGTTACCTGGGGGCTCCCCAGGTGACTCAGTGCTAAAGAATCTGCCTGAGATGCTGGTTTGATCTCTGAGTCAGGAAGATCCACTGGAGGAGGAAATGGCAACCCATTCCAGTATTCTTGCCTGGAGAATCCTATGAACAGAGGAGCCTGACAGGTTATAGTCCATAGGGTCGCAAAGAGTTGGGGATAACTGATTGAGCACACACGCAAGTTATCTGTTTTGTTCTTGAATGACAAGAATCACGATTAGCAGTGAGGTTAACCCCTAACTAATAACTCTTGTGCATGTTGATCCAGTCCAGATGCTTGGCAGCTTCTAGTTCTCCAAACTTTTGGCCTGAATACTGGTAATATTTCCTCCGGCTGAAAGTCAGCAAAAAGAATCACCTGGCCAAATATCCCCATCCAGTCTGCTTTTCTTCCAGTGGCCTCCCAGGGGAGCTCTCTGGACAAACAAAGCTTGTTGACCCAGTTTGAAGGCCTGGAAAATTATCATATGAGTCACTGGGACAGCAGAGCTAAGTGCCAGGCCCTTAAGAAACTATAAGCACAGCCCTGCAGGGTCATTTGTGTCCCAGTAGGATGTGATCTGGAATCCCAGGGAGACCTGCCTCTTTCCCCCCAGCTGCTCCTCCTGGAGGTTTCCAAGCTCCTTGGCTCTGTGTATGGTGCTGCAGAGGCCCATTCCTGTTTTTCTCCCCAGCAGGCTTTGGCTCCAGCCATTCAGAGAACAACAGCTGACAGTTGTAGGAAACCAAAACAAACCTGGATACTTAGAGGAAGACATATAGTGTTGTTTGGAGCAAGGCCATGGGCTCTCTCAGGGAAAGAAGTGCTGAAGCAGCTGTAAAAGTTTCAAATTGAAGACAAGAATCTAGAGGCAATATTAAAAAAAAAAATACTCACATGAGTGAGGTGGGGGCCTTGAAAGAGGGCTTCTAAATTATCTAAGGAATGTTTTATAATGTTCTGAAGATGTTACTTCCTAAACTACAGGAAGAGCTGGAGAAACATAGTCAGCAAAGAAATGGGTGGGTAACTGTTACATTTAGATTGGGTGGACAGTTTATAGTGAAAGGTTGTTGTTGAGCTATGAAAGACTCTGAGATTCTTGGCCTCTGGAGGAGAGGAATTCAATCCAGGGCCAGTGATGAGGCTTGATCGTCGCTCAGAGCTTTTGTGTGATAAAGATTTATTAAAGTATAAAAGAGACAGAGAAAGCTAAAGAGTGCCAAAAGCTTTGCTGGTCCTCAAATAACTCTCCCATGGGTATAAAGAACTGTTGGGGAGGGGTGAGTACCAAGGTTGGACTTCCAAATCCCTAGTATAGCTCAAGGACAAAGGAGTAGGGGTCGATAAAAGTAGCCGAGGAGAATGGTCACTAATGGCATTTATCTTCTCCTTTAAAAAAAAAAAAGCAACATCTTATGTCAAGACTTATTCTAGAGTCTTAATCATCAGGAGGATGTAGTTTTAACACAGAAGTTGATCCAGAATTGTATAATTGTATAAATTCATGTTTGGTGGGTGTTTTAAGAGGGTGAGTGATGATTACATTACTCCCATTATAGACATGACAAAGAAGTCTTTCTGCTTCATGGTTTTGGAGGATCAACTTCAATGCCTGGAAGAACTAGAAGAAGGCCATTTGATGACCAAGTTTTTGGTATATTTAGCACCACTACTGTCTTCCCCTCACTTCACTTCTGACTTTCTCCCTTAATCCTTTCTGCTTCTGTCGGATTCTGACATATCTGGCAAAAACACAGGAAATTTGCAGAAACAGGCTGTTCACTTCCCACCCTGGTGCTGTCACTGCAGATTGCTTCAGAGCTGCTGTCTCCTGGGCTTGGACAAAGTGTCAGGCATCCGTCTTTGTCATCACAATCCGGGTGTCTGCCTTGTGTGCTGGGTGCCTTGCAGAGCCAGCAGACCAGCCCCAGGCATGCCCTCTGGGTACTTAGACTGAAGAGGGACTGTAGAGACTCCTCTGAACTAGACAGTGGAGATAAAAGAGGGGCAGAATCAGGTAAAGGTAAGCATTTCATGTGCCTAACTGAAACCTTGCAACTCAGATTGGGACTTGAACCCACAGTCTTTTGGTTTTTTTTAATCTTAAAAAAAAATAATTGTACTTATTTATTCATTTTTGGCTGTGCTGGGTCTTCCTTGCTTCGTGGGCTTTTTCTCTAGTTTCAGTAAGCAGGGATGACTCTAGTTGTGGTGTGCAGGCTTCTCATTGCGGTGGCTTGTTATGTTGCAAAGCACAGGCTCTAGGAGTGTGGGCTCAGTAGTTGTGCATGGGCTTAGTTGCTCCAAGGCATGTGGGATCTTCCTGGACCAGGGATTGAACCTGTGTATCCTGTATTGGCAGGTGGATTCTCCACCACTGAGCCACCAAAGAAGCCCCACCTCCACCCCCACAGTCTTTTAACTGAGATCACACACCTGGTCTTGGGACTTATTAAAGCTCAGGTTCTTGATGTTTCATCACAGAAAGAATTCATTAAGAAACAAAGTGATAGATAAAAAGTGGATTTATAATATTTAGGGAGAATTACACTCTACAGACAAAGTGTGGACCATCTCAAAAGGCAAGAGAGGCCCTGAAATATGGGGTGGTTAGTTTTTATGGGCTGGGTAATTTCATGGTAATGAGTGGGAGGTTTATTATTATTTTCAGGGAAGAGGACTTCCAAGAATTGGATCACCACCCATTTTTTGGCCTTTTATGATCAGCTCCAAGAACTGCCATGGCACTGGTGGATGTGTCACTTAGCTTATGCTAATATATTGCTATGAGCTTAAAGTCCATTGGAAATCATGTGTCTTGCCATCTTGGATCTACTTGGTTCTAATCAGTGTTTGTTATATCCTATGGCTACGTCATTCTTTTAAAGGTTGTCCCTGCCCACTTCCCTCCTGTTTCATAACTGCATCTTCCTGATACATGATAGTAATGTGCTAGTGGCACGGTCCATTAGTACCCTCTGTGATAATGAGAAATGTTCTACATCTGTGCTGCCCCGTATTATAGCCACACATGGCTACTGAGCACTTGATGTGTGGCTCGTGAGAAACTGAGGTTCTTATTGAGTTTAATTTTAATTAATTTAAATAGTCACATATCACTAATGACTAAAATATTAGAGACACTAGTGTTTTAAAAGATAGCAGAGAAGGGAATTCCCTGATGATCCAATGGCTAGGACTCCAGGTTTCCACAGCAGGGGGCCTGAGTTCCATCCCTGGTCAGGGAGCTAAGATTCCACAAGCCCTATGGTGTGGCAAGAAAAAAAAAAAGAATAACTGAATATATACATGTATATATTCTTTTTTGTATTCTTTTCCATAATGGTGTATCACAGGCTATTGAATACAGTTCCCTGTACTATACAGTAGGACCTTCCTCTTTGTACCTCTTTTTACACAGCTGTGAGGTGGTGCTAATAATGTCCACTTTATGGTGGTGTTGTGATAGATAAGATGGATGGGGACTTGGGTGGAAGGAAGGAGCCATTTTCCAGTGTACTCAATCAAAAAAAACTGGCCACAAGTTATTAATATCTGGGAGAGGCAGAGGAGCCCCAGGAGATGTGTAACCTTTTCATAAACTGTTAGGGCAACCACTGACCCAAACCGCCCTGCCTGGCCAAGCACCACAGTAACCACTTGCATGAGTTATCTTATAATAGGAGGTCCTTACAAGTTACCACCAACCAGAAGAAGTCAGGAAAGTTCAAAAAGAGAGAGGAGACTCCAGTCCATATGTCCTACCAACCTCCCAGAACCCTTCTCTCTGGAATCCATCTTGACTGAGTGATGTGTATGCCACCAGGAAGGACCCTGAGTCAGAATAATTAGCCAGAGACAACCTGGACACTAATCCCATTACCATAAAATCCCAGACTGCAAGCCATGTGACAGAGCAGTTGTCCTGGACGCCCTTACCCGGCTGCTCTGCGTCAGGGCTCCTTAGACAATCCATTTCTGAGTGTAATCAGACAAGAGCCCACTCTTGGGCCCTCAAAAGGGTCCCCCTTCCTGCAGCAAAACCAAGGTGTGGATTAGCACCTGTGTCGCATTAACAACTGTTGAAGTTGCATTCAGATACTGATGAACCTACATGCAGGGCAGGAATAGAGATGCAGACACAGAGAACAGACTTGTGGGCACAGCAGGGGAAGGAGAGGGTGGGACAAATTGAGAGAGTGGCATTGGAACATATACATTACCATATGTAAAACAGATAGCTAATGGGAAGTTGCTGCATAATAGAGGGAGCTCTATCTGGTACTCTGTGAGAACCTAGAGGAGTGGGATGGGGTTGGGGGTGGGAGGAAGGTTCAAGAGGGAGGAAACATCTGTGTACTTATGGCTGATTCACATTGTTTTATGGCAGAAACTAACACAACATTGTAAAGCCATTATCCTCCAATTAAAAATAAATTTTAAAAAGGATCTCACATTCACAGCTCCTTTTACTCTTTCAGTGGTTTCATTGGAGTCTTCCACTTTTATTCTGAGTTCTATTCCCATCATCTCGCCCATCAGCCAGTAGTGTGATATTTATGCTGGTGTTGACCTATTCACAAAAACATGTAACAAGATTCTGTCTTCTGGAAGGCATCACCTGTAATCTCTGCCACCTGAGAATCCCATATACGGCTCCTACATGACTGCAAAGAAATGTTTTGTCCTGCTATCTCATCCTTTCTCTGCTGAGTCTGCAGATACGGGCTACACAGTCACTCAAGAATATTTCAGCAGCTCCAAGTTTTAGTCTAACCTTTACATATCCATTTGCCTAAATCTTCACGCCTATAATTATTTAATTGCTTTCTTTTACTGCATAAATAAGAGCTCTGTCATCTAAGAAAATAAAACAACTATAGAACCAATACTTAGGCAAACCCTTTCCCACCTTGTTGTGCACAAACACGCCCCCTGTTGACTGAGGCAGGCCAGTTTAAAACCACACAAAAGAATTCTCTATAGCTTGACTAAGGGAAAATTGACATTCTGTACATGACACCATTTGAAGTGCACACGCCTGTGAAATCACCACAGTCAAGAAAATGAACATTTCCATCACGATTTTTCCATTTTAGGATTCAACTGGCTGAGCACTCCCAGTTCAAAACCGACTGGTAAAAGCAAGACCTCCCTCTTCAAAATAGTGGCTCTGACCCCTGCAGGGACATCTTTATTTCAGTCGGTTATGCTGGAGGGGCGGTTCTCCGTTTGACCTCTCTGGGACTTCTCCTTCCCCACGGTTACAACATTCCTCCTTCTGTTGAAGGCCCTTTTCTCTGAATCATCCACTTGTTATCTACAGGCTCCTTTTCGATCTTAGAAACAAAACAAAAATTAAACACCTCTTCCTGCCTCCTCCTCACTCCTTCCTTCAAGTACCCATTGCTCTCCCTCTTCTCCTTCACAGCCAAGCTTCCAGAAATAGATGTCCAAATTCACTCTCTCTGGGTCTTCATGTCGCCCCCTCTCTCAAAACTATCCCTCCCTCCACCACACAGGTACAGTTCTCAGCCAGGTCACTCACTAACCTCTGCTACATCCTTTGAACCCTTTTCAGTCCTTATCTTACTCTGACATCACTGACCATTCTGTCCTTTCTTTGATTGCTTTTAAAAAGTAGCCGATGCTTCTTTTTTCCCCTTGGATGCTCTTTTTTTGTTTGTTTCTTTTTAAAATAAATTCATTTATTTTAATTGGAGGCTAATTACTTTACAATATTGTAGTGGTTTTGCCATATATTGACATGAATTTTTTTTTTCTGAAAGACCCGAACAATTAATAAAAGCACTAGAAGGCTTCTCCTAGGCTTGCCCTGTCTCACTGCTGCAGGCAGAGACATAAGAATCCCTTTGCAGTTGCTCAATGCACAGAGTAGCCTGAGGAAGTCCCAGAGATGAGTCACTGCAGATTTTGAACTTGGGGAAAATCCCTTCCTTGCTCTATTATAGACACCAGAGAAGCTAAGAAATGTTTGTAGACAAGCACACACACAAAAAGAGAAGGGAGTGCCTTCAGTAACTTTTCAACTTTGGCCCTAAGAGTAGCTTTCAGTACTGCCTTAGAAGGGGCATGGGAGCTGTGTCTGCATGACTAGCCCCTATTGGTCTCTGCAGACAAGAAGCCCTTCTGGGCCTGGCTATTTGCTTTTGTGCAATTTTTTCCTCAGGCTAATTTCTCAAAGTGAACTAGCTTAATACAGTGTTGTGTACATTTTACATTTTGATACAAACTTCCTTTCAGAAATGTTATACCAATTTATTTTCCCACCAACACTGAACTTAAAAACATCTTTGCCTCACTGTCCCCAACACTGAGCTTTTCCCACTTCTGGTTTTAACTGTGGCCTTTGTAGACTGATTCTGTTTGTTTGACTGATTTGAGTATTTTTCTTTTCATAAGTTAATCTCATTCACATTTATGATTGTGATTATCATAATATATAGTTTTAGTTCTGTAATCTTATTTTGTTTTCTATTTTTATGCTTCTTTGGAATATCTTTATTTTTTTCAACTTTTCAGTAGGTTCTTTGTTGTCTTTCTGATAATTCTGAGGGTAGCTTTGCTTGCTTTTAATTCTGTAAATGGACATTTGTGCCTTTTGTAATATACCTAGATATATCTTTCTCAAACAGCACAGTATTTACTGGGTTTCCCTGGTGGCTCAGAGGGTAAAGAATCTGCCTGTAATGCAGGAGACCTGAGTCTAATCCTCAGGTTGGGAATATCCTCTGGAGAGGGAATGGCTACCCACTCCAGTATTCTTGCCTGAACAGAGGAGCCTGGCGGACTATGGGGTCGAAAATAGTTGGACACGACTGAGAGACTAAGCACTACAGCATTCAGTTCAGCCACTCAGTCGTGTCTGATTCTTTGTGACCCCATGGACTGCAGCACGCCAGGCCTCCCTGTCCATTACCAACTCCCGGAGTTTACCCAAACTCATGTCCATTGAGTCGGTGATGCCATCCAACCATCTCATCCTCTGTCATCTCCTTCTCTTCCTGCCCTCAATCTTTCCCAGCATCAGGGTATTTTCAAATGAGTCAGCTCTTTGCATCAGGTGGACAAAGTATTGGAGATTCAGCTTCAACATCAGTCCTCCCAATGAACACCCAGGACTGATCTCCTTTAGGATGGACTGGTTGGATCTCCTTGCAGTCCAAGGGACTCTCAAGAGTCTTCTCCAACACCACAGTTCAAAAGCATCAATTCTTCGGCACTCAACTTTCTTTATATTCCAACTCTCATATCCATACATGACAACTGGAAAAACCCATAGCCTTAACTAGACGGAGGTTTGTTGACAAAGTAATGTCTCTGCTTTTTAATATGCTGTCTAGGGTGGTCATAACTTTCCTTCCAAAGAGTAAATGTCTTTTAATTTCATGGCTGCAGTCACCATCTGCAGTGATTTTCTAGCCCTCCAAAATAAAGTCAGCCACTGTTTCCACTGTTTCCCCACCTATTTGCCATGAAGTGATGGGACCAGATGCCGTGATCTTAGTTTTCTGAATGTTGAGCTTTAAGCCAGCTTTTTCACTCTCCTCTTTTACTTTCATCAAGAGACTCTTTAGTTATTCTTCACTTTCTGCCATAAGGGTGGTGTCATCTGCATATCTGAGGTTATTGATATTTCTCCCGGCAATCTTGATTCTAGCTTGTGCTTCTTCCAGCCCAGCGTTTCTCATGATGTACTCTGCATAGAAGTTAAATAAGCAGGGTGACAATACACAGCCTTGACGTACTCTTTTTCCTATTTGGAACCAGTCTGTTATTCCATGTCCAGTTCTAACTGTTGCCTCCTGACCTACATACAGGTTTCTCAAGAGGCAGGTCAGCTGGTCTGGTATTCCCATCTCTTTCAGAATTTTCCATGGTTTCTTGTGATCCACACAGTCAAAGGCTTTGGCATAGTCAATAAAGCAGAAGTAGATGTTTTTCTGGAACTCTCTTGCTTTTTCAATAATCCAGTGGATGTTGGTAATTTGATCTCTGGTTCCTCTGCCTTTTCTAAAACCAGCTTGAACATCTGGAAGCTCACGGCTCACATATTGCTGAAGACTGGCTTGGAGAATTTTGAGCATTATTTTACTAGCATGTGAGATGAGTGCGGTTGTGTGGTAGTTCGAGCATTCTTTAGCATTGCCTTTCTTTGGGATTGGAATGAAAACTGACCTTTTCCAGTCCTGTGGCCACTGCTGAGTTTTCCAAATTTGCTGGCATATTGAGTGCAGCACTTTCACAGCATCGTCTTTTAGGATTTGAAATAGCGCAACTGGAATTCCATTACCTCCACTAGCTTTGTTTGTAGTGATGCTTTCTAAGGCCCACTTGACTTCACATTCCAGGATATCTGGCTCTAGATGAATGTTAGTGATCACACAATCATGATTGTCTGGGTCGTGAAGATCTTTTTTGTACAGTTCTCTGTATTCTTGCTTGCCACCTCTTAATATCTTCTGCTTCTGTTAGGTCCATACCATTTCTGTCCTTTATTGAGCCCATCTTTGCATGAAATGTTCCCTTGGTGTATCTAATTTTCTTGAAGCGATCTCTAGTCTTTCCCATTCTATTGTTTTTTTTTTTTCTATTTCTTTGCATTGATAGCTGAGGAAGGCTTTCTTATCCCTCCTTGCTATTCTTTGGGACTCTGCATTCAAATGGATATATCTTTCCTTTTCTCCTTTGCCTTTACCATCTCTTCTTTTCTCAGCTATTTGTAAGGCCTCCTCAGACAGCCATTTTGCTTCTTTGCATTTCTTTTTCTTGGGGAATTGTCCTGATCCCTGTCTCCTGTACAATGTCACGAACATAATTCATCAGGCACTCTGTCTATCAGATAGCCCCTTAAGTCTATCTCTCACTTTCACTGTATAATCATAAGGGATTTGATTTAGGTCATACCTGAATGGTCTAGTGGTTCACATACTATGTAAATATAATTTCCTCAAGATCCACAGTCCTTGAAAGTGAGAAACTAATATTTGAATTCCTGTCTGTCTGATATGGGGGCTTCCCTGATAGCACAGGGAATTTACATACCTGAATGGTCTACAGCATTACTAATCTAAATCTCTGGGGTTCGTGTACTCTTAAAATCCTTTGGAAAGAAAAGTCCCATGCTGGTTGGCTCTGAGCTCAAATAGTTCCTCTTGCCCATTTGGACATCCATGATTATTTCTCTTTAGAACCATTAAATGTTCCTCCTTCCTCCCAACTTAACAATCAACAATAGCCCAAAGGCATTAATTTTTAATCAGTCCAAGCTGTGCTGGTTGGTATAGACTGCACTCTCACCATGAATCATCTCACTGGGTCCTCACAGTAAGACTGTAGAAAAGCCTTTAATTTCCCACATTAGTAACAAGAAAACTGAAGTTTAAAGAAAGCATGTGTGATTTGTCTTGGTGATTCACACTCTGTGGATGCACTCAGCTAGTGTCCTCTGATAGCCACATTAAGAAAAAAAAAAATAGAACAAAACAATCAAAACCAAGATAATCCACAACTCCAAATTAGAATTATTTAGACCCTTGCCAAAGAATATAATTTTATTTATTTATTTATTTTCAAAGAATATAATTGCAATTGGATGCTATTTAGCTCCTATCTCTCTGTTGAAAGAAATTATATTTATGGAAAATTGCTTGAAGTACATAAAAAGTTCATCCGTCTCTCTAAATTAACATTTTCTAAAAGGAGTTTATTGGATATGCAGGATGTTAATTAGATGTTACACAAAAAAATGAATACGGTCAACTAAAGACAGAAAACACTGAATTACAGTTATTCATGGAAACTGCTTGTCGAGTTGCTTTTAATAGGCTAGTGTAAACCATGAATCTACAAGATGAAGACGTCATATGCAAACTGGTTTGACCTCTATTAATGTCTAGTGTTCTGTGGAACACAATTTGAGAAACACTGATGAGTGGGCAATGATTTCCCATCAGAAAAACCTACTCATTATTAGTAGAAGAAAAGAAGTCCAGATTGGCTAAGCATAAAGCAATTTTTGGAGAGAAAGAGAAAACACTTAATTTATTTGCTTTCAGAATTAAGAACAAAGAACATGAAACCTGATTCAAGTGAGAAGGTGAACCAGTATTTTTTGGATACTTACGCTGTGTTGGCTCATTTACATACCTTATCTCCAGTAATCCTGACAACACTCTGGGGTAGACATCATTGCCCCACTTCACAGTTAAGAAAAAAATAAAGTTTAGAGGGGATAATAATTTGCTCAAGATCCACAGTCCTTGAAAGTAAGGAACAAGAATTTGAATCCCTGTCTATCTGGGGGCTTCTGATAGCTCAGCTGGTAAAGAATCCACCTGTAATGCAGGAGACCCTGGTTTGATTCCTGGATTGGGAAGATCTCCTGGAGATCTCCAGTATTCTGGCCTAGAGAATTTCATGGACAGTCCATGGGGTCGAAAAGAGTCGGACACGACTGAGCGGCTTTCACTCACTTACTCCCTCTATCTGGCCTGAGGGCTTCCCTTGTGGTTCAGCTGGTAAAGAATCTGCCTGCAATGCAAGAGACCTGGGTTTAATCCCTGGGCTGGGAAGATCCCCTGGAGAAGGGAAAGGCTACCCACTCCAGTATTCTGGCCTGGAGAATTCCATGGACTGTATATAGTCCATGGGGTCGCAAAGAGTCAGACAGGCCTGAGGGACTTTCACTTCACTTCACCTCACTGTCTGATCTGAAGCCTGTGCTCTGTCCTCTGTGTTACTTCTCAAATTATTTAAAAATATTTTTCAATATTGCAAAGCTATGGAAAAGAAACAGGGGGAAGATAAGGACAGAAAGTGAGAGAAGAGACATAATTAGAGCACAAAAGAGAAAGGCAGACAGAGGAACCAAGCGAGAAAGCCTGGGTTGGTTTGTTTTAAGACAGCGACATGGAGCTTTACAAAGAAAGAAAGAAAGTCATAGAAACACATATGTATTTTTAAAAAATTCAAACACAATACCTAGAGTTTTGCACATGGAGACAAATATACAGAAGTTGACTGATGTTTGCACAAAGATAACCCTATTTTAAAAATGTAGATGTTAAAGTTAATAATCCCAAAGGTAAACATAGCTAAAATCATCAGTTAAAATATTTTAATTTCTATGTCAAGTTGGAAAGTACAGATGTTTTTGAAATTGTATCTTCATGAATTTTGGTTAGAAAAATCTTTATTGTTCTTCTTAGAAAATAGAAAGTGCCACATTCTATATGAGATAATGGTCCCAGAAAATCATTCCTGTCTTGAGGGCTCTTAGAATATCTACACTTTCAAAACCAGATGCTGTTGAGATTTTCAGTCGTGATATCTGATCTGATGGGCTTCCCAGGTGGGCTCAGTGGTTAAGAATCTGCCTGCCAATGCAGGAAACGCAGGAGACTCAGGTTCAATCCCTGGGCTGGGAAGATCTCCTGGAGGTGGCCACTCCAGTATTCTTGCTTGAAATATCCCATAGACAGAGGAGCCTGGTAGGCTGCAGTCATAGGGTCACAAAGAAGCTGAGCACACACACACTGGTCTGATATTTGTGCGATGTGTTAAATGGAATTAAGAGCCATATCTGGCTCTTATTTTCCTAAAATATTGAGATTGTAGCTACATAATGTGCTTTCGACAACACCTAGAATAATGTTTATAATGTAGGCTTTTGAAAAGAGAGTGGTTCCTTTATAACTAAAGGTCATTGGAGATAAGGATGGATATAGGGACTACCTAGTGATTTGGCTCAGGAGAAATCTGCTATAAGTCTAATAAATTGTCATGACTGTGAAGATAAGCTTTATCATCTCTCTGATAGTTTTAACATTTTTCTCTTTGAGTTCAGTGTTCCATAGTTTGACTCCAAAGTGTTTAGGTAAGGGTATGTTGTTATTTTTTCTGCTTGGCTAGGTGGGCTTCTTCAATTTAGAAAAAAAAAGTCCTTAAAACTTCACCCATATTTCTCCAAATACTATCCCTCTTTCAATTTTCTTTATTTGTAGCTCTTATTGAGTATATGTGAAATCTCATTTTATCCTCCATGTTCTTGATTTACTTTAAAAAAAATCATATATTTATTTGGCTGTGCCAGATCTTAGTTGCAGCATGTGGGATCTAGTTCTCTGACCAGGGATCGAATCCAGACCCCCTGCACTGGGAGCTCAGAGGGTTAGCCACTGGACCACCAGGGAAGTAACCTGATTTACTTTCAAGTTTTTTTTTTTAAGTTTTTCTATGCTACGTTTTATATGATTTCTTTATATTTCGTTTCCAACCCTTTAATTTATTTTAGCTATGTCTCCTATTCTGTGTACATTACTTTGCCAACAAAGGTCCATCTAGTCAAAGCTGTGGTTTTTCCAGGAGTCATGTATGGATGTGAGAGTTGGACTATGAAGAAAGCTGAGCACTGAAGAACTGATGCTTTTGAACTGTGGTTTTGGAGAAGACTCTTGAGAGTCCCTTTGGGCTGCAAGGAGATCAAACCACTCAATCCTAAAGGAAATCAGTCCTGAATATTCACTGGAAGGACTGATGCTGAAGCTGAAGCATCAATACTTTGGCCACCTGATGCGAAGAACTGACTCCTTGGAAAAGACCCTGATGCTGAAAGATTGAAGGCAGGAGGAGAAGGGGACAACAGAGGATGAGATGGTTGGATGGCATTACCAACTCGATGGACATGAGTTTGAGCAAGCTCCAGGAGTTAGTGATGGACAGGGAAGCCTGGAGTGCTGCAGTCCATGGGGTCGCAAAGAGTCGGACACAACTGAGCAACTGAACTGAACTGTTCTGTGTAATCTGTCCACTAAGTGTTTTACACAGTGATTTTTTTTTCATCTATGACATTTCTAATTGGTTCTTTTATTATATTGCTATTTTTTGTATGGTGTCCTATTTTTCCATAAAGTATCCATTCTTTAAAAAAATTGAGAGCAACATATTTAAAAATCTCTCTAGATTGCTCGATTATCTTGGGTGTTAGGGGTATACTTTCTCTTGTTTGTTGTTTCTGCCTCTCCCTCTTTTAATCTTCTTCTTAGTAATTTATGATTTTTTTGAGGTTACCATGTATTTTATTTTATTTTTGAAAGTTTATTTAATTGGAGGATAATTGCTTTACACTGCTGTGTTGGTTTCTGCCATACATCAACATGAATCAGCCATGGGTATACAACATGTTCCCTCCCTTCTGAACCTCCCTCCCATCTATTTGTAACATTTTGACTTTAAGTGTTTCGGCAGCAGGGTTTCCCATGGAGTTCTGTGTGTGGTGGATTTGAAGGTGTTTCTAACAGGTCAGCTTCACAGTTTGCTGTTGCCAAGACCCTGCAGGTTTCCCTAATTATGGGAGAATTTTTATGTTGAATTTTTAGTTCAAGATTTCTGCATCAAATGTCACACTGTGTGTGTGTGTGTGTGTGTGTGTGTGTGGTGTGTTATTGCCTGCCTAAGGGTCTATGAATAAATTAGTCCTCTCTTTAATTTGGTATTATGTAGGCAGAGAATTAACAGAAGGGAGTAAAAGGTTATAGAATCTGTATCATTTATCTTAAAGCTGTTTTCAGTTCCACATTTCAATTTTGTTTCAAGGCAGTAAAAATTGAGCTCTTGCTTTCATTTGTCTATGTTGTTGTAAAGAGTTGAGCTTGTTGTTTTAAGTCAAATCAATAGTTCAATACTTAGATAATTTTTTCATGCCTTCTCTATTAGCTGTTGCTGTTTTCTCCTTTGGGATAGAAGGCAGTGAGGCTTGAAGAATAGACTTCTTGTCTATAATTCACAGACTTGATTGGAATGTACCAGGAATTATCCTTGTGAAACTTTAATGATTCACTGCTTGTTGGGGAATTGGAAACTATTGATTCATGTTCTGCCTGGGGAGATGTTGCTTCTCTCTGCTGATGCTGCTAAGTCGCTTCAGTCGTGTCCAACTCTGTGCATGCCCATAGATGGCAGCTCACCAGGCTCCCCCATCCCTGGGATTCTCCAGGCAAGAACACTGGAGTGGGTTGCCATTTCCTTCTCCAATGCATGAAAGTGAAAAGTGAAAGTGAACTCGCTCAGTTGTGTCTGACTCTGCAACCCCATGCACTATAGCCGACCAGGCTCCTCTGTCCATGGGATTTCTCTCTGCTAAGGGTGCATTCAGGAGTTAGGTTTGGATTTTCATTCTGCCAAAAGTCAGACTGTTGTCCACTTTTAAATCTAGGATGCATGGAAGTCTTCCTCAGTTCTGGCAGATAAAGCTTTGATACAGAACCACATATATTTCTACATCTTTCCCTCAAATGTTACCCAATTAGACCAAACTTTGCAGAGGAATGAGAGATTTCTCTGTTATCAGAGAACGTTTGACATCTGCATTGTTCAATAAGGAAATTGCCAGCCACATGTGACCCCTGAACCCTTGAAATGTGGTTGGTTCAAGTTAAGATGCATTGGAATTGCAAAATACACAGTATGAAGAAGTAAAATATGTCATTAACAATTGTTAGATTGATTACATGTTGAAGTGACAGTATTTTGGATATGTATTGGGATAAGTGAACTGTGTTACTCATTTTACCTGTTTCTTTTTTAAAAATGTGGCTGGGAATTCCCTGGTGATCCAGCGTGGGTTTGATCCCTGGTGGGGGTAATAAGCTGTGCAATGTGGCCAAAAAAAATTTTTTTTAAAGTGGCTAAGTAGAAAATTTAATTATTTAGGTGGCTGGCATTGTATTTCTATTGAACAGCGCTGCTAGCTGCTATAGAGTCTCACAAATAGGGAAACCCATAGTAATCTAATAAGAACTTATTTCAGTTTACTTTCACCCTGTACTTCCATTCACCTTAAACATTTCTTTCTTTTCTTTTTGCAATATCATGATTTTTGATATAAGTTAATGCCATACTACTGCAAAGCAGGTTAACTTAAAGGGGATTGTATTTCACATAAGTGAGGTTATAAGGTCAGCATATAAGATGAAAATTAAATATAGTCAAATTTACCCTTGAAAATCCCTTAGGAAGGCCTTAAGCTGCCCTGACACACCAACTTTTATTGAGTCTCAGCCAGATAATTGTTTTTGTCCAGTATGAGGGCAGACCTCTGTGTAATTTTTTTTTTTAATTGAAATCAGATGAAGTGGTTGGTTTGTGTTTGGAACCATGTTATAGCAAAATATAAATCTGAAATCCACAGTCACCCTCATCATGGAGAGATGCCTGCCTCAGAGAAGTGGTAGGGAATTGGAGTCTGTGAGGGAGCAGTGAATTTACATTTCTTGCTTGCATGTAAAAAAAGGGGCATGCCTGCTTTATTTCTCTCTCATCACCCATCAATCTTTCTCTTTCTCTTTATGTTTGCTAGGTTCTGATAGAGGAATTTGCACCCTTTAGTATATAAAGATATCTCTAGTTCTAATATTCTGTGGGTTTATGATTCTAAACGTTCATAAAGAGCCATAATGAGGTTGTACAACAGCGTAAATACATTTAATGCCACTGAAATATACAGTTAAAATGGTAAACTTTGTGTTTTATATGTATACATATATATTACAATAACCAAAAAAGTCTTAATTCCATTTGACTCCAGGATTACATTTGGTGGGGTAAGAATGTAGAACTTGGGAGTCAGAATCAGTGAATGCAGATGTTTACAGATTGGGCTCTTCAACAGGAAACTCTGAGACTGAGTTTAACATACAGGATATTTATTATAAGAAATTCTCTTAAGGGACTTCCCTGACAGTCCAGTGATTAAGATTGCATGCTCCCAATACAGGTGGCCTGGGTTCTATCTTTGATTAGGGAAGTAGATCCTGCATGCCATATCTAAGATCCAGGCAGGGCAGCCAAAAAAAAAAATTAATAATCATCTCTCAGAATCAATACCTATGGAAGGGAGAAGAGGGATGCAGGAAGGGGTACAGGGAAAAGCTGTGCTGTGCTACAGGCTGTACAAAGGCTCAGTCAGCCCTTTGGGGGCTCTAGAGCAAAAATGGCCTTACAGAGCTGTCCCAGCACTAAGTTGAAATGCTGTTGATGTTCAGTCACTAAGTTGTGTCCAACTCTTTGCCACCCCATGGACTGCAGCACACCAGGCCTCACTGTCCATCATCAACTCACTGAGCTTGTTCAAACTCCTGTCCATTGAGTCGGTGATCTCATCCTGTGTCATCGAACCACCTCAGCCTCTGTCATCCCCTTCTCCTCCTGCCTTCCATCTTCCCCAGCATCAGGGTCTTTTCCAATGAGTGGGCTCTTCACATCAGGTGGCCAAAGTATTGGAGCTTCAGCTTCAGCATCAGACCTTCCAATAAGTATTCAGGGTTGATTTCCTTTAGTATTGACTGGTTTGATCTCTTTGCAGTCCAAGGGGCTCTCCTTCTCCAGCACCACAGTTTGAAAGCTGCAATTCTTTGGCACTCAGCCTTCTTTACAGTCCAGCTCTCACATCTGTACATGACTACTGGAAAAACCATAGCTTTGACTGTAGTAAAGCCTTTCTACCTAACTTCAGTAATGTGTACTGTCCCTGGAAGCGTGTAACCATGGATGAGGCAGCTCTCTGCAGCAAAGGCAGTTCCTGCAAGGCTGTCTGCAAGCTGCTCTCTGATAGCTGGGACAAGTCCTTCCCTGAAGGAAGATCTTCACAGTGCACTCAAGACGTCACCAACAGAACTTTTTCTCTTGCAACCCAGCATCTATTTCACCCTTCAAAGCTGCACTCTAAATTCTTTTAGAAGAATTAATTCTTCCAAATAAGCATGAGCTTCTTCGTGGAATAATAAATTATATGCTCTGTCCTCCTTCTGAAGTTAAAAACCAGTCAAGGTCTCTTTTCCTGAACCTCAAATCTTGTACAAAATACTTAACCGAAGATGAAAAACGGGTTGATGTTCACACTTTTCAGACTAGAGGATGGGGTCATTCTTGTTGCCCTGGTTCCAGCCTGTCTCCTTCAGCTACATTCATTCTTTCACTATGCCTCTAATTAATGCTCTCCTTTTTGGGCTGAATTCAGCAAATTTCTTTGGCTTGCAATCAAATCATCCCAACTGATATGCTGGGCTTCAGCTCGTGCCAGTGTTTGATCTATTTGCCTGGTTGGCATGTGAGACCTTAGTTCCTGACCCGGGATCCAATGCATGTCCCCTGAAGTAGAAGCGCAGATTCTTAACCACTGGACCCCCCAGGGAAGTCCCACCAGTGTTTGTCTTAAATCTCTCTGATTCTTGGTTTTCTCATCTGCAGTAAAATCTATCCTGTAGGGTAGAGCCAGGGTAAGGGACGGTGTATTGACTCAGAACTATAACTAGTAGTCTAAAAGGGGCATAACTAATAAAGACAAGTCTCTAGCACCCCCCCACCCCAGTTTATACTGTGAGTTACTCTACCAGAATACCAAGTGCTGTATATGTTAAGTGTGGGAATAATGACAATTTCTTGTTTGCCATATCTTTTTTGGGGATGGGTTTTAATATCACCTCCTCAATACTGCTGTTCTCTAAAGAGCTGAGGCGTGACACTATTCATGATACTGCAGCATAAATTAATGAAACAAGGGAGGAAGATGGTAACCTGTCTCCCAAGAAATGTTGACCCAATGGATAATCAGACTGAAATCTTAAAAAAATAAAATATGTGACTTCCCCAGCAGTCCAGTGGTTAAGACTCTGCCTTCCAAGGCAGGGGGTACAAGTTCAATCTCTTATTGGGAATTAAGATCCCATATGCTTTGTGGTGAGGCTGGAAAAAAAAAATCTACAATGTCCAAGGCAGTTTATAGTGAAATGCTTAAAAATTGCTGATTGGAGATGACTAATAACTGCTTTGAGATTTAGTTGTATTAAATGAAATCTGTTTTGATGGGTATTTTTCATGTGTAGAGATACTGTTATTTGGCCTGTGTTATATTCAGTTTGGTGTGTAGGTGACAACATGTGGGATTTAATTGGATTCTCTTGTACCTTACCACAAAAAGAAGGATGGGGAAAAAAATGAAAAGATTAATTAATAAAGCTCTTCAGATACAGTGGCTTTTAGACATTCCTCCCTTGCACCTCAAATCAATCCTCACTGCCAACATCATAATACTTAGATGTTTTTTTGAGTTGAATTATTGATGTCTTTGTCTTCCTTAGACTACAAGTGAAAAAAGTTGAATGAAAAATTGAATGGTTGCTACTGAAATATTTACCGATGGAAGGATATGATGTCTGGGATTTGTTTCAGAAAATGTGGGTCGGGGCAAGTAGCAGGTAAAGTAGATGGAACATGACTGATTTCAGTTTAATGTTTTGAGGGGCTGGGTTAGGGAACCTGGCTTCACTGTTTTATTCTGCCTACTTTGTATATGTTTAAAATTAGTTACACTAAATTTTTTTAATTGAATGATTACAACTAATAGTTAAAAAATGTATGTCTGTGTGCTAAGTTGCTTCAGTCGTGCCTGGCTCTTTGTGACCCGCCATGGACTGTAGCCCACTAGGTTCTCCTGTCCATAGGATTCTCAAGGCAAGAAAACTGGAGTGGCCATTTCCTACTCTACAGGATCTTCCTGACCTGAACATCTCTTATGTCTGCTGAACTGACAGGCAGGTTCTTTACTACTAGCACCACCTGGGAAGCCTCTGAAATATGTATACATAAAGCAAAGACTGGGAGAGAACACAGAAAAATGAAGAGTTATGTTAGAGTAGTTAATTATGGGTGATTATTTTAAATAAATAATCAGCTTCAGCTTCACCATCAGTCCTTCCAGTGAATATTCAGGGTTGATAGCCTTTAGGATGGACTGGTTGGATCTCCTTGAAGTCCAACAGACTCTCAAGGATCTTCTGCAACACCACAATTCAAGAGCATCAATTCTTTGGTGCTCAGCTTTCTTTATGGTTCAACTCTCACATCCTTACATGACTACTGGAAAAGCCATAGCTTTGACTTTATGGGCCTTTGTTGACAAAGTGATGTCTCTGCTTTTTAATATGCTTCCTAGGTTTGTCATATCTTTTCTCTTAAGGAGCAAGTGTCTTTTAATTTTGTGGCTGCAGTCACCATCTACAGTGATGGAACCCAGGAAAATAAAATCTGCCACTGTTTCCAGTTTTCCCCCATCTAATGAAAGTTAGATATTATTTTTATATATTACATTAGGAAAGATAAAAATGATGGACAATACTCCATATTTTAAAGAATATAGAGAATCGGGAATGCTTAAATTATTGTTAGGGATAGAAATTCGTACGACCATGGGGAAGGCGTTTCTTCTAGATATGTATTCAAAGGAAGTAAATGTGAAGAAGGAGGCTCACTACAGCATGTTTATAAGTATCAAAACACTGAGAAGATCCTAAATGTTTACCAGTTGGTTAAACAGACTATGGTTCATCCAAACAATAGACCTCAAAAAGAATATTTTAAAATTAATTTAATTTTTAAATTAATTTTATTTAATATTTAAAATAAATACAGCAAAATCTGTATTTATTAACATTGAAAGAAGTCAGAGAAAAAATTAGGCTGCTTAACAATATTATAGGATTTCACATATATAAAAATAAAATGGACATCTCTATTTGTATATTAGTCTGATAAGAGGATATATACCAAACTGATAATTCTATTTAAGGAAAAAAAGGGAGGGTATCAGTTATCATCTTTTCATCTGTAAATAATAGAAAATATAAGCACAAATGTACTTTAATAAATGGAATATATTGACCAAGTAACCAAAATGCTCAGAGGTGAAGTGGGCTTTTGGTAAAGGGTTGATTCAGGAGTTCAACAATGTAATTCAGCTGCCAGCTTTTTCTCTGTCTTGCCCTTGCCTTCAAAGGTAAAATCTTCTTGAGGACATGATGTTAAGTGAAATAAATCAGATAGAAAAGGACAAATACCATATGATCCCACATATGTGTGGTACCTGTGCGAGTGTGCTCCGTCACACCTGATTCTTTGTGACTGCACGGATGGTCGCCTACAGGGCTCCTCTGTCCATGGGATTCTCCCGGCAAGACTGCTGGGGTGGGATGTCATTTCCTCTTCCAGGGGATTTTTTCCCAACCCAAGGATAGAACCCACCTCTCCTGCACTGGCAAGCGGATTCTTTACCACTGAGGTACCCGAAAGGCCAAACTCTTACAGGCAGAAAGTGGAATGGTGGTTGGCAGGGACTGTGGATAGGAGGGGAAACGGGAGTTGTTGTTTAATGAGTATTGTTTCTTTTTGCAAGATGGAAAGAGTTCTAGAGATCCGTTGCACAATAATGTGAATGTAGACTTTAAAATGGTTAAGATGGTACATTTATGTATATTTTACCATAATTAAAAAAAAATACTACATTAAAAATGGTAAAAGCCTCATCCCAAGGAGGACTCTCCCTGGTGGTGGAAGGGTTGCTGGCGCATTTGGGCATGGGGCTTCTTCATTCAGGCTCTGCCAGAAGTACCGGTTTTCCTTTTTCTCTTTGTCGAACAGCAGCCCGCGGCTTTGCTCTGATTGGACCATGATGGTGTGTAGGGTCATGTGTCTTTCTGAATCATCCTATGGACCTCTTTGTAAATTTCGGGAGCAATTTTGGTTGTCACAGTGATTGAGTATTTGGGATATGGGCCAAAGATAATAGATTTTTCATAATGTATATTGTTTTTCAGTTGCTAAGTTGTGTCTGACTCTTTGCTACCCCATGGGCTGTAGTCTGCCAGCTCCTCTGTCCACCACCAAGTCCTAGAGCTTGCTCAGATTCACGTCCATTGAGTCGGTGATGCCATCCAACCATCTCATCCTCTGTCGTCCCCTTCTCCTCTTCAATCTTTCCTAGCATCAGGGTCTTTTCTAATGAGCCGGCACTTCCAATTAGGTGGCCAAAGGACTAGAGCTTCAGCTTCAGCAAAGTCTTTCAAATGAATAGTCAGGAGCAATTTCCTTTAGAACTGACTGGTTTGATCTCCTTGCAGTCCAAGGGACTCTCAAGAGTCTCATAATGTATGGAACAATCCAGCATTACAGATTTTCCCCTTATCTTGCATGGCTTTTATTATCCTGTTTGACATTAATGTAGATTTTAAAAACATGTTTATAATAATCTGAACCTAGACCCTAACTCCATTTTATATATGAACATGAACTACTTGTTTATGGTCTTAATATGAATTGAATTTTAAGATGGGAGAATTATGGGTAAATTGAGAGAAAATAGTATTTTGTTTCATTTGGAACTTAACCAAGAGTTGTTCATTACTTCAGAAAATCATGTTTTGAACAGCTGACACAACTTCTGAATATTGCAGTTCACACTGCATAATGCAATTCACATTGCATATTTTATCTCTGAAGCCAGGATGTATCCTACAATCAATGACATCTCAGATGAAATACTCTGCTGAATCTTAGCCTGCATTTGTAGCTGTTGCTTTCACTTCTCACCTGGATTCTTATGACAACCTCTCCAGCTGGTCTTCCAGTCCATTCTCAACAGAGTAGCCAGATTTTTCCTTTTATTAATAAAATGTGGGTCAAAGGATGTCATTCCTCGCTTCTCAGCCTTCTAATGTTGCATCATTTTACTCAGAGTGCAAGCTTTACAGTGTCCTTTGAGGCCCTGGGAGATGTGGTTCCGTTTCTTCTCTGACCCATCTCCTACTTCTGCATTTTCTCCTCTTACTCACTTCAGGCCACCTCGCTGGCTACTTTCAGCCCAGAGGCTGTAAGCCATGCAGGCTTCCGCCTTTGATCATTTGCATGGCTATTCCCTCTGCTTGGATACTTCCCCCTAGAAGTATCATTCATGATTCATTCCCTTACCTCCTTCAAACTAAATGTTGCGGTCTGAGTAGTAGTCTCCACCACTAGTTTAAATTGCAACTCATTACCTACTTCCCTACTGTTCTGAATGCTGGTTTTTCCTTACTCTGTTCTACTTTTTACCGCAGTAATACTTATCACCTTACAATGTAATATATAATTTACTTACGTGTTCTGTTGTATTATGCCAATTGTTGTTTGTATCCCACTACCCTGTTAGAATGTAAGCTCCATGAAAAAGGATTTCTGTCTGTTTGCCCCATAAATTTAAGCCAGTGTCTGATACATAGTCTCAAAAACTGTCCAACAAATGGCGATTCTGCCATTAGGTACAAACATCTAACTACTTCATTATATCTTCTATTATAGCTGTGCCCAAGCATTTCCATCTTGAAATACATAACATTTCAAAAGGTATTATTTTCCTCTTATTTCTCCTTTATATTATAGCATTATGTCATAATAGAAGGTATGATCTATTGACTTTATAAGTCAGGATGGTAAGGCAGTGTTATGAAAATATAAGGATTTGGATGTTAGGGTTAAGAATTGCTGGTTTAGATCATTCCAGAAGCTATTTCCGAAGCTGTGAGGGGAGATAATCCCACCCAAACTGCCTGGCTACTTCCTGGATAGAAGGCGTAGAGTGGATGCTGGCAATGAAACCACAATGTTGATCACAAGGAGGAAACAAATTTCATTTTCTAATCTTACTGTAATTTCATATTGTTCACATTATTTGAATATTTTACAGCGAATATTCATTCTTTTTGTAACAAGCAAAACCAATAAGGATATTTTCACTTAAAACTACTGTAAACCATAGAAAAAGAGAGAAAATAAAAATCACCTTTTCTCCATAGATAACCACTACTAATGTTTTTTTTTAATACTCTTGTTTTCAGGCATGGATGTATGTCTATAGCTTTTCTATGATGACTGTGAATAACAGGAGTTGGAGATGTCCTTTGTCAAGATTCTTTTGGCAGCCAACTGCATGTTGGATGGAGGGTGAGACTAGGTTGTAACTTAACAGTGGGGGTGGAGGGCTTAGAGTGGGCCAGTGGCTAAGAATGGGAACGGACACGTCTCAGAGATATTGTAAAGGAAATATCTGCTGTTGACTAGTGATTAGTGACTGTGAGGTCAGCAAGGAGTGTGTGTGTGTGTGTGTGTGTGTGTGTGTGTGTGTGGCATCTGGGTATTCCAGCCTTGCTTTCAAGAATATTGAATACTTACATATGTATGGCTGAGTCCCTTTGCTGTTCACCTGAATCTACCACAACATTGTTAATTGGCTATACTCTAATACAAAATAGCAAGTTTAAAGTTTGTGGGGGGGGGAAGAATCTATTTGTATTAAAAAATAGACTATCCAAAATTAAAAAAAAAGATTAGAGATGAGGGAGAAACTTTTGTCTTCTTTTGTGCTTTCCTGTTGTTTCTTTTTACAAAACAATAAACTCCATATATGAAGTGTGAAATCTGATGAATTATGATGTTTGTATACCCCTGTGAAACCATCACCACTGTCGAGATAATAGACGTATTTGTTATCCCCTCAAATGTCTTCTTATCTTTTGATCCCTCTCTCCCTTCTCTATTCTTGGTTAGTTTGCATTTCATAGAATTTTGTATAAATGGAATCATACATTATGTACTCTTTTTTTCTCTGGCTTCTTTCACTCAGCATGATAATTTTGAGATTCATCCAGCTTGTTGTATGTATCAGCAGTTTGTTCCTTTTTTATTGCCAAATAGTATTCCACTGTATGGCTATACTGTACCAAAATTTACCTGTCTATTCCCTTGTTGATGGACATTTGGGCTCTTTCCAGTTTTTGCTATTACAAATAAGTCTGCTACAAACATTCACATATAAGCTTTAATATGTATATATGCTTTCACAACTTTTAGATAAATACCTAGGAGTGGATTGACTAGGTCATATAGTAATTATCCCTCTGTTCTAAAAGGGTCCCTTTTATCTTCTTTTTTGGTAACCCTGACCAATTTAGTATTGCAGTATATTTATTTTTAAATTACTAAAAGTCCTAGCTTTTCTCCAAGTAAATGAGGGAGAAACAAAAATGAAACTCTGGTGGTTAGCTAGGTTTTTCTTTTCTTTTAAGGGAGCATGGCTCTTACTGACACGGGAGATTACATAGACTTGATGAAGTCCCACAATGCCAAGCAAATTCACTCTTCTGAGATGCAGTAGTAAACACACAATAGGCATAGGGTAGGAGCGTGAGGATGAAAGGGGGCTGGTAATTGGTATTTATTCAAAGAAATTTCTCTGCCATGGTGGAATTTCTGGGTTGGGTGTGGATGAGGATGAACAAGCTAACTTTCTAGCTGCTAGAAAGCAGCTAGCCCACAGGAATTCTGGGAGGCTGTCAGGAAAAGGCAAACAGCCCCAGGACGACAGAGTTCCTGGGAAGACTGAGGAATTCAGAGTAGCATTCCCCATCCCCTGACATCCGTTTTCTACAACTATCTTTCCTTTTTATCTTGACCTTCTGTTTCCTGTTTCTGTCCATTTGTTAAAAACTGAGATCCATCTCCTTTTAGTTTTATGTGTGTGTTAAAATACAAGTAATAGGGATTTCCCTGGTGGTCTGGTGGTTAAGAATCTACCTTGCAATGCAGGGTATACAGGTTCAATCCGTGATATGGGAACTAAGATCTCCCATGACGCAATGAGGATCCCTCATGTCGCCACCAAGACCCATCGCAGCCAAATAAATAAATAATATACATAACATAAAATTAACCATTTTATACATTTTAACTGGTTCAGTGGCATTAAGTACATTTATGAGAATTTTATAATTACCATCACTATTCATTTCCAGGACTTTTTCATCATCCCAAATGGAAACTGTACCTAGTAGACAAAAAATCCCTATTCCCTTTCTGTGCTGTGCTGTGCTAAAGTTGCTTCCGTCGTGTCTGACCCTATGGACTGTGGCCCGCCTGGCTCTTCTGTCCATGGGATTCTCCAGGCAAGAATACTGAAGTGGGTTGCGATGCCCTTCTCCAGTGGATCTTCCTGACCCAGGGATCGAACCCATGTCTCTTACATCTCCTGCATTGAAATGCGGGTTCTTGACCACTGCCACCACCTCTAAGGATTTACTCAATCTAGGTATCTCATGTAAGTGGAATCAGACGATATTTGCCCTTTTGCTCCTGGCTTATTTCACTTAGCATACTGTTCCCAAGATTCATTCATGTTGTAGCATGTATCAGAGTTTCATTCCTTATTAAGGCTGAATAATATTCCATTGTCAGTATATAACATGTTCTGCTTATCCATTCCTCTGTGATGCAACTTGTGTGGTTTCCACTTTTCAGCCATGCTGTGAATGTTGGTGTATATGCATCTGTTTCAGTCTCTGCTTTCACTTCTTTGTAGTAGAATTGCTGTATCATATAGCAATTGTAAGTGTAATTGTTAAAAAACCACTGAACTGTTTGACACAGAGTCAGTACTATTTTACATTCTCATCAGCAATGTATAGGTTTCGAATTGCTTCACATCCTCTCCAACACTTATTTCTGTTTCATTTTGTTTTGTTTTGTTTTAATAAAAGCCATCTTTATGAGTGTGAGGTGGTATCTCATGTGGTTTTGAGTTGCATTTCCTTAATGACTAATGAAGAAAGCTGAGCGCCGAAGAATTGATGCTTTTGAACTGTAGTGTTGGAGAAGACTCTTGAGAGTCCCTTGGACTGCAAGGAAATCCAACCAGTCCATCCTAAAGGAGATCAGTGCTGGGTGTTCATTGGAAGGACTGACGTTGAGGCTGAAACTCCAGTACTTTGGCCACCTCATGTGAAGAGTTGACTCATTGGAAAAGACCCTGATGCTGGGAAGGATTGGGGGCAGGAGGAGAAGGGGACGACAGAGGATGAGATGGCTGGATGGCATCACTGACTCAATGGACATGGATTTGGGTAAACTCTGGGAGTTAGTGATGGACAGGGAGGCCTGGCGTGCTGCAGTTCATGGGGTTGCAGAGAGTCGGACATGACTGAGTGACTGAACTGAACTGAACTGAATGACTAATGATGTTCAGCATCTTCTCATGTGCTTATTGGTGGTTCATAAATCTTTGGGAAAATGTTTATTGAAATCCTTTGCCCATTTTTGACTTTGGTTGTTTTTTGTTATTGTTGAGTTGTCAGAGTTCTTTATATAGTCTGGATATTAATCATTTATCATATATTTGACTTGTCAATATTTTCTCTATTCTGACAGGTGATCTTTTCACTCTCTTGGTGTCCTTCCTTTTGATTTTTGAAAAATGATTGTGCCATATGATTTATAATCTATGAGTACCAAACCTAAAAGGCTAAGAATATGTGAAGAGTAAACTGTTAAAATAAAAGTTAGAAGTTATTCTAATTCAGATTTCATGATATGAAAAAAAAAATCTATGCTGAGCTACATAGCACTTGGTTATAAACAATAAGCCATTTGTAATATACATGTGTTCTATACATATATTTTATATAGAATACATGTTTATAAATAAATATTTTAAAATTATTTCTTTCTTTAAGATTAGTTGGTGCTCTAGTGACTATAATCAGAATCAAAGTTGAGAATTTGCTGGTTTTGTATACAATTTGTTATCTTACAATATACTCAGTAGGAAAGACAAAAAGCACAGAAAACAAATCTCATCACTTCATTAGGTCTGTTTACTTTTCTCTCTCAAAAAATTCTTTTTATGGTGAAGCGAACCTAATGCCATTACAAAATGTGCATAAAATTGATATGTAGGGTTTAATAAATAGTTACAAAGTGAATGACACTTTAAAAATCCTTTTGGGTCAAGAAATAGAAAACTGAGCTCTGTTTACTTAACAAATAGGATCTTCAGATGGAAGTGTTTTGTATCAGGTTGGTGGGTCCCTGGGCTCTGCTTTATGAAGAGAGGTATATCTGTCTGGGACATCCTTCCTGATGTTTGAGGGATATGTTCAACTTTTCGAAAATGAGGCAGGATGGAGAGGTGATGCTCACTACATCCTGCCCTTTTCCCATCATAGGTTGTGGCCTGGCGCCTCTGGATATTCCTTATAATTAACTCATGATTCTCAACCTTGGCACTATGGATATTTTGGGCCAGATAATTCTTTGTTGTGGAGGAGACGTCCTGTCTATTATAGAATGTTTCTACCCACAGGATGCCAGTGGTGCCTCCCAAGTGTACACCAATTTTGGAGACCATTTGGTCTCCAGATATTTAAATTTCCTGGGGTCAAAACTGACCCCAATTGGGACCCAGTGCATTATTGAACATTTACTATGTGTCAGGTACGGTGCAAGCTCTACTTATACTATTTCAATCACATTTGTCCCCATTTTGCAAACAAGGAGCCAAGCTTTAGTGGGATTAGGTAAATTATTAAAAGTGGTACAATAAGTGAATGGCTGAGCTGGAGTTTAAACACAGGCCCATAGGTTCCCAGTTTGTTTTCAACAATCATTTAAAGCTGCTCCCAGGCTGTGGAAGATGAGATATATTACAGAATTTGCTTCTTCCATATATTCTAGGGCCAAGACATTTCTGAATCTATATTCCCAGGCTTCTTACTGGGTACTTCCTTTTGATTTTCTTACCAGCTGTTAAAATTAGACATGCCTGAAATTAATGTCAACATTTTTGCTCTCTTTCTGTTGTTTATCCCTTCACCCTTTCTATTGATCATTCTTCCAAATAGTTATTAAGCCTTAGATCCCCCTCTTTTGCATTATTATAGGCAGAATCTCATATCTTTGGATATCCTGTGCAAATTCTTTCCTTTCTGAAAAAGGTATTTTTAATGATTAGTAGTGAAACCCTAATCAAAACTCCAACAGAGTAACTAAGCCTGTGAGCCACAATTACTGAGTTCCCACACCTAGAGCCTGTGCTCTGCAACAAGAGAAGCCATGGCAATGAGAAGCCTGAGCACTGCAATGAAGAGTCGCCCCTGCTCACCACAACTAGAGAAAAAGCCTGCATAGCAATGAAGACCCAGTGCAGCTGAAAAACAAAAATCCACATTAAAACATCCAAATAGGCTGCAAAGTTGTGATATAGCAATGTGATATTGGCATAGGAAGAAAAAAATTGACCATTGGGACTGTATTGGGTTCAGGTCCTCTGGAAGATGACTTTATTTTGGGGGGCTCCAAAATCACTGCAGATGGTGATTGCAGACATGAAATAAAAAGACACTTACTCCCTGGAAGGAAAGTTAAGATAACCCTAGACAGCATATTAAAAAGCAGGGACATTACTTTGTCAACAAAGGTCCCGTCTAGTCAAGGCTATGGTTTTTCCAGTGGTCATGTATGGATGAGAGAGTTGGACTATAAAGAAAGCTGAGCGCAGAAGAATCGAACTGTGGTGTTGGAGAAGACTCTTGAGAGTCCCTTGGACTGCAAGGAGATCCAACCAGTCCATCCTAAAGGAGATCGGTCCTGAATGTTCATTGGAAGGACTTTGGCCACCTGATGCCAAGAGCTGACTCATTTGAAAAGACCCTGAGTCTGAGAAAGACTGAGGGCAGGAGGAGAAGGGGACGACAGAGGATAAGATGGTTGGATGGCATCAGCGACACAATGGACATGGGTTTGGGTGGATTCCGGCAGTTGGTGATGGACAGGGAGGCTTGGCGTGCTGTGGTTCATGGGGTTGCAAAGGGTCGGATACGACTGAGCAACTGAACTGAACTGAATACAGTTAAAAATTTTTTTCTTCAGAGTGGGATATTTAGACTTTAAAACACCAGTGTATTAGGGGAACTTCTAAGGCAGGAGAGACAGTGTACAGTGCATTTCAATCTATTTGAGCATGAAATCCTTCCTTTGAGGAATACTATTGCCCTTCTCAGGATGCACATTGAGAAATAATGACTTAAGGGAAAAAGTTCATGATTATTTCTCTGGCGTTAATGGCCTTGCTTAACATGCTCTTATCATCTAATCTTCTCCACTTCCGCAGATGAGCTTCCTTACTTGCTTCTTCCTTCAGGAGTCAATGCTAGCTCCTCCTCTTCCAGGTAGTTCTTTTTTTGTTTGAACAATTTATTTGACTGCACCAGGTCACCAGGTCTTTGCTGTGGCACCTGCGAGCTTAGAATCTCAGCCACTGGACTGCCAGGGAAGTCCCCAGGGAGTTCTTCCTAATTATCTCAGTCCCTCTGAACTGTGGCATTTGTTGCCAGAATTGCTCATTGTGCTCATTAGTTACTCCTTCAGAACTGTTACTGATCCTTTAGTAAACCTTCTGTTGCTATATACTTGCTTTGGAAAGCACTGAAAATGGCACTGTATTAGTTTTCTACTACTGCTGTAACAAATTACCACAATGTTGGTGACTTAAAACTACGGAAATTTATTATTTTATAGTACTATAGGTCTGAAGTCTGACATGGGTATCACTGGGCTAAAAGCAGCAGGGCTGTGTTCCTTCTGGTGGCCTTAGGAAGACTCGGTTTCCTTGCCTTTTCCATCTCCTCTTGTTTATATTTTGCCTTTTCCGTCTTCTATAAGCCTCTGCATTCCTGGGCTCCTGGCTCCCTTTCTTCTTGTTCAAAGCCAAAAGGGACAGTTGAGGTCTTCTCACATCACAACACTCTGACCTCCCTTTTCCACTTTTAAGGACACTTGAGAGGATATTAGGCCCACATGGAGACTCCAAGGATGATTATCCTGTTTTAAAGTCAGTTGATTTGCAACCTTAATTCCCCTTTGCCACATGATCTAGTATATTCATAGGTCCCAAGGATTGGGACATGGCTATTTTGGGGAAGCCTTTATTCTACTTACTACAGGCACCCTTAATGAAAACTCTTAAATTGCACATAGGTGTAGTAAGGTTTGACAATACATGGGAAAAGCTTTTTGGCATAAATACAGTCCTTGTGTACTCAGTTGTGACCCACTCTTTGGGACCCCGTGGACTGGATAGCCCACCAGGCTCCTCTGTCCATGGGATTTTTCAGGAGTGGGTTGCCACTTCCTCCTTCAGGGGATGGGATCAAACCAGAGTCTCCTGCATGGGCAGGCAGATTCTTTACCACTGAGCCATAGTAAGTCTCTTCGCATACAGGGCGGCCCTGCTGTGTGATCTTTGGCAAATCACTTGAATCTCCCCATCCACATTTCTGCAAAAATGGAAATTGTCATCCTTTGTTCTGCATGTTAAAGAAAATAATTATGTAACCAGGTTCAGCTTAAAGGATGATAAATAGGGTTCAAGAAGTTCTTGATGAATCTTGATGAGGAGGGTGGGCGAGGTTCTGTGAATACATCTGGAGACAGTTTGAGAGATTTCTGGAGAGGAGGAGTGGAAAGTGCCTGCCCTCCTATGAAGTTGGAGGTTGAAAATTCTGGCAAAAGAAATCAACTTATCATGGAAGCTTTCGAAGACGGCCAATGTTAAAAAAACAAAAAGGGTGAAGTGTAGAGGATACTTAGGGGACACCTAGGTAACAGAGTACAGGAATGAAGGAAAGGTATGTGGTCTTCCTAGGCAACTGAGTTTTGTGACATTCCATCCCTACTTAGTTAAGGACACATATACCCCGCAGGTGTACAAGAGTCACCTTGTGAATAAGTACATGACTTATAAAATCGTGGCCAGGGAAAAAAACAAAGCCCAAACTAAAATTGAAAGGAAAGTAGGTTCCACCGAGATTTGAACTCGGATCGCTGGATTCAGAGTCCAGAGTGCTAACCATTACACCATGGAACCGCCACGCTTATGGGTCTGCCTTCGGCTCTCTAATCCTTAGAGAACCCCGCCCCCATCCACAAACCCACCACAAGAGGCAGTGCTGAAGCGCGCTCCAGTGCCCCGCTTCCCCGAATGCCCGCGAGTGGAGTGAGGGAGACACTGTTATGTGTAGAGAGCAGCCTCCATGAGTGAGGTAAGCCGGGAGCACAGCGCTCATTAAGCCGCTCGAAACCCTTCCAAACCCGGGAAACTTTCAAAACAGGCACCACACTTGCGAACGCCCCCTTCATTGGGCCGAGAGGCGGGGCGTCGCCCCGGAAGTACTTCCCCTTAGGGGTGGGGCCCGCCGGAAGTGGCGTAGCGGCAGGGCGGGGTTCTTCACCGGGTCCGGCAGCTGAAGCTCGGCGTTCGGGTTACCCCTGCAGCGACGCCCCCTGGTCCCACCGGTGCCGCTGCTGCTCCCGCCCCTTCGCTTCTCGGCCGCGCCATGGGCACCCGCGACGACGAGTACGACTACCTCTTCAAAGGTGAGGCCGTGGGCTCTGGGACTCTCCCTCGAGTCCCGGCTTGGGGGCCCGGGACTCTCCCGGGGGACCCGCCCGCGGGTTGCCCCTGCCCTGAGGTCGGCCTTCCTCGGCTCCTCCTCTCTGTGCGGCGTGTCCTGAGGGCTCCCGGCTCAGCCCCTTGCCTTCCACTCCCGGATGGGGGTCCTCAGCACACGGCGGCCTCGCAGCGACCTCCCCGGAGGCCTTAGGAAGCCCACGGTCCCTACCCTGCGCCCCTCTCGCGGCCGGCTGCCGCCTCTCAATCGCCTTCCTTCCTCCCCGGGTTCCGGGGCCCCCTGGATGGGGCGCCCCTCCCACCAGCCCCCTTTTCGGGTTCAGCGCCCCCTCCCCTTCGGTATCCACCCTTCCAGAGCCCCTCTGACAGGCCCTTCCCCTTCCTTTCGGCGCACTCTCGCAGACAGACCTTTTTCGTACCCGCCTCCCTCTTCGCTCCAGCGAGCCCTTCCCCTGCCCTCGGACGGCCGCCCCTCCTAGCCCTCTTCTTTCCCCGGGGCCAGGCCCTGGTTAAAAATCCGAGCGGGTCGGCGGCCCCACCCCCACCCGCCCCACACTTCTCGTGGTCCGAAACCTCGCATGGCCCCGGGCGTGGGTAGCTCTTTTTCTGCCTCCCCTCCCCGAGTAGTTCGCGAGCACTCCCGCGTCGCTCGTGCGACCCCGGCGGTGGGGGGGTAGGGCAGGAGGGATTGTCCCAGCACCCACGCGCGCACTTGTCGCAGTGACCCGGCAGACCGATGTGACTTCCCACCCAACCTTCTTTTCTCCTACCCTCCCTACCCAGCGGCATCCAGCCTGGGATAACTCTTGACTATGCCGGAGACTAGGGGTTGCGGATGGGTGGTGGCTGTTATCCTTGCCAGACCTGAAGGCCCAGTTCCTAAGCAGGAAAGGTTGTACGCTGCACAAATAGCTTGCTTTATCGCTACGGACTGGTTGCTTCCTGCTGCGACACTGGGAGGATCCAACCTTTTGGTGTTTTTAGAACAGGAAGGGAAGCGTCCTGGTTGGCCACATACCTTTCCCCAAAGGTGGGGGAGCATGGGGAAGTTGTGTGCCCTTTGGTCAAATTAAACATTTTTCATAAGATAGGAGACCATGTAGTGCCCTTGGACAAAACATAGTGGAGGATGCGGAGTGAAAAAAAGAATTGCTTACTGGTTAGTCAGGAAAGAATCCAAATAGTTTTTTTTTTTTTTAATCAACAAATATGGATACAGTTTTCCTTGAGAGGAAAGTACAGTAAATGCTTTTTTTGTTGGATGAATGCTCTCTCTCTAATGCTGTTTCTCTGGTCCTGAGTTAGGAGGGCAGCCGTCAGTAGTATGCTGAACAAAGATCATTACCAGGGAGGAAGAAGCCATTACTATTAAAGCTTTACAGTGAAGGGTGGAGTTTAAAAAGAATGTTAAGCTTAGTGACTTTGCCACTGGGTGCTATGGTTGACTAAACAAAGCAGGAAACATTGCTTTACCAGTACTCTGCAAACCTTGGCCTACTAGTTGATAGGCCTACCACCACTTACTCTTCTGGGCCAGAAATTTTTCTATAGAGTGAGTACCTTCGGTATCCACTCCCACCGCCGGACAGTGGGAAGTTGTTTACAGAGAAGAGGGTACTTAATCATTTTACAAATAAAAAAAGAAACATGGATTAGTTTACATACTGTTGGCTGCAGGCTTCTGAGGTCTGGTGAAATTACTTAAGTGAGACCCTGGAGACTGGGGTTTAGTCATTAAAGGGAGATTTGTTTTTTTAAATAAGGGCTGCTTTTGAAGCAGTTAATTTAGGACAAGATAGACTATTTCCTCACCAAAAATACTTAGTACCCTGGATTGGCTTAAGGGATTTTAACTTAGCTTTGGGTTTAGACCACCTTGTTAACAATGATTGAGAAAGCACAGGGCTTTGGAATCACACAGGCCAGGTTTCAGATTACTGACTCAGGTCTTTCATTTGCTTTGTGACCTTGGGAAAGCTGACTTTTTGAGCCTGGGTTCCCTCATCTGTAAAAGAAAATATCTCTAAGGGCTGTTGTGAGGATTAAGTGAGACTGTAAAGTTTTAGCTTCTCTGAGAACTCAGTGATGTTAAAGAAGTTGCTATGGTTACCAGTTTTTTTTTTCCTTAAAACCTTAAATCTATAACTGGAAGAACATTTAAGTATTAGTAAAGAAACTTAAAACTAGAGCCTTCTAAACTATTTTATATTTCCATAGGTTTTGGTTTCATTTGTTTTACACTTTGCTGTTTGATAGAGTGTTTTTAAAAATTCTGCTGAGAAAGATTTCCACTTTTTAAAAAAGTTCTTAACAGGATATGAGTCACTTTTTAACTTCTGTGATGATTATATAGCCAATTTCTTATTTACACAATTTTAATTTAAAGAGAAGCAACAATAATTTCATTTTAAAATGGTTTTATTCTATGTAGATATTCCCTGAGATGAGCTGCAGCTGTCTACTTGGAAGAAGACTTAACTTAGCAGACTTAATAGTTGAGGAAATTGTAAATTAGTTTGTAGCTCTAATCAGCTGAAAATGAAGGGATACCCTGATTGGTGTAGGGTGGAGTGGTTCAAGTGGAAGTGTAATGTGGGGAGAGAAGGAGAATTATTTTAAATTATGTATTTGTTCTTGAACATTAATCTTTAGCTCAACAGTGAGACTGTTGGTGGTGGTGAATTTTAATTTTAAAACTTGACTATTTTAAAAACTTTAATTCTACATTTACACACAGTATGATTAAGGCCCTATGGGACAGACACATAAGAGAAGTATAAATCATTCACAGTTCCTATTTACAACTATTGTCGTAGACATTAACTCAGAGTCACATTTTCTGAAAATATCTCTGTATGTAGTCTGCACCATTTTCTTTTCAGTCTAATTGAAGGTCAGTAGTAATTAACCATCAGCTGATTGTTAGTGGGGCTGATCATAGGAACTTTGCTGTCTTGCATCTTGATAGTTTTTCTTTCACAACTTATGGTTGAGCAATTTGGGTTCTGCTGAATCTAGAAAAACTTGTCTAGACTTCAGCCTTATTTAATTTTAAAAAAGACTTGGTGAGTTTGGACTATGAATGTAGTTGAAAGTAGAAAGATCTCCCAGTTTATTTATAAGCCAGTGTGAAAATTCTGCTACCTCAGGTTATAACTGTTAGGTCTGAGATACTATGATTGATTTTGAATGAAATTTTTGTCCAGTACCTTAGTTTGTAACAGACTGTATAAAACTGAATGTGGTTGAAGAGTTGGAGATTCTTGTTAAATAATGGTCAGTTAATGCATATATTCTTTTTATAGCTTTTAGCAGTCTAGTATTTGATATATAATGAACCAAATTTAGTATTAGTTGAGGTTAACCAGGTGATAATGAATATTATCAGATTTAAGAAATGTGATGTTTCATATACAGATTCTATTATTTATACTTACACACATACACACATATGTTATGTAGATGGCTACAGTTATAAAATGTTAAAAGTGGAAGAACTTTAACCTAAAATACTAGTAATGAAAAGTATAGGAAACTCACTGCAAATTCCTTTCTTGAACTATAGGATGTGATCATATAGTGGGTCATATTTTAAAAAAGCAATTGAATATTGTCATCTTAAACTGTTTTTGATTAGAAACTAACTTTGAGTCTGTGAACTTTTTAAAATCACAGTGAATTCTTTTCAGTTGTTTGGATAACTTAATCCATTCTAGTTTGTTTATTATTTAGTGAGCCTAAATATAAACTTTCTTGGTGCAGTAGAAGGTTTTCCATATTGTGTCATTTCTCAGCAGCATCTTGGCAGTGCTGTTCTTAAAGAAGCAATATCTTCTGTTGTCATTTAAGATATAATCCTTTAGCAAATTGCTAGTCATAATTCTTGTCAACCTTGCCTGTGTCTAGTTGAGATGACTTTTATACTGTGTAAAGTATTCATGTATCTTGAATTATTTTCAGATAAGGGTGCTAGTAATTTTTATGTTAAAATTAATTGGTTATATCAGGGAAAAAAGTTCTCACTAAATGTCTTTATGACAGTGCGAAGATTTGAGAATGGGGAGACAGAGAATATAATCTGTATATATATAAATTGGAGGTTAAAAGGCAAGAAACCAAAACTTGAAAAGTTCTAGAGTTTTTGTGGGATGAGTTATTGAGTTCTTTATTATATTTTCTAAAGACATTGTCATTCTGTTTATTTTTATTTTATTTTGTCTTTTAGAGTCCACATGTAAGTGAAATCACACAGTATTTGTTTTTTCCAGCCTGACATTGCACTTTGCATAAAATCCTGTTCTCACAAATGGCCAAAAAAAAAAAAAAAAATTAAGACTGAATAATATTCCATGCATATAAGCATCTTCTCTATCCATTCATCTATTGATGAGCATTTAGTTTGCTTTCAGATCTTGGTTGTAAATAATGTTGCAATGAATATAGGGGTGCAGCTATTTTTCTTGGCTGCACCATGTGGCATTTGGGATCTTAGTTCCCTGACTAGGGATCAAACCTGCCCCCTTCAGTGGAAGGGCGTGGAGTCTTAACCACTGGACCACCAGGGAAATCCTGGCAGTATCATTCTAGATGTCTTGCTCTTTGGCTTTAAAGTAAGTGATTGGTTTCTAAATTGATTCATCTGACTGATAAATCTGAGTGCCTTGGAAGTAGAAATGTTCAACTTTTTGGTTTTTCCGTTTTCTTTTCCTACTTCAAGTGAGGCTTTTATACCTCAGTGCTTGTGTGGGGCCAGGAAAGATTCAAAAGAGGTGTCGTCAGCAGAACATCCAGCCTTTTGAACTGAGAGGCAACCTTAGTTCCCTACTAAGTGATATACTCTGCTAATAGAGTAGACTTTTATTACTGAAACTGGAATTTTACCTCACATTTAGAATGGAGGACCTTGAAAACTAACTTATGAACCAACTGTAGTATACTATAAAATTGGAAATGCATTGTTTTTATATGTTACTTTCATGACCTTACCATCTTCTTCCCTGGTAGAAGCATTTACTGTATTGTCTGTGTTTGCCATGGTACTTTTGACACCCTCTAATTGACTAACTGGAAATATCTGTGCCTTTTGCTGCATGGAGTCACTGCTGCCTGGGTGATATTTTGCTGAATCAGCTGATAGAGGAAGCCAGAAAGATATGCATTTGATAATGTACTCTCTCCAAGACTATCCAGAGGCCAGCTTATATCCGTTCTTGTGGCGAGGAAGGACTGCATGCATAATGGACTGTCTGCCCTCTGACCTGAGTGCAATGAGCTCTCACAGTTTTTACTTCCCTTGTCATGTCTCCCTTCCCCCTAAATACCAGTCTCTTTAGTAAGGCATGGTCTTGTTCCTTGGTGGTGGTGTTGAATGTTTGATTATCTATTTCTGGTATCTAATAAATCAGTTAGCTAGTAAGAACTAAGAAGGTGCATTAGCAGTCAACAGTAGGAATAAGCATAATATTTTCTGAAACACTGATAAACTTCTGCCAAGGAAAAAATGTTATCAAGCTCGGATTCTGTAAACCTGTGAACTCATTTTGTTCTTTAAATTCAGATAGAAATGCTTTAAAACAAGTTAACTGCCTATTTCCCCATTGTTTTTGAACTGTGATATCACCTTAGGTGAGAAAGACTCCACCTGTATTTAGCTTGAAAATAAACTACCTCCTAGAGGAATCAGAGGAAATAAATTCATCTAATCAGTCAAACCTGTTTCTTCCTCTTTGTTTTTAAGTCATTAGTGAAAGTTATGACTCAGAGTAAGTCAGAATTATTAGTCAGCTTTCTAGGGCTCCTTGATTTTGGAGGGATCTCTAGTTTCCTGCTAGTCTGATAAATGTAACTATGAGAGGGTCACTAGTTTCTGTGATCTGGGTGGCAAAATTTATAAACTTGCTGCCTACTGTGTTAAATGTGATTCATTTTGCCTAGGTATGAGTCCTGAGGTCACACCCAGACTTTGATGAAACTAAGTAGAACATACTTAGGGCACTAACATCCTTTGTTGTTTTCATGTCTAATACATTTTCATATCACAGATTGTTCATTTGGTTTAGGATTTATCTTTCAAGTTATAACCTTGTAAGGTAATACGGTTGGGATAATGTTGATTGTTAAATTAATGCATTAGCCCATCATCAGTGCCTAGTAGACCTATGATTAATATTTGCATTTGTAAGACAGGATACTTTATCTGTGCTAAGTAGATGATATCTGGAAGTCACTATGCAGTTAGAAACATATTAAAAAGAATAAATTGATTTTATCAATTGGTAACATGGGCATTCAACTCTTCCTCCCTACCCTCCTTCCTTTTTTAAAAATCAGGTGCCCTATCTTTTTTGCTTTAAAATATAATGGTATTCTGAATATGTGTGCCTCATCCATCTGACATTAAGTACTTTGTCTTTTTAGTTGTTCTTATTGGAGATTCTGGTGTTGGAAAGAGTAATCTCCTGTCTCGATTTACTCGAAATGAATTTAATCTTGAAAGCAAGAGCACCATTGGAGTAGAGTTTGCGACAAGAAGCATCCAGGTTGATGGGAAAACAATAAAGGCACAGATCTGGGACACGGCAGGGCAAGAACGATACCGTGCTATAACCTCAGCGTAAGTCTCCGCATTTGTTTGAAGTTTGTTTATTTATCTTTGGCTGTGCTGGGTCTTCATTGCTGCATGCGTGGCTCATGGGCTTAGTTGCTCCGCAGCACGTGGAATCTTCTCAGACCAGGGATCAAACCGCTGTCCCTTGCATTGGTAGGGGGATTCTTAACCATTAGACCACCAGGGAAGTCTCTCAGCATTTTTAAGTTCTGTGAAATACCTGCCAAAGTGGATTAGCTGACTTTGGTATTGGAAAAGGTACTGTTTTGTTTCCTTTAAAGAATTCCTGTATTAGGATTCTAAAATTTGTGTGTTTAAAAAAATACGTGTGAGTGTGTGTGAGTGTGTATGAGTGTGTGTGTGTGTGTGTGTGTGTGTGTGTATAGTTATATATACTTAGTCTTTTCTGGTGTTCTCTCCCATCTTTTGGTTGTTTTCTAATAGTTAAATATTTTTCTGTTTTCAGATACTATCGTGGAGCTGTAGGTGCCTTATTGGTTTATGACATTGCTAAACATCTCACATATGAAAATGTAGAGCGATGGCTGAAAGAACTAAGAGATCACGCTGATAGTAACATTGTTATCATGCTTGTGGGCAATAAGAGTGATTTGCGCCATCTCAGGGCAGTTCCTACAGATGAAGCAAGAGCTTTTGCAGGTTAGTGGTACGAATTCTATGATATTACAGTGCTTCTGTAGTTCTTGCGGTTTTCATGACCCTTCCAATGAGGGTAATGGATTGCAACAGTTTCAGAAAGGTAAATATGAATGCTTAACGAGAATTGTTTTGAAAGTGTATGATGACTGTATGACTCTCTTGTTTAACTTTGAGTTATTAGACCTGTAGTATTGAGTTTTTGCTGCAAAAAATTGAATATAAATACTATCTTTTCTCTCCCTGGAAGTGGTAGATAAGATCTATGTTTGTTCTGTGCTTTCTGCCTTTTTCCATTATGTCTGTTTTACCAAGACTTGTTCTATGTGGGTCTGAAAGGTAGTGGCCCAGGGAGTGGAAAGGACCAACAGGGATGTAGTTGCTTTGGAGTTACAACTTTTTTGGCTTAATAGAGAATCTGCCTATCTTGACTCTGTGTTGGTAGGGGCAGCCTTCCAGAGGGCAACATTGTACATTCTTGACTAGTGCAAGTAGTGAGCTTTCACTGTTGATTATGCTGTGAATAAAATTTTCAGTTTTCTAGGCAAGAAGCTTTGCTTCAGACAATATAGTAACAGAAATCTAAGTGAATCAGATATACCCACTCTTGTTCATACCGTAGCTATGTGTTAGGGGGAAGCTCAGTAAGAGATGAAATTTGCTGGATATTTGATAAATTTTCTACATTATGCCCAGTCTTACTCATTGCTAATGGTAGTATTTAGATGTAGCAAGTATTTGTTTTAATTAAGAAGCCAGTGATAATTCTCATTTTTAATCTACTAAAGTGGAAGTAGCATGGTATTCTTATTGCTCAAGGAGTCGGGGAGAACCTGTGGTTTAAAAAGTTCTGTTATTTTCCTTTTGAAGGTCTTGAGTGTATTATGTCCCTTGTATTTTTAAATTTGATAAGACTGAATTTTGTGTCTCCTTACAGAAAAAAATGGTTTGTCATTCATTGAGACATCTGCTCTAGACTCTACAAATGTGGAAGCTGCTTTTCAGACAATCTTGACAGGTAATACTTGCATTTTTAGGCTAGACCAGTAGGAATTTGAAGTAATAGAAAGGTAGTTTAAACAAATTAATCAGAATACTAAACTATAAAATCACACTGAGAATGACTATCATTTGAGAGCTACTATAATTACAACCCTTGCTTGCTGAACTTCAGTCATCCTAATTCATCTGGTTTGTAGTGGGAAAACTACTTTGAAAATGATGCGTTCACTTCTGTTGTTACTTCAGTCTCTGCATACCATGCTTCCTGGTCATAAGCACAAACAGTGCTTAATGGTACTTTTTTATAAGATAAATATTGAAATCCCATTTATGGAAAGATGAATGCCCTTTTGAAATTCAGTGAAGAAAAGGTGTTCTTGGTTCTGATGTGTTATAGAAGCACCTAGGAAAATACATAGTCTTAAAAACTTAGGAAACAGGTAAAATTCTCCCATGATTTATTATTGTATAAGAAGCAGTGTCACCTGTGGAGAAAATCAGCCAGTGATTACATATTGAAAAGTTTTAAAAAGTAGTGGAAAAGAAATAAAATTCATGGTCTTTTGGAGTGTGGATGCGTAGAACATGTCAGCCTCAGGGGTAAGAGAATATTTTATTTATAGTGACTCAAATTTGGAGATTTTCAGGTGGCTTAGTGGTAAAGAATCCACCTTCCAATGCAGGAGACAGAGGAGATAGTAGTGAGATCCCTGGGTCGGGAAGATCCCCTCGAGGAGGAAATGGCAACCCACTCCAGTATTGTTGCCTGGGAAATCTTATAGACAGAGGAGCATGGCTGACTACAGTCCATAGGGTTGCAAAGTCAGACACAACTGAGCATATTTACCCTCACTTTAATAGAATGAACAATTTACCTGAAAGTTTAATCTTAATCCTCTAATAAATGTGTGTGTGTTAGTCACTCAGTCATGTCTGACTCTTTGCAATCCCATGGACTGTTGCCCGCCAGGCATCTGTGTCCATGGGGTTCTCCAGGCAAGAATACTAGAGTGAACTGCCATTCCCTTCTCCAGAGGATCTTCCTGACCCAGAATTCAAACCTTGGTCTCCTGCATCGTAGGCAGATTCTTTACCATTTGAGCTACAGGGAAGTCTAATAAATACAAAGTACTTTAAAAATGTGTATTACTTTTAAGAATTCATAATTTAATTAGAGTGTAGTCTAAATATATAATGCTCTTAATGCGATGTTCTAAAAAGTATATATGGAGAAATGGTTAAGTAAATGAGATTCTAATTATAATGGAACAAGATTTTATTCTTGGTATGCAGCACTTATATTAGAGGCCAGCAGGTTTTAACTTGTTAAGTGTTTGTCACTCAGTCCTGACTGACTGTTAATGACCCTGTGGGCTGTAGCCCGCCAGGCTCCTCTATCCATGGGATTCTCTGGACAAGAATACTGGAGTGGGTTGCCATTCCCTTCTCCAGGGGTTCTTCCTGACCCTGGGATTGAACCCAGGTCTTCCGCATTGCAAGTATATTCTTCACCATCTGAGTCACCAGGAAAGCCCTTTAGCTTTTAAATATTGTCTTATTTTACTGTAAAAATGTAGTGAATAAAACGTAGGATTTGGGAGCATGGGCTTGGGAGCCTGACTTGTGTTCTAGTCCTGGTTCCTTCACTTAGTAATGAGCTCTTTATGTTTGGCAAGTTACTTAACCTTTCTGGGCCTTAATTTCTTCATATGTAAAGTTGAAGTATGTTTTGGGAGTTTGGTTATTTTCTTTTCAAGAGAGGGCTTGTATTTAGAAATACCTTGTGGTATAATTTGACTTGACTGTTAATGTTGTGAGTGAAAAGGTTTTGTCTCTGTAACCTAATCTATAGAAAAGAATTGACTGTCATTGGAAATCTAGACTCCAAAAACAAGTGGGTTCCGTACATGTAAAATACTTAACTGCGCCTGGTATATTGTAAACATTTGATATTAGCTAAGTGGCAATTAAGGTATGAAAAAAACTCATTAAAAATAAACTATACTGATGATTTACATATCTATTTTATTGTAATTCTTTTCTCTTATCAGAAAAATAGTAAATAAAGGACTGGTATTAGGGTTGGATAAACAGTCTTTGGAACACAGTAGCTCTTTTAAAAAAAAATCTTTGGGTCAGCTTTCACTACAGGTCGTTTCAAGCAGGCAAGACTTGATTGAATATGCAATATGTCTTCAAATCTTGTGACTTTCATTTTAAGCACTTAGGTGGTTTCTCTTGAGTCAGTGTGTTGAATACTAAATTGAGACCAAGGAGTTGTAGATTTTACCTTTTACCACTTTGCTCTCATTCGCTCTGTAATTAAAGTCAGTGAACCTCCCTAGTCCTAAGATTCAGTGTTAGATGTGAGTCATCTTCATCTTCTTAAGCCCTCTGAGAAAGCTCGTCTGAAAACACTTTATAGTTAGTCCTTGTTGGGTTATTTTTTATGTCCCATCAAATCTCTGTTATAATTCTAGCCCATTCTAATCTCAATTTCTAGTCCATTTATTTAGTGAAAATGAGGCCAAGTGTTTTGTTTCATCTGTGGTTAACACTTTTATTTGTCATTCTGTAACATTGAACTTAGGATCCATTCAGACATGAACTAATCAATAAGCAGTGATATATATTGTACTTAAAATTGAACTGTTTTGTCCCGAATGATGAACATCTGGCTGTTTCTCTTAAAATTCACTCTCGGTTAAGCTTTTGTTACTGCTTAATTAATATTGCTTGAAAGCAAACAAAAGCTTCACTTATTACCACTTTTCCTCTCTCTAGTTACTACTTCCTCAACTTCCTGCAATAAATCTCAGTGTTGATCTGTAGGAACAAAGATCACTGCATATGGCCAGGGAAATCTGTGTTTTGCAAGTGTTAGGATCTAAACTTTTCTGTATATTAATGGGAGTATTAATGCACAGAAAAAACAGGAAATAGAACTGTACTCTCATTTAGGTTTAATTCTGACGTACAGGCTAACAGTATTAAGGGAGTATTTATATTGCATTTTGATGCTACTGGAAGAAAAAAATAGCTTTTTACTTTCTAAGATGCAAAATTATAAATCAGAAAATGTATTTTCATTGTTACTTCAAAGTTAATTTGTGTTGCTTATTTTAGAATAGACCCATGCCATTCTTGGTATCTGAATTTGACAGTAACTTCAAGACATAATTTTGTTGATGGTATTTTTAGGAGGTAGTTGGTTAGTGCATGAGTGAGGCTGATACACTGCATAGCCTCTAGATTTCAGTACAGCTTTGTTTTCTTTCATCTACAAGTTCATTAAGTGATGTTATTAATCCATACTTTCATACTGTATTATTTTTTTCTTTTTAATTTGACAATTTCACACTTAAGGTTGCAATAGTAGTACAAAGTATTTGCAAATATCCTTAACCTGTATTCCTCAGATATTGAGGAATTTTACCACACTTACTTTATTCTTTTTCTTCCTCTCTCTAAATACATAAACAATACTGTTTTTTTTTATTTTGTTGGACCATTTGGGAGTGACAGGCAAGCTGGTTGTTATCCCTAGGGGCTTTTTTTCAGTGTGTATTTTCCTAAAAACAAGGATATACTATCTCATAGCCACAGTATAGTGGTCAAAAGAGAGATAATCATGCCTCATCATGGTTAAACTACAGATCTTCAGATTTTGCCAACTCTTCCATTTGTGTCCTTATTAGCAAAAGACAATTTGATCAGATCATAGATTGCATTCAGTTATCATAACTCTTTAGTCTCCTCTAATCTGGATTAGTTCCTCAGTCTGTCTTTTGGTTTATTGACATTTCTTGAAGTGTATGGGTCAGGTATTTTGTTAGGTCCCTCAATTTGGGTTTGTCTCATGTTCCCATTTGATTCAGTTCTGGTTATTTGCTTTCAGCAGGAATACCACAAAGTGTTCTCAGTGCATCATATCAGGAGGCTCACAGTATTGGTTTGTCTCATTAAAAACTGGTGATGTTGGTTATGGTGTCTGCCATGTTTCTCCTTGTGATTAATAAGTCCAAGCTGTCTTTGTAGTATGGAAACTAAATTCTAAATTTTGTGGTAAAGAATTATTTTTTTTGGTCCTGTGCGTGGCTAACAGGATCTTAGTTCCCCAGCCTGAGACTGAACCTGTTCCCCTGCAGTGCAAGTACAGAGTTCTAGCCGCTGCCCCGCCAGGGAAGTCCAGTTGGAAGAATGTTAATTCATTTAGCATATTGTCTCTTAAAAGTGGGACTAGTTTACAGACATTAATTTTATTGGAGTAGTGAGGATCTTTTAATCAGTCATAGTAGCTTTGGTTCTTTGCATGTGGCAATACTGTAAATAACTCAAATTGGAGCATTTTTGACCTTCAGGAAACTTACATCATGAGCAGTGGATTTAAAGAAGTTTTAATAAATTCTAACATGAGCTGTAGTATTAATAGGATAATTCAGGTCTCCTATTTTCACAAGTTTTGGAAGGACGGAGGAATTTTAGCTTTTTTTATTCACTAGTTTGAAACTGTTTAACTTAGAATTTACTTTGCATCTTGATAATACTTCATTAGAGTAGAAATAGGCATATGTCTTTTATTTAACTTTATTTGGTTATATTTAAGGCTATTTTATATTTCAATATAAATATTTATAAATATAAATATTTATAAATACATTTATAAATATTTATATTTAAATATAAAGCTAATTTAGACATGGACCACTGCCTTGTCTAACTCAGTGAAACTAAGCCATGACATGTGGGGCTACCCAAGACGGAAGGGTCATGGTGGAGAGGTCTGACAGAATGTGGTCCATCGGAGAAGGGAATGGCAAACCATTTCAGTATTCTTGCCTTGAGATCCCCATGAACAGTATGAAAAGGCAAAACGATAGGAAACTAAAAGCTGAACTCCCCAGGTCGGTAGGTGCTCAATATGCTACTGGAGATCGGTGGAGAAATAATTCTGGAAAGAATGAAGGGATGGAGCCAAAGCAAAATTGATGCCCAGATGTGGATGTGACTGGTGATAGAACCAAGGTCTGATGTTGTAAAGAGTAATATTGCATAGGAACCTGGAATGTTAGGTCCATGAATCAAGGGAAATTGGAAGTGGTCAAATAGGAGATGGCAAGAGTGAACGTTGACATTCTAGGAATCAGTGAACTAAGATGGACTGGAATGGGTGAACTGAACTCAGATGACCATTATACCTACTACTGTGGGCAGGAATCCCTTAGAAGACATGGAGTAGCCATCATGGTCAACAAAAGAGTCCAAAATGCAGTACTTGGATGCAATCTCAAAAATGACAGAATGATCTCTGTTCGTTTCCAAGGCAAACCATTCAATATCACTGTAATCCAAGCCTGTGCCCCAACCAGTAATGCTGAAGAAGCTGAAGTTGAACGGTTCTGTGAAGATCTACAAGATCTTTTAGAACTAACACCCAAAAAAGATGTCCTTTGCATTATAGAGGACTGGAATGCAAAAGTAGGAAGTCAGGAAACACCTGGAGTAACAGGCAAATTTGGCCTTGGAGTACAGAATGAAGCAAGGCAAAGGCTAATATAGTTTTGCCAAGAGAATGCACTGGTCATAGCAAGCACCCTCTTCCAACAACACAAGAGAAGACTCTACACATGGACATCACCAGATGGTCAATACCGAAATCAGATTGATTATATTCTTTGCAGCCAAAGATGGAGAAGCTCTATACAGTCAGCGAAAACAAGACTGGGAGCAGACTGTGGCTTGGATCATGAACTCCTTATTGCCAAATTCAGACTTATATTGAAGAAAGTAGGGAAAACCACTAGACCATTCAGGTATGACCTAAATCGGATCCCTTGTAATTATACAGTGGAAGTGAGAAATAGATTTAATGGACTAGATCTGATAGAGTGCCTGATGAACTATGGATGGAGGTTCGTGACATTGTACAGGAGACAGGGATTAAGACCATCCCCAAGAAAAAGAAATGCCAAAAAGCAAAATGACTGTCTGAGGAGGCCTTACAAATAGCTGTGAAAAGAAGAGAAATGAAAAGCAACGGAGAAAAGGAAAGATACTCCCGTCTAAATGCAGAATTCCAAAGAATAGCAGGGAGAGATAAGAAAGCCTTCCTTAGCGAAGCGATCAATGCAAAGAAATAGAAGAAAACAACTAGAGATCTCTTCAAGAAAATTAGAGATACCAAGGGTACATTTCATGCCAAGATAGGCTCGCTAAAGGACAGAAATGGTATGGACCTAACAGAAGCAGAAGATATTAAGAAGAGGTAGCAAGAATACACAGAAGAACTTTACAAAAAAGATCTTCATGACTCAGATAATCATGATGGTGTGATCACTCACACTCAGAGCCAGACATCCTGGAATGTGAAGTCAAGTGGGCCTTAGAAAGCATCACTACAAACAAAGCTAGTGGAGGTGATGGCATTCCAGTTGCGCTATTTCAAAACCGAAAAGATGATGCTGTGAAAGTGCTGCACTCAATATGCCAGCAAATTTGGAAAACTCAGCAGTGGCCACAGGACTGGAAAAGGTTAGTTTACATTCCTATCCCAAAGAAAGGCAATGCCAAAGAATGCTCAAACTACCACACAATTGCACTCATCTCACATGCTAGTAAAATAATGCTCAAAATTCTCCAAGCCAGGCTTCAGCAATACATGAACCGTGAACTTCCAGATGTTCAAGCTGGTTGTAGAAAAGGCAGAGGAACCAGAGATCAAATTACCAACATCCACTGGATTATTGAAAAAGCAAGAGAGTTCTGGAAAAACATCTACTTCTGCTTTATTGACTTCTGCTTTATTGACTATGCCAAAGCCTAGTCATGAGAAATGCTGGGCTGGAAGAAGCACAAGCTGGAATCAAGATTGTCGGGAGAAATAACAATAACCTCACATATGCAGATGACACCACTCTTAAGGCTGAAAGTGAAGAGGAACTAAAAAGCCTCTTGCTGAAAGTGAAAGAGAAAAAGTTAGCTTAAGGCTCAACATTAAGAAAACTAAGATCATGGCATCTGGTCCCATCACTTCATGGGAAATAGACGGGGAAACGGTGGAAACAGTGTCAGACTTTATTTTTTTGGGCTCCAAAATCACTGTAGATGGTGATTGCAGCCATGAAATTAGAAGATGCTTACTCCTTGGAAGGAAAGTGATGACCAACCTAGATAGCATATTTAAAAGCAGAGACATTGCTTTGCCAACAAAGGTCCATCTAGTCAAGGCTAGTTTTTCCAGTAGTCATGTATGGATGTGAGAGTTGGGCAATGAAAAAGGCTGAGCGCAGAAGAATTGATGCTTTCGAACTGTGGTGTTGGAGAAGACTCTCGAGAGTCCCTTGGACTGCAAGGAGATCCAAGCAGTCCATCCTAAAGGAGATCAGTCCTGGGTGTTCATTGGAAGGACTGATGTTGAAGCTGAAACTCAGTACTCTGGCCACCTCACGTGAAGAGTTGACTTATTGGAAAAGACCCTGATGCTGGGAAGGATTGGGGGCAGGAGGAGAAGGGGACGACAGAGGATGAGATGGCTGGATGGTATCACTGACTCGATGGACATGGGTTTGGGTAGACTCCGAGAGTTGGTGATGGACAGGGAGGCCTGGCATGCTGCTATTCATGAGGTTGCAAAGAGTCGGACATGACTGAGCGACTGAACTGAACTGATTTTATATTAATATTTTCCTTTATATTTAGATGTCCTACAAGAGATCCTAATGTAAGAACGATTAAAGAGAGTTCCTTCTTTTTAACCTTACCTGTCCTTTGGATTTCTTGAGAAGGGTCTGCACAGGGATTGATTTATCACATACACTTTGTTCTAAAGGAGACCATGCCCTTTATAGAGGAAAATATTTGTATCTGGTTTAGCTGGTTTAGTCCTGTATGCCTTCCCCCACTTAAATAACCTTCTTTAATCAAATCCCAGCTGGAAGGTACCTGCTTCCTATTTTTTTATCAAAAGTTTTTTTCTAAGTGACACATCCAGCCACAGGAGATGTTAAGTAAATTACTTGTGTAGCTTCTTAGTGCCCATTCTACCTGAAAGAAAATTTTCTCGTCATTTTCTGATCAGCATTTTCTTTTTCTTCAATGCCTTGGTTGGCATGTTTTTGGTGACTGGAGCAATGTAGGAGTAATCCATTTCTGCCAAACAGTATGTAGTACTTGCAGGCAGTTTTATAATGCTGCTCAAATTTATTTCCTTATAATGAGATCTCTTTAATTATTTACCTTTCTGTGTTCTCTTAGAACTCTGCTTTTTCCTCTTTTCCAGTATTTGCTTTTCATGTAAGAACCTGTAAAATATTTTTTGTTTTGGTTCCCCTAACGTTCAAAACCACTTGTAAAGAAGTTAAATTTATAGAGGGTCTCATTTAATCATTTTTACTTGAAGAAGAAGAGCCATCCAGTTAGGGATTAGAGAGAAAACATAATAAAGACTGAAGAGTCTAGTTTCATAATAAGTTGATGGTTATCTTTAGTCTTTAGTAACTCGCCTGATTGACCAATTTTTCCTTTTTACCCTTGACATACTCTGGTCCCATCCCCTTTTAATGAAAAGAATGTAAATGAAGGCTCTGCCTTCATATCCTTTTTTTAAAAAAAAACAACCAACCTCTGTTCAGTAGTGTTTATTATAATCTCATTTTTCTCTCTTGGTTCTTTGAACCACTGTCAGCCTTTTAAAGCATACATTTTAGCCACTCGCTCCCCCAGAGACGCATAAGAGAAGGTGCACTGGCTGTCAGTGTCTGTTAGTTTACATATACAGGTGATTATAGTTTGGTCTTGTTCAACTTTAGGAACATTAGTTTTTAATTTGGAAAAAAAGTATCAGTTTAATGTATTTTCTTTCCTTTAACTTTTTGTTATGGAAAGTTCTCAGCATGCCAAAAGTAGGATACTGTCATGAGCTCCCATGTAGCCATCAATAACCATCAGTTCAGAGCCTGTCTTTCTTCCACCTATTGCCACCCTCATTGTTGTGAAACAAATTCTATGTATTATGTCATTTAATTTGTAAACATTTCATGATGTATATCTAAAAGATAGGATTTAAACCCGTAGCAGCAAAACCACTTAAAAATTGGCAGTAATTCCTTATTGTCCTCTATTACCCAAACAATATTAAAATTTCCTGTCTCAAATTTTAGTAGTTGAAACTAGAATCTAAGTGATGTTTGTATATTGCATTTGGTTGTTGTGCTCTTGGACATTTTGAAAATATGATTCTGCTTTCTGTTTGTTTTTTACCCCATAACTTTATATTAAAATAATCACAATATCATATATCCAGGAACTTTATGTTCATGTAGTATTACCTAATGTGCAAGTTATACTCAGATTTGTGTTTTACAGATTAAACCTAGGTTAAGGAAAACACATTGCATTAATGGAATCGTTACATATTTGGGTACTGAATAGGGTAGCCATTGGCTATAGGTTGTTATTAAGCACTTGATATATGGCTGTTGGACTGAGGAATTGGATTTTAAATTTTATTTATTTAAATAGGTGGTTAATGCGTATCTGATATAAATAGATGGGCCATAGCCCACATCTAAAGCATTTATTCTCAATTTTTAATGTATTTTGTGACTATTGTTGAAGAGTCTTGGCCAAGGGACTTCCCTCGTCCAGTGGCTCAGGCGCTGTGCTCCCTGTGCAGTGGGGCCTGGCTTTAATCCCTGATTCTGGGAGCTACATCACACATACTGCAACTAAAGAACATGCTTCAACTAAGACCTGGCACAGCCAGAAAGAATCTTGGCCAGTTGTCTTATAAGAATGTCCCTCAGTCTGGATTTATCTCATTATTTCCTCATGATAACTTCATTTTAAACATTTTTTGGTAGGAATACATACGTGTCATTCATAGGAATATGTTATACTTAACAGTACCACATGATAGGAGGTGTATCAGGTCAATTTGTCCCATTTTTAGAACTCCCTTACTTTTAGAGGGTGTTTTTTCTGAGGAAGCCCTGTGAAAACAAAGTAAGATATATTATTTGTTTGTAAGAAGTTTAGATAGTCAATGGGAGCTACTTTTAGGCAGTGCACTGTAAGACCAATTTATTAAAAATATTATTTATTAAATAAGGATATTTGCTGTAGGACACGATTTTGAGCAAACTCCAGGAGATAGTGAAGGACAGGGAAGCCTGGCGTGCTGCAGCCTGTGGGGTTGCAAAGAGGTGGGTATGACTTAGCAATTGAATAACAATAACTTGCTGTAGGGGAACTTAATAATAATTTATTCATGTACTTAATCCTCTGTTATTAGGTTGGTGCAAACGTAATTGGAGTTTTGGACTGTGAATTTTAAGTCATTATAACTAGGCTCAAACACATCTTTATTAATCAAAATAGGAACCATTACAATCAACACATTTTGGTCAGTGAGAAATAAGTGTTTTTTATTCCTGTAGTATAAAAAATATATGATTTGGGATTCAACAGACTCTTTGAAAGCATTTTCTGCATTCTGCTGGTTGTGGAAGCACTTCCTGGAAAAAAATTTTGAGGGTGCTTGAAGTAGTAATCAGTTGTTGAGAGGTCAGGTGAATGTGGCAGATGAGGCTAAAGTTCAGTAGCCCATTTCATTCAACTTCTGAAGCATTTGGTGGTGCGATATGTGGTCGGGCTTTGTCATGGAGAAGAACTGGGCCCGTCCTGTTGACTGATGCTGGCTTCAGGCGTTGCAGTTTTCCGTGCACCTCATCTAATTGCTAAGCATGCTTCTTCCATATTATGGTTTCACTGGGAATTCAGGAAGCTGTAGTGGATCAGACTGGCAGCAGACCACCAGACAGTGACCACAGCAATTTTTTGGTGTAAGTTTGGTTTTGGGAAGTGCTCTGGAGCTTCTAAGTCCAGTCACTGAGCTGGTTGTCATCTAAAATCCACTTTTCATCACATGTCACAATTTCTGATGGAGAAATGGTTTGTTGTTGTTTAGGATAGGAGAAGATGCTGTAAAACGATGATTTAAAAAATTTTTTAGTCCACTCATGAGGCACCCACTTACTGAGTTTTTCACCTTTCCAGTTTGCTTCAAATGTTGTTGACCGTAGAGTGGTCAATGTTGAGTTCTTCAGCAAGTTCTCATGTAGTTGTAAGAGGATCAGCTTCGATGATCCTCTCAGTTGGTCATTGTCAACTTCTGATGGTCAGCCACTGTGGTTCTCATCTTCAAGGCTCTCATCTCCTTTGCAAAACTCCTTGAACCACCACTGCACTGTAAGATCGTTAGCAGTTCCTGGGTCAAGCACATTTGTTGACGTTGCGAGCTGTCTCCACTACTTTACGACCCATTTTGAACTTGAATAAGAAAATCGGTCAAATTTGCTTTTTGTCTAATAACATTTGCCAAGTCTAAAACAAATATAAATAGCAAGTAATAAGTCATTAGCCAAAAAAAAAAAAGAAAAGAAATGCACATGAAAATGATGTGTAACATAACCTTTGAGCAAAGAATTCAAACCAGTCCATCCTAAAGGAAATCAGTCCTGAATAGTCATTGGAAGGACTGATGCTGAAGGTGAAGCTACAATACTTTGGCCACTGATAATGAAGAACTGACTCATTGGAGAAGACTCTGATGCTGGAAAAGATTGAAGGTAGGAAGAGAAAGGGACCACAGAGGATAAGATGATTGGATGGCATCACCAACTTGATGGACACGGGTTTGAGCAAGCTCCAGGAGTTGGTGATGGACAGGGAACCCTGGTGTGCTGCAGTCCATGGGGTCACACAGAGTTGGACATGACTGATTGACTGAACTGATAACATAACCATATTTATTTAAGAATGTGTTCCAATATCAAATGACAGAGTTCAACAGTGCAAAACTACAATTGCTTTTGCACCAACGTAATGTGCTGGGGATACAGCAGTAACTAAGGTAGATACAGTTTTGGTCCTTACAGTTTGTTGATTGAAAAAAGGCATCATCTAAAAGTTGAGAATTATATTTTTTTATTCAGTGGATTTGCTGAGGCCTTAAGTCCAGGAGGCAGCCTCTCAGACAGTTCTGAGGAACTGTTCAGAAGAGTTGGGAGAGGAACCAGGACATATAGGAGGTTTTGGAACAAAAATCAGGTAGTCTGGATTCAAAACTGAAGAAAACCAGACATCTCAAGTTACTGAGTTTAGGGCTTGTCTATGTTTGGGAAGTCTGAAATCATTCTTTTGATATGCACCTTAACTAGCTAGTGCCAGCACATTGCTTTCTCCATCCTCAGGTCCCTCAGGGTGCTTCGTTGGGGAGAGGGAGTGGCTGTGTGGCTGTTGGCCCCAGCGTCTTTTGCTTACTGATATGTCAGGGAACATTTAGTGGAAGCAGTGGATCCTAAACAGTTAGTTTTACTAAGTATCATAGAAAATCTTAAGTTGCCTGTTTTGAATAATTATCTCATTGCAGTTTAACTTCCATTCAGGAGGCATTAATAAACATCTTTCCATTCTTCTTTTCCAAGAGTTCTTTGGGATTTTGGGATTTTGACTTGTCTATGAAGTTGTATTCTTCACTACATACAGAAATACCTACTGGGTCTGATAATGCAGATTTAAATATTTTTCTGTGGTACAGTATCAAAGGGTAGAAATTTAGATCTAAGCCCATAAACTATACAATCTCTTTAGACCAAGATTTATTTAATTGATTGAAAAACCTTTCCCTCTGGAATGGGAAGCCTTTGTTTCTGTTCTTACCTTAAGGGAAATTGTGAAATAATGAGTTGACTGATCAGTGGCTGGTTGAAACAAGAGCTTTGAGTATATGCAGTCTCTGTTCAGTTTATTTGCATTTTTTTTTCTCTTGAATATAACTTCTACCTCTCTGTATCTTTTATTTTTAATCACTGATTTATGGGTCTGTTCACCATGAGTATTGCTGTTTCTTTTTTTTCCCCTCAGAGATATACCGCATTGTTTCTCAGAAGCAAATGTCAGACAGACGTGAAAATGACATGTCTCCAAGCAACAATGTGGTTCCTATTCATGTTCCACCAACCACTGAGAACAAGCCAAAGGTGCAGTGCTGTCAGAACATATAAGGCGTTTCTCTTCTCCCCTAGAAGGCTGTGTATAGTCCAATTCCCAGGTCTGAGATTTAAATATATTTGTAATTCTTGTGGTCATTTTTGTGTTTTATTACTTCCTCATACTTATGAATTTTTCCATGTCTCAAGTCTTTTGATTTTAGCTTTATAAAATCATCCGTTTGTCCCGAATGACTGCAGCTTTTTTTCATGCTATGGCTTCACTAGCCTTAGTTTAATAAACTGAATGTTTGGATTCCTCAATTATTGTTTACTTTTCATCATGGAAACTGTCACTGTAGGACATAATAGAACTTGATCCCTTGAAGCTCAGACCTATTGGTCTTGATTAAATCAAATTAAGAAGACTGTAGAAATAAGCTATCATTTTGCCACAGAGCAGCTTATAATTAACACACTCTTCTCTCAGTGCAGAGTATATTTCCATAAATCTAAGAATTGCCCTATAAATATAGCAGAATTTTGAGAGCTTATAAATTTTCCATTATTCTGGAAGTCAATTTCTAAAATGCCTTAATAGGGTTATATAGTTGAGTAAATTTTGTTTTTTAATTTTTGTAAACATCAAAGTTGATTAGAGAGGGGGGAACACTTTTTTCTGGACAAGAATTATCTTAATAAACACAAAAGACTGTGATGGTTTCAGTAGTAGCATGGTTATGGGGCCGTAAGTTACACAATGCTGCCTGGCAGGCTGGGAACTGGAGAGACTGGTGGTATTCTGTCTGGGGTGCCTCTGTTACAGTAATCAGGCAGCCCAAGTCATTTAACTTGTCTGATTTCCCAGCAGTATATTATGTGGCATTTTATTGCTCAGGCAATAACTGGTTTAATGCTCTTAGTGTCCGACGGCAAAGTGTTAATTTTGTCTTAAAACCTTCCAATAAATGCAACCTAGTTTTACCACCATAGCCACCAGCAGGCATGGATAATTATTTTAACAATGCTGATTTTTTGAGTTTTGTAGTATATTATGGAATATAATCCAGTTAAATATCTGGTTTCGGTATGTTAAAAAAGACAAGAGAGGTTAATTTCTGCTCAAGTGGTACCACTTAAAGGCATGTATTCTTTTAGTACGTAAGATGAAATAGTACCTTGAGTTTAATAGAATGCATTTAGGCATTGTGCAAACCTGAAAGGTTTCTTCCACTACATTATTGAGATCAATGGAGCAACTCATTTTTCATTCCGAAATGTGCACACTAATATTTAGTTTTATTTTTTTGTGGATAATATTAAGCACTTAACTCTGAAGTGTTCTGAAAGTTGTGTCAACTAAAGTGATACTATTCAGGATGGTGGAATATCCCCAAAATACACATGTGTGTGGGCTTGCCTAGATGACTATGTTTCATAGTTAATCTTCTGTCTTTTGCGGTGCTCATGACGTGTGGGGCGCACGGAAGGCATTGCTGTGGTCAGTCTATTTAGTTTTCCTCTGTAGCAGTTTTATTATTTTGGTGTATTGGTTCTGAAGATATTACTATCTCCTTGTAAATCGCTACTTTGTATTTTATGCATGCTCTGTAACTTGATTTTTTTTTTTAAGTTACTGATTTGGAATATATTCACATTCTAATAAACAGTTATAGGGGGACTATTCTTTATGTTGTCAGATTATATTTTTCCTTTGAGTGCTTTGGATGTAGCCATGAAATATTTGCTTCTGATGATGCGAGCATAGGTCCTTCGATTATAGGGTAAACTAGTGAATTGGAGGCGTTATGATGTGAATTCAGCTTTGATTTTAGACAGAGTTCAATTATTCTTGGAAAAAGTATTACCAAAAGCATCAGGAAAGTAATCTCTGTATTTTGGTATGTAACAGTGTCACCAGACCCAAGAAGATGCTCCATTGCTGTTTTACTCGAAATTGGTAGTTAAGTTTTAAGAGGAGAGACTAGATAGTGAATTGAAAATGAATAAAGCAACTTTGAATTTTTACCAAGTGTAGAGTTAATGTTGCCTTGGGCATGATTGGATCTTGGGAAAATTGCAGGTAACTTTAAGCAGTATTAGAAAATGAATTCGATTGTGTTTCAACAAGTATCTTCATTCTGAATAGTATTTCAGGAGACGGACTGTCTCAAGAAACATTAAGTTTTTAAATATTATGACAATTTAGGGCTCAAGGCAGTTTAGAAGTATTTTGCTTTTTGACCTTGCTTTTCGTTTATTTAAGTTTGAATCTCTAAAAACCTATTTTATTGTCCTGAAACACTTAGCCATGTTGACTTTATTTAAACTTGTATGTCATCATTCTAAAAATGCTACTTATGACTTCTGTCCAATAGTAGTAGTTACTCTGTACGGGTAAATTTCTTTAGCCATTGCATTGAGAATACTAAATTCTGATTCTCAGAAGGGGTGCTAGTTGGTGACTTAGGCCAAAAGGTTCTGCAGGTGGACAAGAATCTTAAAGAGTTGGGATTGCCCATTAGAGCTAGTCATATTTATTTCGTCAGTTCACCCTAGTATTTGTCAGTGATTTGTACTTAACAGAATGCAAATGCTCTCAGTGGTTTGAGCTATTGTGATCATCTCTTCTGTATCGAAAAAGAAAAGCTTTACTATTCAGACAGTTTTGGCCAACATCGGAAGCAGAATAATTCAAAGGTTAGGTGGATAATTTAGACCTTAATTCCATCGCTTCTCGGCCTTTTGGCTAAGATCAAGTGTAGAACTTAATTCCAAGCTGTTAAATTTTAATTTCTGGAGGGGTTTTTTTTTAAAAAGGAAATAAATGAAGGCTGGATATTTGATGTCTCACAAACATCATAAGCCTGAGAAAAAAATTCAAAACAAAATATGAATGTTGCGTGAGGACTGTGCATAAGGATATCTATTCCTTGTGTGGAAAGAAAAAAAAGATGAACAAAACCTAAGAAAGGACCCTCTTTCATCATTACATTTAGTGGGTTAGCATAACAGTCAGACTAGTGGCCAAAAGCTGCTTTCTCTCCTGGTTGGGGCAGTGCTGGAGCTGCCTTCCTTCCTGGGGTTTGGCAGGTCAGCTTTTCTACTCATCTCTACAGTATGCCAAGTAAACTGGAGTTGTCATTCTAATGTCTTAAATTGTAGGAGGCTGATGGTAACAATGAACTAATACGAAATGCTAATGTCATTCAGTTCAGTCTCACAGTCATGTGGACTCTCTGCGACCCCATGAGCTGCAGCACGCCAGGCCTCCCTCTCCATCACCAACTCCTGGAGTCCACCAAACTCATGTCCATTGAGTCGGTGATGCCACCCAGCCATCTCATCCTTTGTCGTCCCCTTCTCCTGCCCTCAATCTTTCCCAGCATCAGGGTCTTTTGAGTCAGCTCTTCACATCAGGTGGTCAAAGTATTGGAGTTTCAGCTTCAACATCAGTCCTTCCAGTGAACACCCAGGACTGATCTCCTTTAGGTTGGATCTCCTTTAGGTTGGATCTCCTTGCAGTCCAAGGGACTCTCAAGAGTCTTCTCCAACACCGCAGTTCAAAAGCATCAATTCTTCGGCACTCTGCTTTCTTCATAGTCCAACTCTCACATCCATATATGATTACTGGAAACACCATAGCCTTGACTACCATTTAAGTAGAGGAGACCATTAGGATTAGATGGAGAGAATTTTTATTGAAGTATCCATTTTCCTAGAAACTGAATTGGATAGAGAAAGAATATTTGAAAGGAAGTTGATACTAGGCATAAAATTAGAAAGTATGTTAAACTCTGAGGTGAAAGATTGAACATGGTGGGTATAATAGAGTGAGTGACAGAAACTTGGATATTAGTCATAGGCCTTCTAGACATTGTGTCTCTGAGCCTCACTTTCTCCAGAGGACTGGATTAGATCATTTTGGGGGTGTATCCTAGCTTTAAATCAGTAATCCTATGAACGTACACATTTTTCAGGTTCTAGAGCCAAATTATTATACATTCTAACTAAAATTTAAATTTAATAGCTAAGTTAAAATCAGATGTACACTTTAAAAGAAATAACTTGTTTAAAACCCTATCTTTATTTCCATGTTAATGCCATTAAATAAGACGAAAGCTTTCAGAACATTTGCAGAATGACTGTCAGTTTCAACAATATGCATCAAAGTACCATATGTACTATGGGGGGAGAAACATTTGAGGGGCTGCTGTGTCAACTGTGAACTGAGAATTGTTTGTTTTTTTGGGCTTTTACTGTTAAAATTCTGCTGGCTTTTAATATATACTTTGAAATATATTTGTGTTTGGGAGAGAGAACCTTTAAAAACTTTTGTGTTTAATTTTTTTAATTGTTAACTCTAAGGGGAATCTAGTAAGGTAGGTGAGTTCATGGACTGATTCCAGTAGAACTAGTGATTAAATCCAGTGTATAGGTTTGTGTGTGCACACACATGATATAAATGGCATTATTTGGCTATTAGTAATCTAATTATTAGTAGTCTCCACATTTGAATTGACTTATTTAACCTACAGTTGATAGGTATTGGCACAGATGTCATGAGTATTGGCTGTTAACTACTCTGTTATAGTACCAGTGATGGTGGTGAAAATGGCTAACAGGATTCCTTTCCTGTGTGTGACTCAATGTAGCTTAACCTTGCCTCAGACCACAGAATCTCAGACCCTGTTATCCCCATTCAAATGAGCAGGATTACTGCTTTGAGCAGTAATCTTTGACTCCCAAGGCTCTGCATGGCCATCTGCTGGGCTAAACAGCGCCCTTGGAGGCAGAAACAGGAATGAAGAGGTAATCTGACAACTGTTCCTATAGACTAGAGCTTCTTCCTCCTGTGGACCACTGCTCAGAGTCTTTCTAGCTTTGCAGAAAGCTAGAAAGAAGGAAATATATAGTCACCACCCCATTGAGTCACCAGGGCCCTCTGTTTATCCCGGCTATATTGTAGGGTCCACAAAGGTAGGGAAAGTGCTTTGTTCATACTTACATTCCTGATGTTTATCCCTCCTACAGCCCTGTGTTGGAACAATAAGGGAGGAGTGTGGGAAAGAGAGAAGGGCCAAATTCTAGGTTCATTCTAGTTTAGCTTGGGAGCTGTAGTCTAAGAATTACCATTTAGATTAAGCATCTTCAAAAAATTTTATATAAAATTACTACATAAATAGTATGTAGTAATTGTTACATGTGTGCGCAGTCTGACTCTTTGTGATCCCAGGGACTGTAGCCCACCAGTCTTCTCTGTCCAAGGGATTTCCCAGGCAAGAACACTGAAGTGGGTTGCCATTTCCTTCTTCAGGGGATCTTCCCAGTCCAGGGATTGTACCCGCATTTCCTATATTGGCAGGAGGATTCTGTACCACTGAGCCACCTGGGAAGCCCTAATGATTGCTATGTGCAAGTATAAATAGTAGTATAATGAATCCTTCATGTTTGCATCATCCACCTCTTCTGAGATTTTCCATCTTCTGTTGCCATATACAGATGAATTAGGCCTCTTCTGTCTTTTCTCTGGCTTCATGAATGGCCAGTAATATCATTCTAGAATCTTCTGTATTGAGTGCACAGCTTGCAGTGATTGCATGCACAATCTACTGCCTTTATCATTTATTGTTATCATTTATGGTATTGGGTGGTATTCTGAGTCTTGTAAGTCATAGACTTAGAACACTATTATTCTCAGTAACTACCTTTTTTAGCCTTACAACTCTTGATTATGTATTATCTTTCACTTAGATGTCAAAGCCCCAGCCTCCCTGTTTTGAGGATTGTCTGTTATATCTTTTCTGAATGAGTCTTAATCTCCAAATTGCAAAAGTACGTTATTTTTGGTTAGGTATTTTATTAAGTTGACTTGACTACCACATTAAGCCTTGTGAACTGACAAATTGAAAGGCTTTAGTTTGACTTAAGTATGAGGAGTACATATAAAACTTTGAAAATATAAGGGAGAAATTTTAAACATACACCATTGAATGCATTCAGTAAGCTATTTTTGGCATCTGTATTTTATTACAAAAATTAATTCTGCTGCTTCTTTACCAGTTAGGTCACAAGTCTGTGTTTTAAAAGATCCTAAAACAGATGGACCCAGAGTACTATATAGTGGGTGATAACGTCTACTGGCAGAGAGCTATTCATTACACTTATACAAATTAGGTGGCCCTTACACTTGCCTTAATTCCTTTCCATCAAAGTACCTGTGTGCCTCTGGAGCTGAACACAAGCTGCACTAGTTGTCTTTGAGTCCAAATATTTGTGAAAGAGAAATTCGCAAATGTAGAATATACTGATGTGTACGCAGTTTTTCAACAGTTTTTGGGCATGAATGTGTTGCTCCATTCATTCCTTTAAAGGAAGAGACTCTATTCTTATAACTTTGATAGAACCGTTTCACTTCATTTTCAAACCCTTATCAGGATGATGTTCACTTTTCTGGCTCTCTGGAGTGACCACACAAAAGGTAGGTTAGTTGTACCTTTAAACCTAAGGTGTAGATCATAGACACATATTCAGTGTGCAGCACAACAGTAGGCATTCTTGTTAGCTTGAGAAATTCACTTTATTTTGTACAAGGTACGACCCCTCTGCACAGTGAACAAGTACACTACAAATCTGGATTGTTTAAAAAAGTATTGCCATTTCATAGTCGCACTTATGCTATTGTACAATAATTGTGTTTTTCTTACTCATGTGAATCGTATGCACATCACTGAGTCAAAGCTTAATTTCTATAAAGTAATGGAGCAGATCTCCCAGGTTGGCAATATACTGCCCAGTGCACATGTTAGGGTTGACCATGAACCTCTCGGTGACCGTGCTAGGCAGGAGCCCCTAGTAGTTGCTCTCTGAGGTTGGGACGTCTTTGGGTGTGTGAGGCCTGCTGCTGCCACAGCCGACTAATCACACCCTCTGCCTTTCCCTTCTCCATTACATTGCCTGACTTGAGTTGTGTTACATTTCTTTGAAAGTCGTAGAATGCCAGAGCTAAAGGGTTGTTAGAGTTCCCTTACCTTTCTCTCCTTCTCCCCCTTTTCTTTAATACATGGGGAACAAAGGGACCCAGAGAGGGCAAGTAACGCTAATCTTGACCCAGTGCTTTTGCAGTTCCACCGTGTCACCTCTTGCTGAGTTCTGCCCAGAAGAGACTCAGCAACAAAGAGGTGAAACTTGAATGGTGCTGCTTGTTGCTGTTTGCCAGGCAGCAGTTATTGTACACGCAGGGTGAGGGAAGAAGATAGAACCTGGGACTGAGACAAGTTCCTCCTTGATCTGACTTCACCATGCTTCTAGATCCTTACTTGACAAGATACTTGAGCACGTGTTGCCCTGAAATACCGAGGTAAGTCTCTTATCTATATTTCTACATATGTATGAGAAACATTTCCTTGGGCCTGCAAAGTAATTTTCTAGTATTTATATTTTAATAAGGCTTTTTGGAAAGTATATTTGCTATTGCTGATCACTTGCTCCCATGCACACATGCAGCATTCATGTAAGTATTATATTTTCCCCTAACAATAAAATTTGTTTAGCCTTGAGTGAAGTGGGGCAGGGAGGATTTACTCATTTATTTTCTTTTGCTGGTTTATTGCCCAAACTAATGGGTTCCATGGCAGACTTCCAATGTGTGTCAAGGGCTTCAGAACTCCCACATTTCCTGTAGCAGCTGTTCCTGCTTTGCAGTCATTTACCGTCCCTTGGTTCCTCTTCTCTGTACCTTTTTGGAAGTATTTTTATGGCCTGGGCCATTAATCAGGGAATGGAGTGGTATCCAGGTGGCCGTTGGTTTTCTCGGTTTGCTCTTTTGGTCTTCAGTTCTTGTTAGGAGGTCCTCTTTAGGGTTTGGGAGTGGTGGCTTTTTGACCCATCTGAGCTCTAGTTTACCTTATAGTCATTAAATTGGAACGTATAGATACACCAAATACTGGAATCGGGGGCATTAAGCTCATTGTAATACATTTTTGGCCATCTCAGTAGGTGGTGCTTGGAAGGTGGAAGTCCTTGATACACTTAAGTTTTTACATCATGCCACAGCAATTTGTTACAGTCCATTCTTAATCATTTCATTTAGTTCCATCAAAAAGCATAATGCACTTTAACAACTTAAACTTCCTATATCCACTTCCTAAAAGTGGGAGTCTCATCTCTTCTCCACTTTTAGGTTCCATACTATATCAAGCTCAATTTATGAAGAAATGCTTGAAAGCATGTACTTCTCTCAGTCAAGGAATGCCAACCAAAATAAATTCAGAAGGCCAAATAACCATTTGTAGGGCTATTTAATTCTTGCCAGTCTATGACTGCTTGCTGAAAGGCATTGTCTCAGAGTTTTATTTCATATGGAATGACTCAGGAATTGGATAGCTAAGGAGGTAACAAGGCCAGGATCGACTTGTAATGTTCTTGAAGTTTGAATTGGCGAGATTTGGTAAAGCTGGCTTAGAAATCATTGTTTGACTGAAAGAGGCTGCTGCACCTTAGGAACTTTTTTTTTCCTCCTAGTACTACCAGGGGCAGAAGACGGAGAGTTAATTTGTATTTCTTAAAGTTTTATTTAAAAAAAAATGAAGTTGTCAGCATTAGACTATATATTAAACTCTGTAAGATTGGCTGTTATAATTTGTTTGACCTGACATACATGTACAGGTACTTTAGGATTGATTACCACAGTTTGTGTCTATGTACTAATTATCTTAGGCAATAAAGCAGATAATTGAGGGTAACAGGAACAAAAGGTACATACACATTTCAGGTGCCTCAGAGTAATCCCCTCACCTCCCCAGTTCCCTTTACTCTTAGGAAAGTTGGTAAAACCTATTCTACATGCTTTCTAAGCATCATGTTTCAGATAATTTAATATATAAATATATATATATATATTTAGCTGATGTTGATGAGTAGCTGTATCTTAAATATTTTAAAAGATCATATCATCCAGAGCATTTGGGGTTGGGGGTTGGGGGTGGGTGGGTGGTAGACTTTGATTTTGAGAACAGACCTTTTGAACAATTAACCGAGTCCCTTGGAAGCTCTTCTTTAGTTCCAGGTGAATGTTATAACTAATACACAGCTGGAGTCCATCTGTACCATTATTTCAAGTCAAGGGATTGTCTTCTTTCAGACAGTCAGAGAATATTCAGCAGAGCACATTGCAAGAGAGAGGCTTATCCCTCTTTAAGACTGCTTGTCCTGGGATGGCCCACTGGCAGGGCTCTGTCTTACTGGGAGGAGGTCATAATGACCAGGAATATGGCTGTTCCTAGGTAGGTCGTATGGATTCTGGATATAGCTGGAGTTACAACCGCGGCCTTCTTGGACCACACTGACTGTGGGCTCTAAGGAATATAGTGAAAAATGAGTTCAGAGAACAGATTAACTTTAGTTGCCTCATTGGGCGGGGGAAGAGAATTCTGTTTAACTTGGTGGGGAGAGAAACCAAGGACTTAGGACAAGTGTATGAGGGTTAGGATGAGGCTTGTTCAAGAGATTGAAAACCTAAGTGAGTGTGCTATCAGAATCCCAAGCTCTGGTCAAAACCAAGGGACTTAGAATATCCTAGCGGTAGGAGTCTTATCAGTGAACCCGGGGACATGGGTTCAACTGGGAGAAAGTAGAACAAGGTAATTTAAAAACTTGCAAACTGTCTGTTCTGATTGTTTTCTGTTTTAAACAGGAATTTATGTCAACAATCAGTTGAAGAGTGTGTGTGTGTGTATCAGCTCCCCACCCCCAGTATTTCTGCTTCATACTTAGTGTTTTTAAAAAGCAGAGTTGGCACAAGAGTTTGATTTCTTGTATGAGAGTGGATAGAGGTCCTGGGAAAGACAGTTCACTTTGAATTGCTTAAAAACAACAACAAAATGGGATATTTTCAAAACGGGGACTGGAGAGGGCTGCTTTTACTTCAGATGCTGCACTAGTGCCCTGCTTTCACTAAGTCACTTATTGGAGACACCTACCAACTTCATATATATTTTTATTAGATGTCGACAAGGATGGCACATCTGTGTACGGAGACCCCCTGTGCACAGGCGACTTCATTTCTACATAGCTGCTTTCTGGAAGCTTGCAGGTGAGGATGGGTGGGTCCTTAATTGTGGCATAAGGGTTTTCACTGCTATTCAAGGAACAAGTGCTAGAACTGCACACGGATTCTTTCATGTAATCTGCAAGGCAAGAGAAATTTCTTAGGACAAACAAGGACATACGCTTAAATACCAAAAGCAGAGTACAGTTTATGTGCTGTCAGACTTGTGAAGTTGTAAACGCTTATAACAGTCTAAGATTCACTTACTAACTACGTTGAGAAATGCTTTCTGAGGTAAGCAGAATTCTTTTTTTTTTTAAGAAACATGTTTTTGGAGGGATAAGAACTTGTTTTAGTAAGGTAGAGTATCAGAGGGATTAATTCAAGATATTAATAATGTGCTTTCACATCTGTTATTTAATTTTTTGTGAAGTCCTGCAAGGATGGTTGACTGTTTGCATTTTAGAGGATGATGGCCCAGGGAGCTGAGGTGACTTGGCTAAGGTCATGTGGCATGTGAATGGCAGTGCCGATACTTGAATCCATGCCTCAGGACTCCTTGGCTTGTGTGTTTTCTGTGACATCATTTCTCTGAATCCTTTTTGATGACTGACGTTAGGTTCAGCAGTAGGTGTGTGATTTGGTACAAGTGTCAGCAATTCGGCAACCTTTAGGCAGCCCGCGGGCAGTATCCTTGCTCTCGTGAAGCTCATGATCATGGGCAGGGCAGATTGAAGTGCAACAGGTTTAAAAAGCACCTTGGTTTCAGGCTAGGCTTTGGGAAGTGCCTATTTTCTAGCAAGCCTGCAGTATATCTTGTGGGGTCACTTACTCCTGTTTTTGTGAATGCTCACTGAAATCTAATTTAGCAGAATCTTTCTCTGATGCCAGGAGAACTCATGCTGCTGCTCCTAGCGTCTCTCGGGTGTGTCATCTCTAAGACTTTCGAGTACATTAGGGTATGAAAGGTTGCAAACTAGTTTCCAAATGTGAAGCAAGGTAACCGTAATTCACTGGAGGAAGAAGGTTTTCATTGTGACTGGGAGTCACAAGGAAAGGGACACCCTTCCTTCAGTCTCTGCTATTTTCCATTTTGGGGGAAAATTACTGCCTCCTGTTGATTGTTTCCAATATGGCAGAATTTGCCCAGAAAAAGCAGCACTCTAATTCGGCAGCTCTGGCCCTCCTGAGGCTCTGCCAGCCAGGGGGCTCTGGAAATAAGCACTGAGTTGCAGGGACTTTAGTCGAGAGTGATCTAAGAAGTCTAAGTTTCTTTTAAGTGGTAGCAGATGGTGAAATTTCTGTTTTTCAGCTCTAAATTTCTATAAGTGGTAGCAGATGGTAAAATTTTCAGATGATCTTTCCCTGGAACCACCATAGATTACATTTTGGGCCACTCTTTATCTATGCCTTCTGCCTCCAACTTGTGAAATTAATAAAAATGTAAAGAAGTAACTGGTAATTCAAGAGGTGACTGGAGCAGAACTCTCCATGTGACTGCAGCAGCTGACATGTGCGCCAGGCAGGAGTCTTCGCCCACAGCAGGGAGCTGGTTGGAGGGGATTTACTTTTTTTGTTGGGATTCCCCAGTGGCTCAGCTGGTAAAGAATCTGCCTGCAATGCAGGGGACCTGGGTTTGACCCCTGGGTCAGGAAGATCCCCTGGAGAAGAGAATGGCTACCCACTCCAGTATCTTCTCTGGAGAATCCCATGGACAGAGGAGCCTGGTGGGCTATAATCCATGGGTTTGAAGCGTCAGATGTGATAACACTTGTTAGTGTAGGGTTATTTATGTTTGTTTTCACAATGAACATTTCCTCAATCTTGTACAAAACTGCATTCACCTATTAGTTCCTTCTAGTGTAGGCACAGCAGTAATTATTATTTCCCCTTCCGCTTTATTGCTTATGAGGAAATTGAATAGGGAAGTGACTTCCCCAGGGTCACGCTGCTCGTCGGTATTAAAGCAAGCTCCAGAACCAGGCTCAGAGCCCATTGTGTCACAACTTAGCCCACACGCAGAGAGGGGTGAGTCTTGGGTCCTTTCTTAGTTTGTGCCCTCTCTCACCTAGAACCCTAGAGAGGAGAAAACATTTGTTTTTAAATTATTTTTGGCTGTCCTTGGCCTTCGTTTGCTGCCCTCAGGCTTTTTCTCTAGTTGTGGTGAGTGGAGGCCACTCTTCGTTGTGGTGTGCCAGCTGCTCATTACTGTGGCTTTTCTTGTGGAGCACAGCTGTAGGTGAGCTGGCTTCAGGAGCTGCCACTCCGGGGCTCTAGAGCATAGGCTCAGTAGTTGTGGTGCATAGGCTTAGTTGCTCCTGGCAGGTGGAATCTTTCTGGACCAGGGATCCAATCCATGCCCCTGCATTAGCAGGCTGATTCTTAACCCCTGGACCACTAGGGAAGTCCCGAGAAAACATCCTTGCTAGATAGCAGTCCTGGCCAGCCCTAGCAGAGACTAAAGGGAGGCTGGATTGGCCCACCTGCTGGTGAGGCGCTCATTGTGGGGGGTGGCTGTGGGTCCTTGGTCATGACCTACCTGAGCCACATGAAGTTGCTTCTAGTGAATACTTTGTTCCTTAGTATACGTGGGTTGGGGTTAATTAAGTCCAAGAACCCCAGCTGGCCAACTGTTCGCACTTGAGGTTCTCTGACTTTACCAGCCAAATAGTAAGGCAGTATGACTCAGCTGCTCACGTGGAAGCTGAGGACTTCTAGTGTTGCTTAAAGAAGGGCTACTCCCTGAGTGGAAGGTCCTACACCTCACTCCTCCTCCCCATGCAGGCACATCCTTTTACTTTGATTGGCACCTGACTCATATTTTCTAAAGTTGGATGATTAGTGATAGCTCGCTTTATAGCACACGTAGCTGGTCTCCGCTCACTCCAGTTAGATCATTTGATTCTTGTTATATCTGTGCAGGGGACCCAGACAGTAAGGACTAGTGTTATTACTTTAGAAATGATGAAACTGAAGCTCATAAAGTTTGCCTAATGTTAGTAAGTTAGGACAACCCCTACCTTCTCTGATACCCAATCAAGATGTTTTCCCTCACATTTTGTTACCCTTTCCTATGGGCTTCTCTGGTGGCTCTGATGGTAAAGAATCTCCCTACAATTCGGGAGACTGGGGCTCACTTCCTGGGTCAAGAGGATCCCCTGGAGAAGGGAATGCCAGCTCCAGTACTCTTGCTCTGAGAATTCCAAGGACAGAGGAGCCTGGCGGGCTGCAGTCCATGGGGTCACAGCAGAGTTGGACCTGACTTAGCCACAATAACCTCTTCTCTTATATCCTAACTGCAGACTGTATCTGTATCTAACAGTTCACCCTCAACAAGGAAGGTGTTTTACCTGTGGGGCCCAGCTCTGCTGAGAAAGCCAAGCTGTAGGCTTTTTGTGGCCATCCCGTGACCAATTGTTACAGCAGTGGGAAAGCCTTGACACTGTAGCTCCTTGCCTAACAGAGATTCAGCCAACCCGTAGTGCTCCTCTTGTATCCACCAGAAACGTTGGCTGCTTTCAAGTTTGGGGAAATAAATAGTTGGCTCTGTAGCAGGGGACGCACCTAAATGGATAAAAGAGAAGCTGGGTTTTGTGGGAATGGGGGCAAGTCTCAGGGAACAGCTGTATCATCATAAAGGGGCCAGAGGTAAAGACAAAAAGATGGAGAAGAATGTGTGCGCGTGTGCATGTGTGTTTTGAGGTGGCAGTGGGAGGGTGTTGAAATATAGCATCATCTGGATTCTACTTCTGAGGACTGGAGGGAGGGGAAGGGCAAGGCCAGCTGGAAAACTATACTTCAAGAAGCTCCTCCTTTCTCCAGCTGAGTCATCTACCTGCCTGCCCTGAGGGAGGGCAGGACAGGGGGAAGAATAACCAGCTGCTCTAGGACACTTCCTCATCTTTTTATAGCCCCACTTCTGTGCGAGTCTCTGCACTTTGGGCGTGTTGCACAGAAAAGGGAAGCATTAAGCAAGGCTACCCAAGCTCTGGGGAGTCGCTCTTTCCCCAGGCCTGTAATTAGCATCAAGCCTGCAGATGTAGCCCTATAATGCCCTGGCACTGCTTCTCACATAGTTCCTGCCTCTTCCAAATCACATACAGCTACATACTATCAGAGGCAGAAGGGGTCTCTGAAATGAGCTGGTCGAAACATCTTCATATAATGGAAGCAGCAAATCCAGAGAGGGGAAATGGCTTTCCAAGGCCGCCTTGTGAGTAGGATTTGAACTTAACACTAGCCTTTGTTGTTCAGTCACTAAGTTGTGTCTGACTCTTGGCAACCCCATAGACTGCAGCCCCCCAGGCTCCTCTGTCCATTTAATTTCCCAGGCAAAAATCCTGGAGTGGGTTGCCATTTCGTTCTCCAGGGGATTTCCTGATCCAGGGATACAACCTGAGTCTCTTGCTTTGGCAAGCGGATTCTTTAACATTGATTCAATAGGGAAACCCAACCCCAGCCTTTAGGTTCACATTATCATCTAGTTAAGGCCAATATTTCACTGTTGCTGAAAACCCTGGCACCAAACATCCATCTCTTTTCTCCTCAGCCTCCTCATTTTCTCTTCCTGAGCCCTGACTTCTCACCTTTCTCTTGATTGAGAGATAAGGCCTGGGGAGAGAGGTTGGGGAGATCTCAGGGCCAGAAGGAGAAATGGAGGGAGGGGAGAAAATTGGCTGAAAAAAGTTTTCAGGATGTCAGTGGGTTCCTGACTACCTTGGAAGCCAAGGTTACTGCAAGAAGACACCTGGAGGTTGGATCAGCAAGGGGCGCATACAGGTGGGGAAAGCTGCAGCGACAGTAGGACCCAGGGTTTCAGGATAAGGGTGATGGGGACTAGTGGGGAGGACTTCTATAGCACTGTGAAATGCATGACAGATAAGTGCTGTCGTGAAGCAGTTCGTTGGAGAGAAATTGTGCTGAGGGTCGGGAAGGGGAAGGAGAGAAGGGAAGGTGCTGAGAGACAAAATGGGGTTAGCGCGGCAGTATGAGTGGTCTCATGCAACCTCCTGGATGACAGTGAGGGGAGATCTTCAGGAAGTAACTGGAGAGAGGGAGCATTGACTGAATTAAGATTTAGCGTGTCAGAGCTGGAAAGGGCTTTAGAGACCCTGTCCTAATAGAGGAAGAAACCAGGACCCAGGGAATGACACCATGATCTAATTAGTGCTACACTGTAAGAACCAAGACTAAAACTCAATTCTTTTTTTTTTTTTCTTTCAGTTTTTTTGTCTGAGCTCTGGGGTGACAGAATCTTAATTCCTCAACTAGGGATTGAGCGTGGGCTCCAGCAGTGAAAGCGCCAAGTCCTAACCCCTGGACTGTCAGGGAATTCGCCCCATAGAACCCAGATCTTTTAACTCCCACATCAGGTCTCTTTCCCACTGAGTTCAGAGAACACAAAGACTCTTAAATCTGATAACCACTGATTTGGTCTGGCCCAGTAGTTTAAGGAAACAATTCCATTCCTGGTACATAACTTGTTTATTGAATGTTTTTTTGGAGACAGCCAGTTGGTGGGGTTTATTCCATGTCTTTGATCTGTGTCTCTGTAAAGCTCTGACCTGTGATGTTCTGTTCTCCTCCGGTTTCTGGGGTGTTGATTCCTAATACCTGTTGGTACATTTGCCTGTATAGCCCTCTTTTCTCTCCAATTTAGAGGATGAGACCTACAGCCAGGGTGCTGGAATGAAACCCGGCTGCTAGCCTGCTTGGCCTGCCCTGCATTCAGAGACTCAGATGTAAGACCCCACAAAACGGGAGCAAAGGACGCTGAGGCTGAGACACCGCTGTCCTTAACTGTGTTTGCCATTCGTGGCTGCGAGTAACAACTCTTAGCACAATGCGCAGGACACACAGTGCTTTGGGAAATGTATGCTTGCTTACTGAGGTGTCTGGGCCTGTCTGAGTTCATTCAAGCTTGAGTCCTGGATATTCTCAGAGCTGTCATGGGCCCTTAGGGATGTTTGTCCAGTCTCTATGCCTCTTTAAGAAACTGAGGTCCAAGATCACGATGATGAAATAGTATCGTTGTCTTTTCTGTTGCTAAGCTTCATCTATTGTGATGGTGCTCAGTTTCATTCGGGTGGTTTAAGTCAAAACAAAAAAATTACCAGAATGATGCTCCCAAGGTATAGGGTTCTTTGGCTGACCAGGAGCCTGTGGGTGGCCTCCTGTCCTCAGATCGCTCTCTTGGGCAATGCACATCTTAACATGTGCTGGTGGAGACTTGTTCTTCCTGCTCTTGTTCAGAATGTACTCACTGCCACCCGCCCCTAGCACACCCTGCTTCTAATAACCACCCCACAAAGGGCTGTATATGACTAGCTTTCCTTGGTTAGGAAATAGTTGTTTCTCGGGTATGTCTTGGACTAAATCTGATGGGCAGAGTCCGTCTAGACCAGTGGTTTGTAAATGTTAGGTGACCTGCTACATAAGGATACCCTGAGGCACTCAGCACTCTTGATCTGTTGCACCAGAACCTTGGGGAGACGGGGTGTGGGCATCTGTATTTTTAACAAGCTTTCCAGGTGATGCTGGTATACAGGTAGATTTAGGATATCCACTGGGATCGTTCCTGTATGTCCCATCTCTTTGTTTGGCTGAGTTTCCTTTTTAAAAATTTTATTTGGCTATGCAGGTCTTAGTTGTGGCAAGTGGGGTCTGCTTCCCCTACCAGGGATAGAACCCAGGCCCCCTGCATTGGGAGCATAGAGTCCTGAGGCACTGGATCACCAGGGAAGTCCCTGGCTGAGATTCTTGAATAGATTTCAGAGCAAAGGGACACCTCTGTTAACATCAGTATAATCCTGTACAATATGCAAAAACTCTTCCAATTTGTGATTTTTATTGCATACTCAGGATAACCTTGTTAGACTGTAGGACAAGCATACTTATCTCAATGTTGTAATTGAGGAAACTGGGCCTTGGTGTGACATAATTTCAAAGCCACATTCTGTCATTTTAAACCTAGGCCCTAAGCCTGGGAAGGGACCTGACCTTTCATCTGTGGCTTCACCTATATACTTCCTAGAAGGATGATCTGACTTGCAGTTCCGACGTGCTGGGGATTAATGGCAGCCTCCCTGCTCTATAGGACAGAGACCTCGTAAGGGTGGAGCATCGTACAACAGTAACACTAGGTGTCATTTTCATTCCTTATGCCCCAGAAAGCCAGCAGCTGCAGGGTGGCATTCCTCGCCAGCGCAATGACAGGAGGCCTCTGGGGCAAGTAGATAGACTTTATTTGAGATTTCATAATCAATTGAACTCGTACTAATTTGTAGGATAATGACGTTCTGCATTTCCGAAGACATTTAGTTGGCATCTATAAAAAAACCCACAGGCATTTCCTAAGCAGGTGCAACTGAAATCAAAAGATGAAATCGTTATTATGATTGCTCCTCCTGGGCACAGCTACCCAGCCGTTCCAGGTCATGTGGTCTTTAACCTTTTTGGGGACTCTGGGGGAGAGATGCATAGTTTTGTCTCTGGTAGAAACCCTGGCCATTTCAGATTTGCATTTTTTATGTTTCTTAGCCTTCCTAATGGAACATCATGATCAGATACTCTACCTTTGAAGCCTTTGTCCATAATGTATGTGTTCTGACGTCTATCCATTCCACAAGCACCTGCATAAAAATAGTAAAAGCAAAGAAAAATAGAGGGGTGAATGAGGTTTACTTAAACTACCTGCATTCTTTTTATTTTTCTTTTCCTGTTCTCTGCTACCCAGAAAATAGTTCTTTAGTGCTAGAAAATTACTCAGGGTTTAATCTCCTCTAAATCATCTTGACCATACGAGATTTCTTTAAAAAGCTCCTAAGCATAAGTGGTGAGCTCTATCACCCCCTGCATATTTAGCATTACTGCCCTGTAACCTCTTTGAGGGGAATCTCTTCCAGGCGGTGATCATAGGCAGTTCTGATGCCACCTACAGTCACTCTTAAGTGAAGTTCCAGGTTCCAAGAATATAGGATAGGGAATGAATCAGGACCAGTTCTTAGCTTGGGGGAAGGGTGTATGACATTCCAAATCCCAGTTTTGTTGGATTTTGGAATGGGGTGAAGACTTTCTCACCTCATAGCTCTAGTCTTGCTTGTCTCTCCCCTTTTGGATCCAGTTGCTCTATTGAGGGGAGCCAGAGGGAGGTGGACAGGCAGCTGAGGTTCTTGATTAGTCCTCTCTACAGGTTACATAGTCATTCCCAGCCAGACAGCTCTTATAGTCCCCTGCCCCCACTTTTTTGGGTGGACTATTTGCACATAATTGAGAGTTGTCTTTGAACAATAACCAGTGTTTTTCAATCCCAAGGATTTCTTTTTTTCCCTTTTGGCTACCACAGTTTATCCTAGGCTCCCACAGTGCATGGTCCTCAGCACCAGCCAGAGGCAGGAAGGGCATGAAACTTCAGGGACCAAGCTCAGATTCTTTGCTGCTAGTGATCCCAGAGAAGAAACTATATGATATTTTGAATTTGGACAGTAATGACTTGAGCTCACAGTCAAAGCCATTTCCCCCCAGCTTTTCACCGAGGCTGCAGTATCAGTCAAGGGATGCAGCAAGTGCTTACTGAAATACAGTTAGACTCCACTGAACTCTCCCCAGTGCCTGACAATGAAGACCAACGCATGGCTCTTCTGATCCCTTCTCATGCCTCCTCCATATAGCGTTCCCTAGGGGAATCTGCAGAAGCCTACTCCTGCCTCCCTGCCGTCCACACAGTACTGAGAGAGAGAGCAGAGCCACGTCCAAGCTTCCTCAAGTGTGCTATTCTTCTAAAGGACCTATAGGTACCTGTGCCCTTCAGAAATAGGACTGCGACAATCTGACCCCCTGGCATCACTTCACTTTATTCTGGGACCAGGGCTTCCTTTGCCCTCCCCAAGGGGTGGAGGCTAGGCTATTAAAAAGTTAACTCCGTTTTTATAGAACAAAATATAGACTCAAAGAAAGGCAATGACTTGTCTGAGACCACACCAACAAGTAAGAAGTTGAGCTCCATGTAGAACCCAGATGTCCTGAAGTACACTCTCCCATTGTTTACCAGCCTACCTCAGTGTAAGCCAAAAAATGACGTGTGGTGGCTCTGCTGTAGTGGTTGAAGAGAGAGAGATGGGCTGAGCCCAGAGGATGCTTCCAAGTGGAAAGGGGTGCAGAGTGGTGGTGGGGGGGTGTGTATGTTGCAGGGTCGGGGGTGGTTGTATTCTGTGGGATTATTGAATGTCCTGAGCATTGCTCAAGGGGCTGACAGCTGGGAGCACAGCCTCCTGGGTATAAGCCCAGGGTGTTTGAAGCCCATACCTACTTACTGGGTAGATGAGTTCAGACCTTTGCTCTTCTTACTCTCCCTGGACCTGGAGACCTGCAGAGGTTGCTAGAGCTGCATTTAGTTGAACTCTAGAAACCAGCTAGAACCTGAATTTAGGCCCCAAGGGTGTTCAGAGTGCCCTTAAAGGCAGGGGCACTTGGTTGGGAGTCCAAATTCTCTGTTCATTGTACCTACTTCTGTAATTGATACCCCACCTCCTCCCACGGTAGGGACTGACCTTCAAAGTCTCCTTTTTGCATCTTTCCCAAGCTACCAGGTTTGAGCCTAATATATGGGCACAGAGGATGTTGGTTGACACATCCGGCCTCAACCTCTCTAGATCCCTACTGGACCACCTGCCCTTTGATCTAGGAGTGCTTGGTCTAGGCTCTCCCTCTGGGGGACTTTGGGCTTGTTGGCTAGTCAACTCTCTGTCATCCACACCCATGGGCCCCAAAATATGGCCATCTCCAAGTCGTTTCTCAGTGGTTTTGGGTTGTATTCCGGGGGGTCTGCAGGGAGTGTGGTTATGCTGTGTTCCCTCCACATAAAACTAGTTGCAGTTTGTACACATCCACTAAGCATGATAGAAGGAATGACTGAGGGATCCAGACAGGTTTCCTTCCAGACAGGAACTAGGCTTGTTGGAGGGAAGGGGCTCAACAGGGAGAGTTCTGGGTTGATGGGGGTGGGTTAAGGGATAGGAAGGGGCTTTGGGTTAGGTACTGGGTCTGGTCTGATAGGATGACCTCAGGGGTCCAGGGGACAGAGGGTAGGGCTGGGAGTCTAACCTGGCGAGTGTAGCTCAGCGGGGCGGCTGAGGTGTCTAAGTTCAATGTAGAAGTCTTCGGGCGGGTACCTGGCCTCCAGGGCACTGATCTGGAAATGGGAGTCTAGTGAGAGGAATGACAGGGAGCAGCCATTATTCCCAGGGCCCTGGTATGGCAGGGGAGGGGTGCATAATACAGGCGTGGGAGGGGGGACAAGAGGCAGGGTGGAGCGGGTTGAAGGGAATTAGGGCTCCATGTATGTGTAGCATCCAAGGGGGCCTAGAGCCAGTGGGGCCAGGGGCTTTGCTAGAGCTGAGGCCAAATGGCCTTGCTGCCTCTCACCCCCTTCCCTCACCCCACCCCCAACAGGAATTGGTGTCACCAGGGCAGTGGGGTAGAGGGGAGAAGCCCTTGGATGGGGCACCTTGGTAATAGGGCCTGGCTCAGGCAGGGGGTCCCTTTCCCAGATGGTAAGTGCATCTTTTGCCTCCAACTGGAACCCCCACATCTGGGCCCGAGCTTTTCCCCTTGTGGTCCTGGGTCACAGCCACCCTCTCCCTTTCCCCAATAGGGATGAAAATGGAAGGGGCCCTGGGCTTCATCTGCTTATGAGAACTGAAATAGGGCTTGGGTTTCCTCCCCACACCCCTTTTTCCCGGAGGAATCATGCCTTAAGACTTATCTACAAACTCTCCCTTGGAGCTGGGACAGGGCCCCTCTCAATGTGGGAGGAAGGGAAGACAGTGGGGCATGATGGCCAGGGACCAGACTCAGACCACTACTGACCTAACACGTTCACATAGCTGTAGGGGGTCCAGCCTGCCATGTCTCTGTCAAGGGACTTGTTACTGAGCTGTTTGGAAAGCAGGAGAACGAGTTAATGTCTAGTTCCCTTGAGATGCCCCTGCCCAGCCTTTGCTTTTGCCCACCCTTGTGTACCACCCGTTATGACCCTGACCCACCTAGGTGCTAGGTCGTTGGGGTGATGGAAGAGGTAAGTGTTCCATGACGGGACCCCATGGTGTGGCTGGGCCCAGTGGGAGCCGAGCATGTGTCCCCATCTAAGCTGTCTGGCTGAAGTTGTAGGGCTTCCAGACCCCTGGGACAAAGGGGAGCCAAGAAGTGACCTGAGAGAAGCTGGCCCTGTCAGGGGAAGCACGTCAGCTGGGTGGGGCTGAGCTGCAGGAGACAGGGTGTTGGCAGTGTCTCAGCGGCAGCATGAGGCCTTCTCCAGCAGACAGGCAGGCGCTGAGGCTGCCTGCAACCTCAGTGTCCCCTCTGCCACCTGATCCAGGCTGAGTGAGAGTGTCTCCCTTTCACGTGACCAGGGGAAGGCGTCAGGATAGGGTGTCCCTGTGGTACTCCTCTTCCTGCACTCACAGCTGCCCTTCATGTGAGGCAAGGATCGTTGTTCGCAATTCACAGATGGGGTCTGGGCCCTGCTCATGGTCACACACAGAAGAGCTGGATCTACACCTCAGGTCTCAGCTCCCAGAGCCATGTCCTTTCCATGTCAGCACAGCTGCCTGCCCCTGCTACACATCTGCTAGGCTGCGGGTTCTTGGCCACACAGAACCACTCTGGGGCCCTAGGGTGAAGTGAGCCCGAGGATCACCAAGTGGGCTGCACTGCAGTAACTCCACCCCCTGACTTAGTGAAAGGATGACTGGCACTTGCTGTTAGAGTGAAACCAGTAGTGACAGGGACACAGGGACTTGGCCTCTCATCCCTGGCATCCTTTGCCTCTCATCTGCTGCAGCCTTGATAACGTGGCTCTTGTTAATCAAGGGCCTCCTACTGGGAAACTTCTGGATTCCCTTCCCTTGGCTCTTCAGATAGGCCTAAACTTGCGAAGCTGGGTGTGGAGCTGACGGTCACAGGCTTTGCATGTGGACCTCAAGGTCCCTTTGCATGCCACACTCCCATTCCATAGGAGAACCGAAGATGAGAGCCCTAAAGAGTGAGTAACCCTGGGGTGCTGGCTTGATAGTAGTGGCTCTTGGGGCTGTACGGGGTCTGTGTTGTTGTTGCTGGGGGGTTCAGGGTGCAGTCCTACCGGATCTATGGTCTGTGGATGTTTTCTGTGGGGCAGAGGCGGAGAGATGTTCCCTACAGCTCTAAGGCGCAGGCCTGGAGGATGAAAACTGTGCTCCTGTACATGTTTCCGACCTAAGACGGAGTTACGAGAAGCCAGGAGTCCTGGGACTGTGCCACCCGTCCCCCGCCTCCCGTGACCCAGGGTGTGTGTCTGCCTGCGTGCAACATGAGCCCTTTGACTTACCGGTCTCTGGGGGCTGTTTCTCATTTCTGAACCTCTCTGCCCATTATAGGGCCTGGCACACCGGGAGCAGGGATTAGTGCGTGTGTGTGCTGAGACGTCCTTGCCCAAGGGCCTGTGACTTAGGCAGAAGGACGTCTTGCCATCAGCCAGTTACGCTGGAAGCCGTGAGGGAGGGCCCTGTCCAGGGTGGCACACACCTGACCTTGAGGTCCTGCCCAACTGTGTCAGTGGGGACACTGGCTGTGGCTGATGTTTCCATGTCCTGTGTGCTGGTTCTGATAGCAACATATGTTGTGGGTGGGTACTGATAACATGTAGCGTGTCCAGATACAAGGACATCAGGTGGTACCTGAGCACTGGCAGTTACTCTGCCCACTCGTGGCACACGTGGTGTGGTAACACTGCGGTGATGAGTGGTGGGGTGTTTTGATTGTTAACGTGAGGCACAAGTGGCCACGTGGTTGTGTGTGTGACGACAAAGCCACAGATGATTACAGGATCACATGACTGGGCACCCACTGGTTACACACGGCGTGTGGGGGTGTATGGTGTACTGAGTGATGCTGTGGGTTGGTTACATGTGATGTGTACTGGTTACATGGTCCGTGTTGGCTCCATAGAGCCTGCTGGCTTCCTCCTACCTGCTTCACAAGAATGAATGCATGGGATCACAGGGCTGTGTTTATTGTATTGGCAGTTGGTTCCATGCAGACCCTGTGTGGGGTAGTGGTGCAGTTTCTTCCCCGGGCAGAGGTGAGGGCTCAGTGGGAAGACATTGGATGGGGACTGGGAAGAGTCAGGGGCCCAGTACCTTGGTGGGGCTGTTCCTGTCCAGGGTGCTGGCCTGGCTGGTGGCAGGCCCCCCGCACGCCAGTGCGTGGTAGCTGGAATTGGAAAAGCACTGGGCATGGCTGCTACTTTGAGACAAATCTGGGAAGAGAACAAGGTTGCCACATACCATCATACCCCTGCCCCTGGCACGAGACACCCCTAAACTAATGCTTGGTATGGCCGCCTTGGGAGTGCTCTGCAAAGAGGCAGCCAGGTCCCCCATCCCCCGAGCTTCCTGGCATCTACTGTTCCCCCTGGAAACCTGTACAGCCTGACTTGCTCTTTTCCTTGTGTTGGCCCTGCTTGCAGCATGCAGGTTAGGCTTGCCAGTGTGGGCGGTGGTACCAGCATGAGAAGTGTTAGTTTGACAGCCTCAGGATCCTTGAGTCGCTGTGTAGGGCTGAGCTGACCTTCCTCTGCCTCCTCCCCCAGGGTCCGATCCCAGTAGTGAGGCTGTAGAGAGAACCCCACTCGTGGTCTTGCCCTCCTGCAGATTCCAGGACTTCCACACTGGGCTGGGGAATTCCAGTGGGATGGTCTGGGAAAACCTAGCCAACCTTGCTTATTACGGTCAGAGAAGAAAGTCCCCAAATCTACAAGCTTTGGGACTTCATCAAAGGATCTCAGCTTTGGCTGAATCCCAGGGTGGCACGCAGGCTAGCAGCTCTCTCAGGCAGGGTCTGTGCCCAGGCCTGTGATGTGCCGTGCCTAGCACAGGGTTGGGCAGATGGTAGACCACACTTAGCAGGAATGACGTGTCAGCAGGCTGACGTGATTGCTGGGCTTTCTAAGGCAGCCATGAGCCATGGAGCCAGCTGTGGAGCCAGTAAGCCTACCCTTCTGTGGCTCAGGGCTGGGGGCAGTGTTAGGGCATTTTGACCTCTTCAGTTTAATGAAATGTGAAGCAAAAAGCTGTTCTTACTTCTAAGGCAGCAGTCTAGGGTTAGGGGAGAGGAAGGGTTTGCCCAAGAGCCCCATCCCCACCTCTCTCGGACTCCCAGGTAGAATGCCTGCTGGGATTGTTACCATGTTTGTGAACAGGTCTGGGTTCCCCCAGACCTGTTCCCACAGAACAGGCTCGAGGGACACTGCCCACACTTTCAGCGCTGTCCCATTTCACTGTACTTTTGGAGACAGGGCCCTCCAAACTCTGGGAGCTAGGAGGGAGGGGTGCTCTGAGGCCTTCACCAGTGAAGCAGAAATGAGACAGGGCTTGGCCAGTGGGCCCCAAGGCTGGTTTCCTGAGGTGGCGTAGACATCAGGCTGGGGAGGAGGTCCCCTGCAGCATTTAGGAAAGTTACTGATTAGTGTGGGCTTTCCTGTGACTAAAGCCCAGTGAGAAGAAGGGGGAGCTCTGGAGAAATGAAAGAAGGCTGCTAACCATAGCTGTTCAGAGTGGGCTCCCAGGAAATGACACTCCCTGGGAACCCTATCCACCTTTCCAAGTTAGCTCCTGCTGCTCGCCACCACTCTCTCTCTCTAGGGGAGTCTGAGCAGCCAGCCCTGCAGGCACCACCGCCCACCTGCAGCAGTAAACCCGGGGGTCTCCAAGAATATTGCGTGGTTCCTGCTGGGTTGTGTGTGCGTTGGGAGGTGCTGGGGGCATAGCTCTTACCTGAGAGGGAGTAGTCAGTGCTGGTCATCCTCATGGCAGGTGTGTAGGAGACGCGGGGAGCCAGGTCCCGGCCCTTCTCTCTCTGTCGCCGCCGGCGCCAGGCAAACAGCCCCAGCAGCACCACGATGAGGAACAACAGGAAGACAATTCCCGTGACGGCACCCACCGAGTGCCGCTCTGCACCCAGCGCTGGGCTGATCTTGGTGTAGGGGTTCAGCTCCTCCATCATGAGGGCAGCTGCGGACAGAGGGACGGCTGAGCCAGAGGCAGGCCTGCTTCCTCTCAGGTCTCCTCAGCCTGGGCTAGGCTCCTCTAGTGTTGGGAGACCCTGGTTCAGGTCTTGGCCCTATTCCTCAATCCCTTCATCATCACGTGTTTGGCCTTGTGTTCAGCTGTCTATTGAGGTGGAGTCTCACCCAGGGTCGTGACAGGGAGCAAATGTGATCATAGATGGAAAACAAATAATAGGTGTTTAGTGAGTATTTTACTTTGTTCTAAAACTAAGTTATGGATATTAACCCATTTGTTCTTCCTAGTAGCCCTATAAAGGCTGTTTATAAGTCCTGTAAGAAATAAAGACTAATTATTCCCCTTTCACAAATGAGGAAACTTGAGTTACTGAAAGGTTAGGTAACTTACTCAAGATGACACAACCAGTAACTGGTAGAGTTGGGTTTCTCAGGAGTCAGGACAAGTTGGATTCAGCCCCTCCCTGTCTACCAGCTGTGTGACTCGAAGTCCTCGGTCTGCCCCTTGGTAACATGGGGACAGTAATCCCACTGTGAGCATCAATGACAGACTGGCAGTGAAAGCTGTGAGTGCTGAACCAGTGTGCCCAGGATTGCTGCTCCTAAAGTATCACCCCTCTCAGTGATACATGTACAGGCTGGCCCCCATCCCTGTCAGAGTGCAGTGGAAATCTTTTGCCGCTTGTACTGTGGATGCTTGCGTGCCCATTCTCGTCCCTATCTCCTAGAACCAACAGCGGAAACCGTTCAACCAGTGCTCGCTCACGAGCCGGGCACTGCGCTGAGTCCTTGACTCACATAATCTCAACTTGGTTGTCACAGCTACACTCTGGGGTCTTGTCTGACCATAGACCTGGAGCCGAGGATGAGCCCCTTTGGGCTCCTTGGGTCTCAGCAGAACCCCGTGTCTCAGAGCCCCCAAGCACGCCTGGTGGGTCATGGCAGGACCGGAATCTGGCAGCGCTTCTGGCTCGTTCATCTCACCTTTCCACAGCACTAGCAGCGGTTACCCTTCCTTGGCTCACAAGACTTGTCAAGGATGAGCAGAGGGAAGCAGCGCTTGAGAGGCTGCCTGCTCCATCAGCCTCTCCGGAGCCTGAGTACCCCTCCCCAGCCCCACCCCATTCCACTCCCAGGCTCTTCCCAGATGTGAGTAAAAGGAAGTCACAAAGGATCCTTACACAATTAGGTCATTACTGCTGGAATCTCCCTAGAGCCCACCTCCATGGAACCCTTTCCCAGCCCTTGGGAACTCTGCCGTCTGTGCCTTACCTTGGTCACACCGGATCCCTTTGAATCCAGAGCTGCAATAACAGGTGCCCGTGACGTGGTCACAGGTGGCATTGTTCATGCACTCACATAGCTGCTGACACCCATAGCCAAAGGTTCCTGGGGCACATCCTGTGAAGCACGAAGTGGAGGTGGCAGACCCTGCGATGTGCTTACTCTCCACCCCGCCCATCCCACACGTGGGCAGCGGTGATTATTCTGCCTCACGGAGTAAGCCAGGTAAGTGGCTCAGACGGTAAAGAATCTGCCTGCAGTGCCTGAGACCTGGGTTTGATCCTTCGGTTGGGAAGATCCTCCGGAGAAGGGAATGGCTACCCACTCCAGTATTCTTGCCTGCAGAATCCCACGGACAGAGGAGCCTGGCGGGCTAAAGTCCATGGGGTTGCAAAGAGTCGGACACAACTGAGCTGTTAACACTTTCACTTTCATGGAGTAAAGCCTCTTTCTCTGTAGTGCCTGATGTGTTCTGGTTTGCTACTTGGGGCAAGACGACACTATAGCCCTGTGTATGGGGACGCCCACCCCTACCGCCTCACCTGGTCCATATTTACACAGCATCCTCTAGCTTCAGGCCCCAAGCTGGGTGCCACAGGGGTTTCAAGAGAAATCAAACACGGTCTGCTTCGCTTTCTCTCATTAAGCTCCTTCCCCCAGTAAAGCCTCTGCTCTGCCCCAACTTTCCCATTCCTACCCCAATTGGAGGAAGAAACTTCAAGCACCAATGTAGGCCCAACCTTCTCCTTGGGAGCTGCTCCCAAAGTCAAGAGAGCAGAGGGTGCAGGGCCCTGAGGGGCGGACCGTGAAGGGGCAGGCTTCTCCGGCAGGAGGCCGAGGCCCCGCCTTGACACCCGGGCTCAGGGCTCAGGACAGCTTACTCTGCTCACAGTGTTGCCCAGTGAAGCCTGTGCGGCAGGTGCACTGGCCGCTGATGTGGTCACAGCTGGCGCCGTTCTGACACTGGCACACACGCCCGCAGTCCTTCCCATAAAATGCTGCTGGGCAGCCTGGAGAGAAACAGCATGGGGGCGACTGTGGGTTTGCATCGGGACCAAACCCATCTCATGTCCCTTCCCTTTCTGAGCGTGGAGTGAAGACCAGTGCGACCTTGCACCAAGCCACCTCCACGCTCAACCCTCACGCTGAAGCGGCTGGGGAGTCCTTTGGACAAAGGTGCCCTGGAACCAGAGGCCAGGCTGGTGCTTCTGCTCAGCCACAGGCTGCTCTTCCTCACTCGGCCCCGTATCCAGGGAGTGGCTGGTCTTGGTGATTGCTGGGGCACCTAATGGCTCTGACCTTCCAGGATTGGGCCCCATCAATCCCCTGAAGCTAGCTACCCTCTCCAGCCAATCCCAGGGGTGGAGGGTGAAGTGGTTAGCTCACAGCTAGGCACCTGTCTCCTCCCTCCCTCCACTGCAGGCCTGGACGATGCCCACGGCGGCCAGCAGGCTGCAGCATGGGATTCCAAATAGCTGGGAGGCTGGAGGGCGGGGCTTACGCTGCGTGCAGAAGAGTCCGGTCCAACCAGGGGTGCAGTGGCAGGCCCCATCCTCGGCGCTGCAGCTCGCCCCGTTGTGGCAGCTGCATGTGTGGAAGCAGGCGGGGCCCCAGAACCCAGGTGGGCAAGCTGGGGGTGGGTGGGATGCAGAGGGTGAGGGCAAGGCAGAGAGGGGAGGCGGAGAGGGAGGGAGAGGAAGGGGGAGTGCATGTCAGAGCCCAGATGCCATGATGCACCAGGGTGGCATTTCCTGACTTGCAGGGGGCTTAACCACTGTGGCCAAAAGTCCTCCAGTCACCTCTTGACCCAGGCACCCCGGATTCCCAGTGATTCTCTGCCCACTCTCCCAGCTCTGAGGGTTTCTGACTATTCCCTCTCTGGGGACTGACTGTGATTTGGAGTGTGTGGGTGTGTGTGATAAATGGTAAACACGTTGTTTACGGTGTGAACACTGGGTGTGCTAACTTCCCCACGAGGATGGGGATTTTGCCAGGGTGGAGAGTCTCTTCTTTTGGCTGGTGAGCTCCCTGAGGATGACACCTCCGTCAGCATGGAAATGCCTTCAGGCCAGGCTATCTAACTGGGACCTTCCTAGGAGTACCGGCTGGGTCTCAGCCATCAGCCAAGGACTCCACAGGGCAGAGGCTGGGTCTCTGCCTTTAAACTGGAGGTCCCTGTAATCTCTGTATCAGACTGCGTTCACCTTACAGCCCCTACAATGCCCTGTCCGGGCCTGTGATGCCCAGGACATCATTCTCATGAGCTACCCAGAGAATGCCCTCACCCCTCTGAGGTGACTGCCCTGGCCTCACCTTACTTCCCTACTCCCTCTTCCTCCCCATCCAAACTTAGCGGCTACTCCTGGCTCAGGTTCTAGGAATATTAACGTACAGCATTTACAGTATTAGTGATATTACCAATAATGTTCTTATCTTTAAAACTAGCAGTTAATGCCAGTGATCACTCCTAGGAATTCATCATGTTAGCAGTAGAGACTCATGGGACTCAGGTGAACACTCCTATCTGCAGGAGATTTCAGCCCTGGGAGGTGGAAGCACCAGGGGCAGAGAGGTTCTGGGCCTGCCCTCGGGGGCTTTGCTGGGGGGCACCCCCAGGGGGCAGCAGCTTACCCTGTGAGCAGTCTTTGCCGATCCATCCAGGGAAGCATTGGCAGGAGCCATCGATGGGGCTGCAGGTCCCATTGTTGGCACAGGAGCAGAGCTGGGCACAGTCCTGCCCAAAATGCCCTCCAGCACACACTGTGGGCACAGGATAGCCTGGCACCTGCCCTCCCACTTGCCCTCCTCAGACCACCACCCACAGCTACACTCCTTTTCCCAGGCCACAGTCATGGCCCCCGTGGGGTCGTGGATCAGGTGGGAGCTGCCTTCCTCAGCATCCCCATTTCCACAGCAGTGAGTTCTTCCTATTGTGTCCACAGCGGCCTTCTTCCTGACCACCTCTGGCAGGAATGGGCTGAGGCCCATAGGGGTAGAGTAACTTGGCTGAGGTCCCACAGGCAGAAGTGGTGAGGCTGGGAATCGCACCTCTGCACCCTACTGCTCCCTGCCCGCAGCCCTCGGCTGTTCATGACCACACTTCCGTCAGCATCACCGATCCCACAGCCGCAGGGCAGAGGATGTTTATAGCCGGAAGGAGAGGGACACATGCAGGGTGGCCGGTCTGTCTGCAGTTAGCTGGCGAGGGGGCCGGCCCCAAATGTCTGTCCCTGTCCACCTGTCCCCTGTCTCTCCCAATACAACCTATGCCTTGAGGTTCCTCTCAGCCTGCTCAGGAGAACCTTCCTGAGTCCAAAGGGGCTCTCCAACACAGAGCTCCGGTCGTATTTCCACTTTGAGTCACTTGCAGGATTTTGGGCCCAACCCCTCCTGGAGGAGTCACTCTTTGGTTGCTGGAAGAAGGGCTGATTTCCTCAACCAAGCTGCAAGCTCCTTTAAGTACTAGGTATGAGTTCCATCCTCCACCTGCTTCCTAGAGCCTGAGCTCTCTAAAGCACAGCCTTCTTCATTGCACTCCTGTACCCTGCTCAAACATCCTCAATGGCTCCCTGTTGTCCCAGAATAAAACCTAGATCCTAGGGATCAGGGCTTAAATACACCTCACCCAGAAACCATGAGCCACTGGACCACACACCACCTTCCAAATAACACCCCATGCCTTTCCTTGGCTGTGCCTTTACTCTTAACTGTTCCCTCCCAGAGTTTCTCTGACCCTTATGCCCAGTTGTGGAAATCCTACCCTCCCTACAAGACTCATCTTAAGTGTCACCTTCTCGGTGATCCCTCTATAGTAGACAACAAGTCCTTTAATACCAATGCTCTTCTTAAAAGTAGAGTTTACTGGGCTTCTGGCCACCTGCGCAGCTGAGTAGGTGTGACTACCTCTGACCAATGCTAAGTGGAAATGCATGTCTTTATTTGCCCATTCCTCCTCTTATGGAAGAATAATGTGGATTATGGAGGAAGATTGTGGGTAAGACGGCTGGAGCTCAAGCAGCTACCTTACACTAGAGGTGAACCATATGCCGAGGATGGCAGAACAAGACAGAAGAAGCTTGAGTCCCTGACACCTTTGTAAGCTACCCCACCATTTCCTAGTAACCTACTTCTGGATCTTTTTATTTATTTATTTTAATGTATGAGGAAAACAAAACTTTTCATTTTCAATTCAGTTATTTTGTTTTTTTTTTATATTATAGCTGAACTCAATCCTGGTATATTCACCCCCTTCTCTGTTCCGGGAGGCTATGTCCCTGTTTGAGCTTCTAGGACCCTAGCCTATTAGTTTCTTCCCTGGTCTTCTGTTACTGTGGCTTGTGAACCATTTCCGGCCAGGCCTGGGTTCCACCCGTGTCTGTATCTCCACCACACTTGGAAGAACAACAGGTACTCAAGGCTGAATATGCTACCCCTTCTCCCCACTACCGCCTTCCACCAAGTTCTGGGAAAAGGCTGAGTTCAGAATTTTCCCCTCTGGACCGCAGGCTTTGTGAGGACAGGGAACTTGCCTCTCTTTCTCTTGGTTGTTTTCTGAGTGCCCAGCACAGTGCATGGCATACAACAAACACTCAAGAACTATTCCCCAAAGGGCCAAACTTGACCTCAGGAGCAGTGACCTTCCAGTGGGTTCTGAAACTGGAATCAGTGGCCCCTGTCCCTTTTAGAGCTCCTCTCAACTCGACATGCTCCCCTCGAAGCCTGGTTCCGGCCAGCTCTACACCCTCCAGGATGGCTTCCTTGCATCCCTGTTATGGGGGAGGAAGTCCTTGCATCCCCGAGGCCCTCATTTGCCTGGGCCACACAGAGAATCACGGGAAGGTGTTGATTCTTGAAGAAAAGTGGCTTCCCTGGGCCCATAGCCCTCACCACTACCTTATGCCACACTGCCTCATATTGCCAGCCCTCTCCCGACTAGATGGTGGGCAGCTGCTGCCTAGATCTGTGTCCACTCTGCGTCTCTCCAGGACATTGTTAGCAATTGGGACAAATGATAAAGGCAGCATGGTGTACCAGGCTCTCCAGCCAAAGCTTTGGCTTTTAGTTTTATTTATGTATTCAATAAGCACTTTCTATGGCACGTCCATGTACCACTGTTCAGAGTGCTTCACAAATATTAGTCCAATTAACCTTGTAATACTCTATTATCCATTTTCATTATTACTCCCTATTATTAAGTCTACAGATGAGGAAACTGAGGCATTGAGAGGTTAAGTAACTTGCCCACAGCTAGGAAGTTCTGCGACTCACTGGCTCAGTACCTTTGAGCAACCCACATCGCCCCTCTCAGTCTGTTTCCTCATCTTTGAAATGGGGCTGATAACCCTCACCCACAGGCTGTGGGAACCCTGGTTGCCTTGGGCCCCTGTGCTCTTCCCTAGCAAAAGCGTTAGCTCCTTCCAGGCCAGATCCACTGCCAGGATGGCATGCATCTCACCTGTTTGCAGCTCAGCCTCTCGCTTCTGTTTCCTGAAAAACAGGTCAGCCTCTGGGAGGTACCTCATTTTGGGAATCCATCCCCTAGTCCTGGCCCTCTGTGGGGAATGGGGTGCCAGAGATGCTCCACTGACCCCCTTCTTAAAACCAACTCATCTTCCCTAACAAGACAGTCTTGTCTTTGAAGTCTTTCTCACATACACGAAGCTGACAAATTCACCCACAGAGCTGCTAATGTGATCAGTCTAATGCATTAATTGGTTGACTTCTTAGCCGAATCAAGAGTGAGGCAAAGAGAGGAAAGGTAGAGAAAAGGGGGTGGGGGGGGGCTGGCAGGGGGGCTGGTGAAAAGAAAACATCTGGTTATATTTAATCTATGTTTAATGATTCTGCATAAGCAGTGTCTGTAATTTGTAACTCTCTGAAAAGCCGGTCATTAGAAACTGTCAGTTCAATTTTTTACAAGGTTTGAGACTTAACCAGGGCAGTTGCCATTAATAGCAAACTCTATTAGATCTATATGTGGAAAAATACTCATTAGGCCAGCGGGCGATAAATCAGACATTGCAGGATCTGAGAGTTACTCCTCGAGCTGCTTAGGTCCTAATTTAGACCCAGCCTATCTGTATTGACGGCTGGGTCTCTGATGTTTAATAAGTAAACCTCGACGTGTCAGGTGATGATTAAACTGTCCTAGGAGGGATGCAAGCAAATGAAACTGTCACATACATTTCCTGGGGGGTTCCAAACTTCTTATGACCTCAAAGCATCATGGAGTAAACTTCCCACTCATACATACTAACGGCCCACACACTTACAAAAATAGCCGAGCTCTGGTCATTATTCATCAAAAGGGTCCAGTCCCCTGGGAAGCAGTGAGCTCTCAAAGGAAGTATTTAAGCAGAAGCCAGATGAAACTCTTTCATAGGTGACTTTGAAGTTGCTTTCAGCTCTTAAGTTTACCTTAGACGAAGATCTCTTCGCTCCTTATAGGGTAAAGTACAAATTCTGCCTCCTTGTCTTCAGAACGTTTCAGGAGTCCCCAGACTACCTTCCCAGTCCCCTTTGCCACCCACTGGATTCAGCCCCTGAATCGTCCTGTCGCTTCCTATATCTGGACAGTCACAGATCCACCCCTCTGTGTTTTGCCCAGGTTGGAGCCTCTACCCACAATGCCTTTCTTCCATCTGTCTTTTAGGCTAAGTCCCAGTTGAAATCCAGCATGGGACGGAGCTGTCTCCCAAATCCACCCTGCCTTGGCCTAACAAAGCCAGGGATAGCAATAACTAATAATGTGCACTGAAGCCAGCTTCTACCTTCACCCTGGTTGTTAAATATTCAGGGATTTCACAACTGGTGTTAAACCACTAGTACCTTCGAATCAGCCATGGTGGGAATATTTTTATATCATGGAAATTTGCATATGACACAAATTAGGGTTTTTTTTGGCAGCAGATCAGTGCGATAAGCTTTAAATCCCCTTTCAACTCCCAATGAGTGGAAGAGAGTGGCTGGAGTGGGTGCTGTGAATTCTGTAGCTGAGACATGAAAGCGTGTAGTGGGGGATTGGTGATGTTGGCTTGAGTGCGAGGAGAGAAGGGCTGGGAAGGGGCCATCTCCAGCGAAGCCAGAACCATCTCCTCTGAGCTCCCACTGCCTTCTCTACCTTTTCCACTTGACATGCAGCACAAGCCATTTGGGGCCACTTCGTATGAGGACCTCAGCTATGCTCGTTTCGTTTTTCATCTGTTTAGACTGGGCTTTGGAGTCAGAATTTGATTCTCACCTCTGCCACTTGCTAGCCGTGAGACCATGGAGAAGTCTTTTACCCTCTCTGAGCCTGTTCCTTCAATTGCATAATGGCTTTTTCTCATGGCCCATGATGTCCAATTCTTATTAAGGTAGCTCTAAGCCCCCCACAGCCGACTCACTGAAAAAGACTCTGATGCTGGGAAAGATTGAAGGCAAAAGGAGAAGAGGATGGCAGAGAATGAGATGGTTGGATAGCATCACCAGCTCAGCAGACATGAATTTGAGCAAACTCTGGGAGACAGTGAAGGACAGGGAAGCCTGGCACGCTTCAGTCCATAGCGTCACAAAGAGTCAGACATGACTTAGCGACTGAACAACGTTAAACCTTGAAGAGCTGAGGAGCTGCCTCCATGGAGCCTGATGAGAATCCCGAACCTTTCTTCCCTTCTCCTCCCTTCCGGGACTCCTCATCTCCCTGTTCCCCCCAACACCTGCCCACCCCTGGAGAGAGTACCTTGATTGCAAAGGGCTCCGGAGAATCCAGGGAGGCACTCGCAGATGCCGCTGACGTGGTGGCAGGGCCCGCTGCTGTGCACGCAGAGGGGACACGGCTGGGTGCAGCCATGGCCATAGAACCCGGGGGCACAGACTAGGGGTGAAGGGGAGATGGTGGTCAGCAGCCCAAGGGGCACCAGCCAGCCTGGCTACCTGTCCAGCCCCCCACAGTGATGAAGAGAGGCTTCTCAACAGTGCGGGGAGAGTCGCATCCACCCGCACCTCGGAGGGCCTCTTCCTTTCTACAGAGAGGAGTGGGGGTGGTCCTGTTTCTACAGGGGAGTCAGGCTGGGCCCTGAACTTGGGGACAGAAAAGTTAAGGCTGGGAGAAAGGGGATTAGAGGGAGGGATTTGATGGGGGCCAACTCTGCAAGCCCAGCCTCTCTCCAGCTGGGAAGGAGTAGGGAGGAAGAGCTGTCCAAGGTCTGTGCGGTGGGGGTCAGCCTTACCTCTCTGGCATAGGGGTCCTCGGAAGCCCGGGGCACACTCACAGCTCCCATCCTCTGGGGAGCAGGAACCACCATTCTCGCAGCTGCAGGACACAGAGCAGTTGGGGCCCCAGCGTCCAGGTGGACACGTGCTGTCACAGTGGATGCCTGTGGGCCAGAGACAGACTTGGGTCAGTGGTAAGGGGTGAGGGTGAAAGGAGGAATGATGGGGAGGGGGCACTACGCAGTAAGAGAGGGGTGTGGGGGCGAGGATGGAGAGGCAAGCACATCTGGGAAAAAACAGGCTTGGCTGGTCAGGGAGGGCTTCTAGGAAGAGGTGAATGACTGAACTATAAGTCCTAAGGACCAAGTAGGAATTGATCAGGTAAAGGAAATCCTATGTGCAAAGAGCAGGAGGCAAGAGAGAGAATCGTGCCTTGAAGGATAATATAGCATAGTGTGTTGGAGCATCAAGTACACGATGGGATACAGCGAGAGATGAGGTTGTGGGAATCAGCAGGGATCAGATCATGAAAGGCCTCCTTTGTCCTCGACATCCTAGCTGAAATCCAAGGTTAGTGATGTGCTGCAGTCCATGGGGTCACCAAGAGTCAGACACAACTGAGCGACTGAACGACAAAGGTTGGTAGAGCAAGTAAGTACCATGATGGCGGCTACACGAGCTAGGAGTCAGTTACATGCTCATGCATGTTGGCCCACGGGCCATTGGTCCTTGCAGGGCCCCAGCCAACCAGCCCCTGGGCAGTGGCCCAGAGCGTGGGAGGCTCTTTTCAGATTCTTTTGACCACAGTCCTCAGTGTAATATGCATTTTATACCAAATGTGCATACATATGAATAATAGAAGCCAGTGCTCTGCAAATGACATTTACTGTCACTGAGTATGATGCAATCTGATGTTTTCTCTGCACTATGATGCATTCTATTTCATTAAGGAAAAAGAAAAGTTAGTTGTGACCCAACAAATTGATTTAATGACCTTCAGTTTGACAAACAGTGGCCTAAGGGGAATGGATGGAATCTGTCAGAAAGAAAGAAGAACAAGGCCTACACAATTTTTTTGAGTTGAGAGAAAGGAAATATGTGTTGGGGGTGATTACAGCCTGCAGGCTGAGAAGGAATTTTAAAAGGCCGGAGGCTGGATGCCCAGCCCTGTGGTGGGGCTTCCTCCCAGGCAGAAAGGCTGCCAGTCCGACATGCATAAGGTGAATGGACCGTGGGGCCCCGGAGACCAACTCGGCTTTGGAAGGTGAATATCAGAGACTCAGAGAGGAGCAGGATTAGTTTAAAAAGCATGTCTGCCTTGTTATAAGGACAGGGATCATGAGGAAGAGAAAGAAAGTGGGGGGCAGACATTCAGGCTCGGTGAACAGAGCCGGCCCTCGCAGCAGCAGGAGAGCGGTGGGACCAATTTAGAGGCAGGCTGGAATGTACAAGCCCACCTGGGCTGCCAGGAAAGGAGAGGGGGCAGAACAGAGGCAGAGTGAGAGAGAGGGGATCAACTGGCTTTACTCCCCTCCAGCACCTCCGTCCAGCCTGGCTCCCTATCCACCCTCCCTGGGCTTTCCTCCTGTGACAGCTCAATTCTACAGCAGGGTGGGGACTTCTGATGCCACTCTGCAGAAAACTGGCCTCTGTATGGAGGGACCCTGATGCTGAGAAAGGTTGAGGGCAGAAGGAGAAGGGGGCGACAGAGGACGAAATGGTTGGATGGCATCGCCAACTCAGTGAACAGGAGTTTGAGTAAACTCTGGGAGATAGTGAAGGACAGGGAAGCCTGGCGTGGGGTTGCAAAGGGCTGGACACAACTGAGCGACTGAACAATGGAGGGAAGGGGGTAGGGGGAGATTCTCCCAGTAAATGCCATCTTTCCCCACTGAGAATCTGGTGGTCACATTTCACTCTGAAATGGAGGTCTCTCCCAGTGGAGTTTCAGGTTCACAAGAGGCGGCAAATAGCATAAATGGGGCAGGAAATAACACAGAGCTGTTTGAGATAAATGGAGAGAGGAGCATGGATGCTATACACTAACATACATAAACAGATAGCCAATGGGAATTTGCCACATGACTCAGGAAAATCAAACTGGGGCTCGGTAATAACCTAGAGGGTGGGAATGGGTCAGAGCGGGGAGGGAGACTCAAGAGGGAGGGGACATATGTACACCTGTGGTTAATTCATGTTGGTGTATGACGGAAATCAAACCAATATTGTAAAGCAATCATCAATCAAGTAAAAATAAATAAATAGTGAAAGAAAAAATCCCCACCACCAAAAGCCATGATCTGCCCCAAGGAATTCTTGTGCCTGTGGATGTTGGAAATGTGAGATTCGGACTGCAGGCCAAGGGGCCCTGCTGCTCTCCGGGGGCACACTGGGCTAAGGCGGGGTTCCACTGTCGGACAGGGGCCACCTGTGCACGAAGCACTCTTTGTTAGGCTGCCCAAGGCACGTGCATCACACGCAGATACAGCTCTTTCCTAGAACTATGAGCTGATATGGCTGTGACTAATAAAACAGTGCATGCAAAAGTACCCCTGGATTCACGGCAGCCTGCCAGTCTCATGTTTTTCCCAAATCAGTAGACATTAGAAACACAGCTACTCTCCTGTCTGGGGTCCTCAAAATGTTTTCATGTCAAAAATGTGTCCTCTTTTTTTTGGAGATTAAGAATCGCAGGTGTAAGGTGATTATGCTCAGACTGCAGATGGTTGCAAGGACCCTCTGGTCTGCCAATTATTCTAGTCTAGGTCTGGTGCTGTGGGTGAGGCTCTTGTTTGAGGTTCTTTTATGTCCTAAGACCTCCTTGGAGCGTCGACATTGGCACCTAAGTGGAGAGAAGAATCTAAAGGTCAGTTGCACTGGTGCAGTCAGAGCGGCTAGCCTTGGCCTAAAGGGAGGCTCTCCAACTACAGCTTCTGAAGAGGCATGGTGTCTTCAGCTAGCTGCCTTCTCTAGGCCCTGTCTGGGGATAATGATCCCCCTTGGGGGCCCTCTCCTTTTTACTTTCGAGAATCTCCCTGTTTCATTTTTCAGGATTCTCTACACATCTATATTGGTGGGTGTAGCTAGACTAAGAATCCATGTATTGTGACCTCTAGTTCATATCACAAGGCCAGTAGCGACTCAGCAGCCCACATTCTTTGTGGACTATTTTAGGTCCTCCTCATCCAGGAAGCCTTCCTGGATGTCTGCCCAGGGATTCAAGCATATATTTGATAGTGGCATATAGCTTTATCCCTACCTATCATTTGAATAGTTCATGTATGTGTCCTGGGAAGACAGGGATCATGGTTTATTGACACTTCTGACTCTGTTTATCCAGGTCCTCCCAACAGGCAGGGAAACCATCATCATTTCTGCATCTCTAGCACCCAGGACAGTGTCTGGCACACAACAGGTGCCCAGGGTCTATTATAATTATTGAATTCTGCCATTTACTGCTGGGCCTAGTTCAGGGCCAGCCACATGGTAGCTGCCAAATAAAGACTTGGTGATGGTTTGCGTCAACAAATGCTAGTTGAATGAAGAAATGGTTCCCCTTTACAGTGGAATCCTGTGCCTCCTGTCGGCAGTTATGTCCTGAGATCTTGGACAGCTCCTTTTGCTCCTGTGCAGCAGGAGGAGATGGGAGCAGATCATCGCCAAGGTCTCCTCACTTCAAGGGGAAAATCCATATATGGTTACGGGCCAGTTTCTTTCAACTTATTTCAATAAACATTGAATAAGCAACTACTACGCACAGGGCAAGGTGAATTAGACATCATGCCAGTCAAGAAGCCTGTGGCTAACTGGGGGTGAGGGGAGAAGATATACACTTGCTTAAAGCAAAGAAAAACAAGAGTTGAGGGACTTCCCTGGTGGTCCAGTGTTAGGAACCTGCCTTCCAGTGCAGGGGACGTGGGAGGTTTGGGCCCTGGTCGGGGAACTAAGATCCCACATGCTGCAGGACAACTAAGCCCATGCCCCACAACTAGAGAAAGCCCGCGCTGCAACAGAGTTCGCACACTGCAAAGAGCCCACACACAGCAACGAAGACCCAGTGAAGCCAAAATGATAATAATTTTTAAACAGTGTTGAATCAAGGGACAGGCAGTATGCCAGGGGCTAGGCTGGTCAGAGGTAGGTGGGGAGGGTTTGCTGAGTAGGAGGCTGGGGCCTGTACCCCAAGCCCTCCCTATCTTTCCTTGGTTTCCTTCTGCTTGAACAAATCTCAGAACATCAATTGCTCCTTTGAAATGACTTCAGGACCATGTTTGGGGAAATTAGCTTTAGAACACCAGAGACCTTGCTGAAAGGTTGTCCATCAAAGACAGAATTTTTAAGCACCAGATGTCATTAAAATCTTATCGGTTCATTCAAAATTAAGGCAATGAAAAATTAAAAAAAAAAAAGTGGATTTCCATTTGACGTCTTCCACCAAGAGTGTAGGGTGTCGGTAACCAGGGTGGAGTCCAGCTTTGCACTAAGGGGCAGAACAAAGGGGTCTGATTGGAGATGCTACAGAGGAAGCAATGCCCCCAGTCCTTGACTTTCTGGTTGTGGAGAAAGAGGTTGCTGAGCAGCCTGGTGTGAATTCTTACCTGAGGACATACCCTGCCAGCAACACCTGTATTTGTCACTCCTTGCCGTCTGCCCCTTGGGAATGGCCAGGGGGTTCATTCATGCAACATGTTATTGACACTGTGTCTGTGGCTTACACTTACTGAGTGCCTACTGCTGTGCCAGGTACTGTTAGCACTTGCAGGTATTCACTCCTCTAAACTTCCAAATGACCCTGGAGTTACCAGTTCAGTTGCTCAGTCGTGTCCGACTCTGCGACCTGCAGCACGCCAGGCCTCCCTGTCCATCACCAACTCCTGCCCGTAGTTATAAGGATTATTATCATCTGCATCTTATGGATGGAAGATTTAGGCCCTGAGAGGTTATAGGACTTGCCCAAAGTGGCCTGGCTCCAGCTCTCTGTCCCTAACCATTTCTCAGTGTGTGACACTCACTGGGTACAGTGGTGAACGAGGCAGATTGGTCCCTGCCTGCACAGAACTGATGGTCAATGTGGGAGGCAGATAATAAACAGATATCTACTCAAATCAAGAGTTCAGTGACAACTGAAGTAAGGACTGCTGTTGGATATTCTGAGAATTAAAATACTGTAGGGTATTCTGAGAATTAATTAAAGGCATTCTTTCATAATCTTGGCCATGCTGGGGAGGAGGTAGTATCCAAGGAGAAAGCCTTCCCATAGGAAGTCATCTTTAAGTCGAAATATGATGGATGAGAGGGTATTATCAGCTAAGAGAAGGAGAAATAGTGATCCAGGCAGAGGGAATGCACATTTGATGCCTGGAGTCAGGGAGGCAGTTGGCCCACGTGGCTGAAGAAAGTGAGTGATGGGAGGGGGCATAAGAGAGGTGGAGGAGTTGGGGAGGGCCAGACCACGTGGACCCCAGGTCACTGTAAGGTGTTTGGATAAATGCCATGGGATGCCATTGAGGCATTCTGAGCCTCAGTGTGATGTGACTGGGTCTGGGCACCATGTTCAGAGCAGGTGCAGCTGGACAAAAGGGGAGGTCCAGAGAAAAAAGGAGGCCAAGGCAGTGCTGGGTGAGAGATGGTGCTCACTGGACGAGGACAGTGACAGTGGCTGGTGAAAAATGGATGGATCTGCAGTATATTTAGGGGGGTGGACTGCCAGGACACATGTAGGGACCAGGAGTCTAAGCCTGGGCGAAGGCGAAAGTTTCTCGTCTGTCTCCACCATATCCTCTGTAAGCACAGACTGAGCACCCACACTTCCGTCTCTCTTTTTAAAAACTGGTCTGTCCCCAGCCCCTAGAAAAGAGCCTGTACATAATAGGTGTTCAATTAATGCTTGTTCATTTGAATGGAATGGAGAACTGAAGCCCAGAGGAGATAAAGGAAAGATGCATACCTAGGAAATAAGAGGAGCAAGTGAAGGAGAAAAGAAAGGAAAGTCAAGAGAAGGCAGGAGAATACCAAGAGCTCAGCTTCCCAGGACCTGGGTGGTGGCAGGTCGGGGGGTTACCTGTCCATCCGGCCAGGCAGCAGCAGTGGCCTGTGACGGGGTCGCAGCCGTCGGCGTGGCTGCAGTCACAGCGCTCACTACAGTTCAGCCCAAATGTGCCATCCTGTGGAGACAGAAAGGGTGAGAGCTAGACCCCCAGAGGTTCTCACACTTCTGTGGGGTTTTGATGACAAACCGAGCCGCTACCCAACAAGGATGCAGAGAAACTGGGGCCGGGGCAAAGGGAAGGCACGTTTTTATATTCAATGAAGCCACTCCAAAAATTTTCTTGGCTGCATTAACAGGAGTATGCCGTTGGGAAGGAGGGAAGTGATGGTCCTCCCCTACTTCTCAGAGAGCTATAATGATCATTAATTGGAAATGAAAAGGCACTTTGCCAATTTTAGAATATTGATCACATATAAAGAATGATTGTGATTTATTTTTTGTCACTGGGTAAGAAGGTGGCAGTCGGTGTTGTGTGCTCAAACAGTAGCTATCAAGAGTCTTATTTAACTCATGTCTCTTAATCTTCACAACAACTGTATGAGATGGTATCATTATATTCAAAATTTAAAGATGAGGTGAAGTAACATGCTCCAGGCAACATAGCTAGGATGAGGCAAAGCCAGGATTGGAACCCAGGACTGTAGGACTCATTCAATAGACCATCAGTTAGTTTAATTTATTTGTATCATCGACTGAGGTCCAGGGAGTCAGTCTAGGTGGTTATTGCTGGATAATGCTTGGTTTAGTCCTCCCACATCTTGATCATAAAATGATAGGCTGTTGGAGTTATAAAGGAGCTTAGAGATTATCAAGGAACGGCAACTCTGATGGATTAGTGAGGGCCGTCCTGTAGCGCTGCGCCATGAAGGATTCTGGAGTTGCATCTGGGCTCGGGTTAACTGTGCCAGAGTCCACAATGGTTACCCAGAGCACCCTGGGGAAAGTGACTCCGCTCACCATATCCGTCCAGTATCTATCACTTTACAGCTGAGAGGGCTGAGGCCGAAGGTAGGACAGAGAGGTTAGAACTGGGGCTGAGATCTAAATCCGGGTGTTCCACCACCTGGTCCAGTGTTCTTCTCTGTACTTTTGTGGACAAAATAGCCACAGGGAAAAGGTCTGAGGGGCTGCTGGGTCACCCCCACCCTTCCCCGCCCCACGCTCACCGGGCAGGGCAGTTCACAGGTGTCCCCCAGCCAGCCGGGGGTGCAGGAGCAGGAGCCGTCTGAGGGGCTGCAGGCCGCCCCATTGGCACAGGCGCAGCTCTCGTTGCAGTTCAGGCCCCAGGTCCCGCTGGGACACGGCAGGGTGCAGTCGAGGCCCTGCCACCCTGAGGGGAAGGAACAGGCTGTCACCTCTCCGTCTAGGCCCAGCTCGGTTTTCTGCCCACTTCCCCCGGCTCTGTACAAGACAATGCACCCAAACCACCCCTTCTCTGGTAGCTGGGTCAGAGCACACATCCCACCTTCTGAGTCCACTCAGAACCACAGCATGGCTAGAAGCTGGCTCTCCTGCCTGCTGGTTCTCCCTGGGCCCAGGGTGGACCCAGGAAGCTTATCTCAGGGCCCTGTGTTTGGGAACAGGCTGGTTTCCCATTCTGAGGCTGGTTACTGGCCTGTCTGCTCTCAGATCCATTTCTCCCCTTCGCCTATTCTGTGTTACAGGGGGCTGGCCCCTGCAGATGCTCTCAGGAGGGCTTGCCAGGGGCAGACCTGGCCAGTGAGGGAGGGCGGGAGCAGGAGAGGCACAGGTATCGTTTCTTCTTCTGCTGTGAGCAGGGCCTTTGGGGTGGCTGTCTCAGGACTCCAGCTCCATCTTGCAGCCCCTCTGCCCCTGTCTCAGTCCCTACCAGGTGGCCCTCACTCACAGGCTCTGGGAACTCCACTTTCTCCCTTTGTCCCTCTCACCCTAGAAGTGGTAGCAACTGTGAGAGGAGCTACTAATTTCTGGGTTGCTCACATTCCCTTGCATATCTCTTCAGCTCTTCTAACACCCTGGTAACGAATCCCTTTTAGTACATTCTTGCTGTTGGAAATCCCGGGCATGAGTCTCCTTAGCTGGAATCTGACATACAGGCTCCCTGACTCTGCGTGTGGGTGGGTGGGCAGCTGGCAGCCCACCTGGGCAACCTCTGTGTGCACATCTGAGGGGATGGGATGGGAAAGCAGGCACATTACCCTCCTTGCAGGTGCAGGAACCATCAACTGGGGAGCAGGTGCCACCGTTGTTACAGCTACAGACGGATGAGCAGTTGGAGCCATAGGTCCCTGCCGCACAGGGAACAGCACAGACCTCCCCCTGGAAAAGGAGGAGGGGGATTTGGGGTCAGAAGGTACCCCATGACGAGTGGCTATGGCAGGGAGAATAATGCCTCCCCCCGTCCCCCTCTGCATGTTCTAATTCCTGAAACCTGTGAATATGTTACCTTACATGGCAAAAAGGGACTTTGCAGTCATGATTAAGGACTTTGAGATGGAGAGTGTCTTTGATTAGCTAGGGTGGCCCAAATTGATCATGTAAGTCCTTAAGAGTAGAAGACGACAAAAAAGATAGCCTTGAGGACTCCTCCAGCTGCCTGCACTGACTCTGAAGACAGAGGAATGGGGCCACAAGCCAAGGAATGCAGTGGTCTCCAGAGCCAGTATTCTTGCCTGGAAAATTCCATGGACAGAGGAGCCTAGCAAGCTATAGTCCACAGGGTCACAAAGAGTCAGACATGACTGAGCAACTGAGCACACACACACACACACACACACACACACACTAGAAGCCAGAGGCTTTATTTTACAACTAGCAAGAAAATGGGGACCTCAGTCCCACAACCCTAGGAACTGAATTTTGCCAAAAATCCAAATGAGCAGAAAACAGATTCTCTCCTAGAGCTACCAGAAAGGAATACAGCCAGATAACACCTTGACTTTAGCCCTGTGAGACCCATACCAGACTTCCAACCTACAGAAATGTAAGATAGCACACTTGTTTTGTTTGAAGCCACTAACGTGCTAATTTGCTTCAGCAGTGATAGGAAAGCAATACAATGATTGCCACCAGTTGGAGGAGGGGTCAGGCCTCCAGATCGCAGCTCTGGGCAAAGCCCTCAAGCAGTTGGATCCCTGAACCTCTATTAGGTCACACTGGCACAAAATTTAACCCTTTGCTTCTCAATCTTATTTGATTCTTACCAGAAACCCCCTTGAAGCAGATAACAATATCCTATTTTCACTTAATGAACAAATGCCAGCCCTGAGCAGGAGAGGAGAGCTGGTGTTCACAGGGGGCATGTGACCTATGTCCCCAGTTTCACCTTCCTGACACCTCTTCCAGGCTGTCTTCCTGGTTCCCCTTACCAGAGTTGAACAGGTCCAAACTTTTACCACGATTTTGGGGGATGAAATGACCACTCACTGAGGGGATACCATGTGCCCCAAGCTGTTAGTGCCGAAAATTTTCCATTTGTTAGCTCCAAATGGCAAAACAACCCAAGTGGGGAAGCGGGCAGTTTCTAAAGTACGCGGTTCTGCCCTGAAGGAATGTGAGCCTGGTACAGCTCCCCCTCCTCCACCTCGCTGCCCTGACCCAACCAGGTTCAAACTCCTCAATAATCATGAATACTAACAAGGAAACTTTTTATCACATTCCCTACTTTCTGTCTTCTGATCTGTGGGGTCAGGCCTGGCATATAATTGATTGGCTGTCTCTGGTGATGGACATGCACGGCAAGCCAATAATAACCTAACTTCTCAGGTTTAGACTAATAGCTCCACCTACCTCAAGGTATCCCCTGGCCAAGGTCTGGGGATTCTCAGGGTGTGCATTGCCACAGCCCCCTGCAATGGGCAATTCTCTTACACATTCATCTCCCCAGTTTGGGGCACCACTAACAGGCCTTAATCATGATGGTCTGTGTGGCACCCGAGCCTACAGGGGTCATTATTTATGTCTATACATGCTTAGGCATTTCCCAGGTTTCCCAGGTGACTCTAGTGGTAAAGAACCCGCCTGCCAATGCAGGTTAGATGTAAGAGATGCAGGTTCAATCCTTGGGTTGGGAAATCCCCTGGAGAAGTAAATTGCAACCCATTCCAGGATTCTTGCCTGGAGAATCCCAAGGACAGAGGAGCCTGACAGGCTACAGTGCATGGGGTTGCACAGAGTCGGACATGACTGAAGAGACTTATCATGCACGCAGGCTTAGGTAGTCAGTGTACACACCTGTGAGTTTCTGTGTGCATTTGTCTCTGGGGGTGTCTATTTACCCATCTGTGTGGATTTGGGTATAAAACTGTGACTCCTTCCTCACCCTCACCCCATCCTCATCCTCATCCTCATCCTCATCCTCATCCTCAGCCCACCTGTGCTGCCCTGCTAGGAACTGGGTGCACGCACAGCCACCACCATCCTAGCACACTGGGGTGGCTCCTGGTTAGCTCTTCAGGCCTGCGTCTGCCCTGGATTGTGAGCTCAGGGAGCAGGATCTCACTGTCCTCACATCTATATTCACAGAGCTTGGAGTCCTTCTGGTGTATAATGGGCCCTTGATAACTGTTGTTTAATTGAAATGAGGTGTCTGTGTGTACATGCTGGCTTCTACCGTGGACAGAACCAGAAGGACTGGGCACTCTCCATATGCCTTCTTTCTCATGCCAAGCAATTCAACAAATGTTTGCTGAGTGGGGGCCAGTTCTGAGCCCGCCCTGGGAGTGGGCTCCAGGGACACACAGGAGCCTGTGACCTGGTCTCTGCCTTGGGCAGCTCCCAGGCAGTGTCCACACAGGCACTCTCATGCTTGCATCTAGGTGCATTTATTTGCCCACTAATTTACTGTCTCCCCCAGTTAGACTAGAAGCTTTGTGATAAGAGGGATCTTGTCTGTCTTGGCTGCCCCAGGATTCCTAGCTCAGTCCCTGGCATGGAGTGGAAGTATTCTATAAATACTTCTGGACAAAGGAGTGAGGGGCCCTGGTGGGCCGGGGTTCTGTGGTTCCCATCACACACAGGAAGCAGAATGTTGCCTGGTCTAGGGATGAGTCCCGTGCTGCCACACCAACTCTGGGCCTCCCTAGGGGCTCTTGTGCAAACAGAAAGTCAGGCCAGATCCTGGTCTGTGGTTTCATGTCCCATTCTGCCACCTCCTGCCCAAACCCTCTCTAGCCAGGCTGAGGGTCAGACATACAGTCAGAAAATTACCCTGCTGGCCTCAAGTGCACCCACTCAGGAAGACAAGACCCTCCAAGCTGAGTGGGATCTTAGAGATGATCAGATTCATCACCTTCATGAGAAAGAGACTGAAAGTCAAAGTAGGCCCATGAGGCAGAGCTTGGATTTATCTACCACATCTTCCCAGCCCAGTGCCTGGCTCCAGACCAGCCTTGAATACACGTCTGTTCATCTTTTCACCTTCTGGAAAAAAAGGACAGGACAAGAACCCAAGAAAGTAGAGGGGGAGGTTGCATTTGGCATCTCACATGCTTCACACAGCCTAGCTCCTTTGCTCACTCCCTCAGCCAGGAGTACCCTAAGACCTTTAATCAAGTTCTTCCCCAAAATCTTCATCCAGAATTCCTATACACCTTACTGCTGGAGGGGCTTCCTTGGTGGTTGAGATGGTAAAGAATCCACCTGCAATGCAGGAGACCCAGGTTCAATCCCTTGGTCAGGAAGATCCCCTGGAGAAAGGAATGGCTACCCACTCCAGTATTCTTGCCTGGAGAATCCCGTTAACAGAGGAGCCTGGCAGGCTACAGCCCATGGGGTCACAAAATCAGACACAACTGAGCAACCAAGCACGTTTACTGCTAGAAAACAATCTTCTGTTCCGATTGACTCTTGTTCACACTAGGTAACATACAGGTCTTGGTTTCTTTATGAATTACAGGCAGCTGTTGAAATCAATCAGTCTCCCTAACTTTTCACCACCAAGAAGCCTTGTTAGTATCCCCTGTCTGCAAAGCTCTCTCATTTTGAGAGACACTGCTGTCACCACGCGCTGGTGTCCAAGGCCAGTCACGTACTGAACAAGTGCAATTTGGCCAGTGACCACATGCCGTCTGATGCTGGTGGCAGCATCTTGTCCACCAACCATGACCTAGAAATTCCTATGATGTCACCTACAACCAATCAGCGCTTCTGATTAGCACACACTAACCTGGAAGATCACATAGAGTTAATTTAATTTTAATTAACAGCAGAAGAAAAACCTTGGTGTTTTAGTGAGCTTCATCCTAGGTAATGGAAAATTGCCTGTAGGCTTTGTAAAATGTTCAGAATTGCTCCTGGCAACCTGCAGCAGCTTCTGTACATGTCTAGTTGGGAACCAGTGGCTGGATCATCTCTAAGGACCCTGCCTCTCTGAGCGTCTTCTTGCCTGCAGTAGCAATCTTAATCCGAAGAAGTGAGGAATGATTGGAATGCAGAGCCAGAGTAGGGAGCCCTCCTGGAATCTAAAAATCACACCAGCTGGGTGGCCACCAACGCTGCTAATGCATGGCCTGGGATTGGTCACATATCCTGCCTCTGCCCTGGGCTGTAAGCTCAGGGAGCCAGGATCTCATTGTATTAACATCTAGATTCTCAGTGGGGTGATAGCTCCTTGTGCCAGAACTGGAAAAGATGTTGTAAATCACTTGGTTTGGCTGCCTTGTTTTACACGTGAGGAAACTGAGGCCAAGGGAGGGAAAGCGATTTGCCCAAGGTCATACAGCCAACGCTGGGAGGGATGGCTTTGGAACTCGAATCTCCTGGCTCTTATTTCAGCACAGTATGCAAAGAGCCCAGATGTGGTGAAACTCTGGGGTAGCCTATGCTGCCCTTGCTCACTCCTATTGATGGCATGCTCACCACCTAAGCACAGAGCATCCAGAGGACATGGCCCTGAGCTTGAGGAAAGGCCACCTGCCAAGCTGAGACACTTGCTCTTTCTCAACACCTGGAAGTTGATATCTAGCTGTTTCTTGTATTGTTACCTATCCCCATTACACTCGCAGAGCCCATTCCCAACACCCCCTCCCCCCATCCAGGAAAGGGCAGCCCTCCACCTGCCACAGAGGCAGGCTCCTGAGGTTCCAGCTCCTGTAGGGGGAAGCCTGCCTGTCCTACTCAGTGTCTTCATTCCGCAAATGGAGGATGGATGAGAATTCTTGCTCCAATCCAAAGGCCTGTTAATTATAGATGCAGCCTAGCCTGTTAACACCTTGAACTTGACTTGAAAGAGCGGCTGGCTGAATGCAAGCCCCAGAGCTGGTCCCACTGCAGAGTTGCAGATCTCCTCCCCGCCTTCCACCTGCCTCCTTGTGCAATGTGACAGCAGGGGTCTGGACCCCGGTGGGTAATGAGTTATATGTTCTATTACATTTGTTTCAAATACTGTTTACTGAATTTTCTCTCCTACAATATGCTGCTTTGTAGTTCAGCCCTGTTTGGGAAAATTCATCAACAGCTGGGATCCCTGTGTTGATCATCTGTTTTCCTTGCAATGGGCAGGAGGTTAATGAGTATTTCTTGGAATGAAAGGAGGAGAAGGATGGAAAGTGGTTGACCCTCCCTCACACAAAAAGGGTAGGCAGTTGTGCATGTTCACCTCAGGGTCCACTTCAACATGTTCTGTTGATAGGAGGCAGTCTAAATGGAGTGAACTGGGTTCCCTAGGTCCAGGCCAAGGGGGTGGGCATGCTCTGCAGGCCCATGGAGCTCAGTAGAGAGGACTTTGGAACAGGAAGCCAGGGAAGTCAGCTTTGCCCCCAGGTCTTCTTGCTAGAGGAGTAGGGATGGTTCAGGCAAGAAAGGGCCCAACCTGGGGTCAGAGTATGTGAGTTTCAGTGAGGCAAAGACACTGGCTCTCTGTGACCCAGCCTCATTTGTTTACCCATTCAGTACGCAACTCCCTTTTTAGCCATGCCATGTGGCATGCTGAATCTAGTTCCCTGACCAGGGATTAAACCCATGCCCCCTGCAATGGAAGCCTAGAGTCCTAACCACTGGACTTGCAGGGAAGTCTCAAATGCTTCTTGAGCATCTAGCATAGATCAGGTGTGGTGACAGGCCTTGAACTCACTAACCATCACACTAAATTAGATGCAACCTAAGGGGGGGCCCTTCCTGGAGGAGGGTACGGCTACCAACTCCAGGATTCTTGCCCAGAGAATCCCATGGACAGAGAAACCTGGGGGGCTACAGTTCACAGGGTCACAAAGAGTTGGACATGACTGAGTGACTAAGCACAGAGCACAAGGGGACCTTCAGCTTCCATATTCTTTAACTTTCCCCTGTCTTCCCACTTCCAGAGCAGGTTTCTGTTACCTGCTCCTTGCTGGCACTTATCACAATTGTGCTGAATTAAAATCAGCTCTCATTCTACTAAAATTCTCATCCTCATTGTAAGTCCCATGAGTGTAAAGACTCGGTCTGTTTTTCTCAGCCCCGTGGCCCCGCTCCTGGCATGGTTCCTTGACCACAGTCAGTGCTCATTGCATATGGATCAAATTAATCACTCAGTCAGGAAATGTTTTAGAAGCACGAGAACATGTCTGACACTGTGCTAGGCCAGAGGACACTAGGTGAGCAGAACAGAGCATGTCCCTACTCTCATGGGGCTTCCCAGGTGGCGCTAGTGGTAAAGAACACACCTGCTAATGCAGGAGATGTAAGAGATGTGGGTTCGATCCCTGGTCAGGAAGATCCCCTGGAGGAGGGCATGGCAACCCCCTCCAGTATTCTTGCGTGGGGAATCCCCTGGACAGAGACGCCTGGTGGGCTACAGTCCACAGGGTCACAGAGAGTCAGACACGACTGAAGTGACCTGGCATGCACACATACGCTACGCTCATGGAGTTTACCCTTTAGCGGAGGAGCAGGGTGAGGCATATGATGAGGCTGTGGCAGGAGAAGCTGCAGGCTAGGTCCCTCCCTACTTTCAGATGTCTGCAGTGGCCTCCCCAGTCCTTTGGTTTCCCCTTTTCCCCTGTCTCCTCTGCTCTTTCTAGAGCTTCAGGGTCACCCACCCGGGCTGATTTGGTGTCCAGTGTCCCACCAATACCAGAAGCACACATGTGGAATGCATTTCACTATTTACAGTATTGGCCCCAGATTTTGGCACCGGAGACCCGTTTCGTGGAAGACAATTTTTCCATGGATGGCAGGATGGGGTGGGAGGATGGATCAGGCAGTAATGCAAACGATGGGGAGCAGCAGCGAAAGCTTTACTCAGTCCGTCACTGCTCACCTCCTGCTGTGCAGCCCGGTCCCTATCAGGCCTCAAAATGGTACTCATCCTTGGCCCTGAGGATTTGGGACCCCTGGTTTACAGAGCCTCTTGCCAGGCAAGCATCTGCTGTTTGCCAAGCAGAGTGCCAGCCCTGGGATGCTGCAACCCCCTCTCCTCACCCTTCTTGGTCACCCCCTACTTATGGTTCGAAAGGCTCGGGCAGTAGGACTCCCAGGTCGAGAGGCTCATTTGTGATTTTCCAGGGGGAAAGAGCGACACAAGGTCCATAAGGCAAAGAGAGATCAGCTTGGACTGAACACCAGCCACAGAGGCCCCTCCAACGCAGAGCAAACCTCACTGGACCTAATTAGTGTGTAACTGATAAAGCAGCAACTGACAGCCAGTGCACGCTGGGGAAGAGAAACTGCATAAGGCATGAGGAGCAGAGGGCCAGAGAAATGAGAGGGGGGAGGGATGGGGACCTCTCGCCACACCCATTCCCGTTCTTGTTTCCCTGTGCCAGGTGGATAATGCCGAGGGCCTGTGTGGCTAAGTTGTTCTATCTGCCCCCCTGGGGGATAGGTGGAGAGAGGCTGAAGGTTAGGCCTGGAAGCCCTATATCTTTCCAGTGTTAGTAGGCTATCAGTGATCTGAGGCTGCTCTGTACAGTTGTTCAGGCTGTGCACTGCACAACTCTAAGGAGCCACTCATGGCAGTCACTACAGCTTGTGTATTTATTACATCAGTCTTTTGGAAGATGCCAATAGACTGTCTTGAAAAAGGGTTGTTTCATTTTCTAATTTGCATAAACATGCTACATAACTGACCCCTCAGGAGGTCTCCCTAGAGGAGCACAGACACCTCCTAATAGTTGCCAAACAGATCCCAAGACACTTCAGGACGACTTGAGACACAGTGAGTGTGGCCAAAAGAGGATATTTAGAGTCAAGTTCAGGCTATGTTCACTTACTGGCTCCTGGATCTGGGGTCCTCCTGGAGACTCAACTGGCAGAACCAAGTTTCTCTTCTCCGCTCTGTTGATGCCTTTGTCCTATCTGTATCCCCTTCTTCTTCTCCAACTATTCCCTCTCATGAGCTCCAAGAAGGCATCACAGGCTGATAAGAGCTTATTGAATACTCTTGAGAGGTATTTGTATCTTATCAGGAGGCTCTCAAATCTAGAAGTCCTGGGAAAGTTCTTACACAAAGGTATATGCATAGTGGGAAGGACCTGAAGAAGAGGGAGCAGGGACTCTGGTCCTCACTCTAGCCCCTTCACACCTACAGACAGGACTGACCCACTGGCTTAGGACAGTCTAACTGATCCCCAGTGCTGGAGACAGGAGGAAGGAGACTCAGATTTTTAACCAACCCCTTGGTGCCAGCCTGTACCAGGCACTAACAGACTCGCAGGGAAGAAATAACCTTCCTAGGGAGAGAACCATCCTAGAGAGAGGTCACTTGCTCCTAGTCATGCTGTGGGAAAGGGGCCAACTGACTCCACAGCCCAGTCTCTTTCCTCTAGACCTGGCCGCCTTGCCTGCAAACAGGGCAGCAATGTGACATGGACTCCAATGTGCTGAGCACCCACCATATGCCAGGCCCTGTCCCAGGTGCTTTTCGACAGATTTGTTGTTAAATGGATGCTGACAGTGGAGGCAAGAATGGCTACTAGGGGCTTATGGTGGGAACTCTTAGGGGGCGTTTGTATCTTATGTTAATGAGGTTCCTGAAGTCCAAAAGCCTTCAAGGCTTGGACCTGCCTGGTGGTCCACGATCCCAAAGCAGGGGCTCTGGGGATCAATCCCTGGTCAGGGAACTAGATCTCACACTCTACAACTAATTGTTCACATGCCACAACTAAGACCAGTGCAGCCAAATAAGTAAATATTAAATAAATAAACCAGAAGCCTTCAAGGCTTGATGGAACCAAGCTAAGGTAGAATAACAGGTAGTGGGAGTGAGAGTTAGACTGGGGACTGTGCCAAGATTCATCAAATAGTATGCATTTTTCTGAAAGAGAGAAAGCTGGTTACAGTGATGCTGGTACTGATGATGCCTGGGGATGCTCACAACATCACACACAGGCCTCAGCTCTTAGCTAAGAGACAGGAGCTTCCTACGACAGCCTCCCTTTCCTGCTCCTGCTCTCCCAGGACTGAGCCCTGTTAAGCACTCTAGCACTTCCTGAGGGCCTGGGGGTGGGGGTGATTCTGGCCACAGAGGATCAAGTCATCTCTTACTGGCCTTCTGGGCTCGACTCCCTCCATGGACAGAGCCAGGCAAAGTCCCTGCAAAGTCAGGCGGAATCTTCGGGACTTTCTGGACAAACACTGACAGCATATGGCCCCAGTTGCTCTGCATTAGGTTTCATGAGTTCCTTAGTGGTTTTTAAAAAGTGCCAAAAAACACTGCCTCTAAACTTCTGGAAAATTCCATGCTGGTAGGGAGAAGGGTCTTCATGAGCATTTAGAGTGTGTGAGCACAACATGGAGGGGGCAGAGGCACGAGATGAGACTGTAGTGTGGGAGGGGTGTGGTGGGGTGTCTCCCTATTACACCCAAGTGTTCTGTGGGCTGCTTCTGGTAAGCCTGTGTGTATGTGTGCCTTGTTGTTGTTCAGTTGCTCAGTTGTGTCCAACTCTCTGTCACCCCATGGACTGCAGCATGCTAGGCTTCCCTGTCCTTCACCATCTCCTGGAGTTTCCTCAGACTCATGTCTATTGAGTCAGTGATGCCAACCAGCCATCGCATCCTCTAACATCCCCTTCTCCTCCAGCCCTCAATCTTTCCCAGCATCAGGATCTTTTCCAGTGAGTCACCTCCTCGCATCACGTGGCCAAAGTACTGGAGCTTCAGCTTCATCATCAGTTCTTCCAATGAATATTCAGGGTTGATTTCCTTTAGGATTGACTGGTTTGATCTCCTTGCTGTCCAAGGGACTGTTAAGAGTCTTTCCAACATCACAGTTGGAAGGCATCAATTCTTAAGTCCTCACTCAGCCTTTTTTATTGTCCAGCTCTCACATCCATACATGACTACTGGGAAAAACTACTTTGACTATACACAAACCTTTGTAGGCAGAGTGATTTCTCTGCTTTTTAATATGCTATCTAGGTTTGTCATTCCTTTTCTTCCAAGGAGTAAGAATCTTTTAATTTCAAGGCTACAGTCACCATCCACAGTGATTTTGTAGCCCAAGAAAATAAAGTCTCTCACTGTTTCCATTGTTTCACCATCTATTTGCCATGAAGTGATAGGACCGGATGCCATGATCTTCATTTCTTGAATGTTGAGTTTTAAGCCAGCTTTTTCACTCTCTTCTTTCACCTTCATCAAAAGGCTCTTTAATTCCTCTTCGCTTTCTGCCATAAGGGTGGTGCATATGCGTGTGCAAACAGTGGTAAACACTCCTGATATATGTGGTGTAAATACTACTGGTGGGCCCTGTGCATGTCAGTTGTACAGCTGCTTTGCCTGTGTGGAAGAGCAGCTTAGGGATTTTTTGCTTATCGTCCCAGTGTCTTGGTTTGAATGGCAGCTTATAGGCTCCCCTCCCCACAACTGCATGGTCTACACAGTGTGCGACTCTGGTGGCGCGTGTTCTGTGTCAGTGGTGTGACAGGTGTGAGGTACGCTTAGCCCCTGATGCAGGACATTTGGGCTGACCGTGGTCATGGAGCCTCCAGGGGGATTTGACCACAGTGGCTTGGAGAATGGTGTGCATGGCATGGACGTGCTGGGCTCACACTGTAGGCTTGCATATAGGGGTACGTGCACATGTGTGCTGCAGAACCCCGCTCCTTGAGGTGGGGCTGGGAGGCGTGCGCCCAGGGCAGTGGCCTGCAGAGCCGCAGGCTCACTGTATCGACAGTGATAATGTCCCAAGTGGGAACCAGATTATGGGGACAGAGCGTCCTGCAGGGACGGATGGGGGTGTTTACTAGGGTCCAAGCAAAATGTGGTACATTCATGACACATGGGATGCTTCTAAAGGACCTGGGAGCTTATTCAAAGAGGTTTACTGACCATTCTCTGTGCAGGCCTGGGGGTGAACTGGGGTTAGGAGGGTGGCATGACGGCGGAAAGGATGAATCAGACAGACCTGCCCTCGCGGCGGTCTAGTAGAGAGGACAGACTCATCCACAGTGTGCCCCTAGAGTGGGAGTGCCAGTGTCCTGTGGGAAGGTAGTGTCCCACAGGAAGGAAGCAAGGAGGCTTTATGAGGAGATGGCAACTGAGGTGAACACAGGCAGGATTCAGCCAGGGGGATAGAGAGCAAGGGGATTCCAGGGAAAGGACAGACTGAAAAAAAGGTATAGAGAAGACACTGTACAGGGGGGGGTGGGTGGGTCCCTAGGGTAAGGCAATCCATTTGGATTTTCCCAAGCCTGAAGGGTAACAATGGGACAGGAGCCTGAAGGTTAGACTGTCCCAGCTAGGAAGGCTTCAAACTTTACCCTAAAGACAAAGGCAGGGCCTGGCTTCAGCAGCACATATATTGGAATTGGAATGATACACAGAGGATTCGCATGGCCCCCACACAATAAATTCGTGAAGTGGTCGTATTTTTCTATAAATAGAAAACCCTAAAGACAACACACAAAAACTACTAGAACCAATAAATGAACACAGCAAGGTAGCAGGATACAAGATTAAGGAATAGAAATCAATTGCATTTCTTTACACTCACAGCAAACTATCAGAAAGGGAATGTAAACAAACAATCTCTCTTAAAACTGCATCAAAAATACTTAGAAATAAACCTGCAAATAGATTCATCAGTATCATCTTTCTAGATTCCACATGCATGCGTTAATCGCTGGGCAGCAATGGAGATACTGAGACAGACCACAGACTTGTGGACACAGTGGGGGAAGGAGAGAGTGGGGCAACTTTAGTGAATAGCATGGACACATAGACATTACCGTATCTTAAAACAGATAGCAAGGAAGAATTTTCTGTGTAAAACAGGGGGCTTGACCCAGTGTTCTGTGACAACCTAGAGGGGAGGGATAGACAGGGAGATGGGAGGGGGGCTCAGGAGCGAGGGGACATACGTATATCTGTGCCTGATTCTTGCTGATGGGTGCCAGAGGCCAACACAACATTGTGAGCAATTGCCCTCTAATAATTGTATTTTGTTCTATACTTCTCCATATTATACAATTATAATCTTTGATAACCAAAAAAAGAAATAAACCTCAACAAGGTGAAAGACATGTATGCTGAGAACTACAAAACATTAATAAAAGAAGTTGAAGATGATTCAAAGAAATGGAAAAATAGCCCACGCTCTTGGATTGGAAGAGTTAATATTGTTTAAATGGCCACACTACCCAAAGCAATCTGCAGATTTGATGCAATCCCTATCAAATTTTTGTGACTTTTTTTAAACAGAACTAGAACAAATAGTCCTAAAATTTATATGGAGCCATAAAAGATGTAGAATTAATTGCCAAAGCAATCCTGAGGAAAAAGAACCAAGCAAGAGGCATAACTCTCGCAGACTTCAGACAATACTACAAAGCTATAATAATCAAAACAGTGTGGTGTTGGCACAAAAACAGACATATAGAACAATGAAACAAAAAAGAGCCCAGAAATAAAACCACACACCTATGGACAATTAATTTTTGACAAAGGAGGCAAGAATATACAATAAGGGAGAGATAGTCTCTTTAAGTGCAGTTGGAAAAGTTGAACCACCACATGTAAATCAATGAAGTTAGAACACGCCTTTACACCATACACAAAAGTAAACTCTAAAAGGCTTAAAGACTTAAATAAGAAAAAGCACCATAAAGCTCCTAAAAGCTCCTAAAAGCACAGGCAAAACATTCTCTGACATAAATCATACCAATGTTTCCATAAATAAGTCTCTCAAGGCAATAGAAATAAAAGCAAAAAGAAACAAGTGGGACCTAAGCAAATTTATAAGCTTTTGCACAGCAATGGAAACCATAAACAAAATGAAAAGACAAGTCATGAACTGGGGGAAAATATTTGCAAATTATGTGACCAACAAGTATTTAATTTCCAAAATATACAAACAACTCATATAATTCAATAACAATAACAACAAAACCCAACCCAACTGAAAAATGGGCAGAGGAGCTAATAGACATTTTTCCAAAGACATACAAATGGCCAATGGGCACACAGAAAGATGTTCATCATTGCTAATTATTACAGAAATGCAAATCCAAACCACAATGAGGTACTGCTTCACACTTTTCAGAACAGCCATCATTAAAAAGTCTGCAAATAATAAATATGGAGAGAGTATGGAGAAAGGGAACCACTGTACACTGTTGGTGGGAGTATAAGTTGGTGCAGCTGCCATAGAAAATAGCATGGAGGTGTCACAAAAAACTAAAAATAGAGTTGTCATATGAGCCAACATTTCTACTCCTGGGCATATACCCAGACAAAACTACAATTCAAAAGTTATATGCACCCCTATGTCCATAGCAGCACCATTTACAATAGCCAAGACATGGAAATAACATAAATGTCCATCTACAGATGAATGGATAAAGATGCGGTTGTATATACATATAATGGAAATTACCCAGCTATTAAAAAGAATGAAATAATGCCATTTGCAGCAACATGGATGGGCCTAGAGATCATCATACTAAGAGAAGCAAGTCAGAAAGAGAAAGGCAAATACCATATGATATCACTTATATGTGGAACCTAAAGATGACACAAACGAACATTTCTATGAAGCAGAAACAGACTCGCTGACAGAGAGAGAACAGAGAGAACCCCTCCGTGGTTGCCAAGGGGGAGGGGTAAGGGAGGGAAGGTTGGGAGTCTGGGGACAGCAGATGCAAACTATTATATGTAGGATGGATAAACAACAAGGTTTTGCTGTATAGCACAGGAAACTACATTCAATATCCTGTGTAAACCATTATGGAAAAGAATATGAAAAAATATATATATATGTGTGTACATCTGAGTCACTTTGCTATAAGCAGAAATGAATACATTATATCACCTTCAATAAACGTTTTTTAAAAATTTAAAAACTAGACAAAGGCAGGTCCCCAAGAGCAGGCAAGTGCCTCAGTGTTCCAACCTATTTTTGGAATACCCTTCCCCTGAAGGCAGGAGTCTGGTCTACTCCCTTCTGTTTAAGACAGACTATTTAAGTCCAGACTCAGGCAAATCCCATGGCTTACTGATTGTGGAATCTTTTTTTTTTTTTAAGTTACAGAATGAGTGCAAAGAAAGGTAAAGCTGAATGAAGCCTGAGAGGCTTTTACTGGTGAACAAAAAGAAATGGAGGTGGGAAAGGGTGCCTCTACTGTTCAGTCCCTGGGTTGGGAAGATTCTCTGGACGAGGGCATGGCACCGCACTCCAGTATTCTTGCCTGGAGAATCCCATGGAGAGAGGAGCCTGGCGGGCTACAGTCCACGGTGTCGCAAAGAGTTGGACACGACTGAAGCTACTTAGCGCACGCGCACACACACACACACGCACTCACACACGCTGTCCAAGCTGTCTGTCCTCTCCATCCCCCAACTCTACAGATTATTCAAGTCTTTATAAAGCTGATTTCCTCCAGATGTTTTTCTAGGCTCCGGAGGTATCTCAGACAAGTTCTCATAGAATTAATCACTAGGCATAATGTGGGCTTGGGATGTGCTCCTCCTTCAAGAACTTGAGGCCTCAGGGAGGCAGGTTTGACGGGAGCTCAGTTTAGACCTCTTTGCAGGAAGGGATAAAGTGGCTTCCAGCTTTGGGCAGAGGCTGTCTGGGGTTAAAGGCCAGAGGAAAAAGATGGCAGTGAGGCCTCGGAGGGAAATAGGGCAGGAGAGGTTCATCCTGGCAGCATTTGTCTGGGGGACTGGCTCAGTCTTGGGTTTGAGAGCCGAGATGCTCCGAGTTATGTAACGTTGCCATGACTGTGTCCTTGTGTGTAAAACAGCAACAGTGACATCTAACCTCAGAGGGCTCTGGGAACACCTGTGGCAAAGGATGTGGGAGTGTGCGGTAGTGGAGGAACTGTGAAACAGATGAGCCTCATGGTGATGGCTGGGTGCTCCATCCACACCACCGCCTGGGAAATTAACACTTGCGCATAGCTCCTAGCCTGGTTGCCCTATAGTATTTTTTTCAAAATAATTTTATCTGTTTGCTTATTTTCGGCTATGCCGGGTCCTTGTTGCTGCACGCAGGTTTTGTCTAGCTGCAGTGAGCAGGCGCTCCTCTCCAGCTGTGGTGCACGGGCTGCTCATTGTGGCTTTTCTTGTCGTGGAGTACAGGCTCTAGGGCACCTGGGCTGGTATTAGCTGTGTGTGGGCTCTAGAGCACAGGCTCAGTAATTGCGGCTCCCTTGAGGCGTGTGGGATCTTCAGGATCAAATCCGTGTCTTCTGGACTGGCAGGAGGATTCTCTACCATGGAGCCCCCAGGGAAGCCCTGCCCTAGAGTTTGACACCACTTCCTAATTGGGCTCACACGGCTGGAGCACCCCTGTGGCCATGGTTCTGCTTTCCTCCTGGTGATGGGCAGCGGAGATGCCTCTGGGTTTGCCCACAGGGGAGGCAGGTCAGTGGCAGAAGGCTGATCGAGCCAGTGGGCTCTGGAACCTGGCTACTCAGTTCAGGTTCTGGCTCTGACACTGATGGGACCTTGGGCGGCTTTTTTTCAGCATTACTGGGGGTAAAATGAACAAACTTTGTGCAAGTCATTCACCAGCCTGCGTCTCAGTTTCCCTGTCTGCAAAAATGGGATTATAAGAGTACTTTCTTCTGAGGACAGTGGTGATGATGAAGTAAATTAACATACACAGTGTTCTTAGGATAGTGCCCGGCCCAGAGGAATTGCTATAAAAGCTTTGGGCATTGTGATTGTTACACGCAGCTGAATATGAACCTAAGCCCACTGCAGATGGGAGGAAAGAAATTTAAGATTGGGCTCCGCTGGTGGTACAATGGTTGAGACTCTGCCTGCCAACGCAGGGGACACAGGTTCAATCCCTGGTCCAGGAAGATCGCACATGCCAAGGAGCCACTAAGCTCAAGTACCCAACTACTGAGCCCGCGCGCCTAGAGCCTGTGCTCCGCAACAAGAGGGGCCTGCTACAATGAGAAGCCCTCGCACCGCAAGCAGAGAAGATCTGTGTGTAGCAACCAAGACCCAGCACAGCTAAAGATAAAAACTAATTAAGTAAAAAAGAGAAATTTAAGATTTACTTGCTCTGTGCCACTTTGGTATCGCTTGCCCTGCTTCATCCTCATACCATCCTAGAAGGTACTCCGCTCATGAGGTGAGCAGAGGGAGGCTCAAGAGGTGATCCTGCTGGCGAGCGGGTGACCCAGTTGGCAGACATCGAGGCTGAGATTCTGACTCCGTTTCCCTGACTCAGAGCCCACGCTCTCCCTACTCAGCGAGCAGCCTCCACCGAAGGACCATGGGGAGGGATGCGGACCAGCATCCACCGGACACCTACTGGTGCTGGGTCCCTAGACTGCGGTGCCACCATCTCCCCACACGGGGGTGAAGGTCAGGCGCTGCACCTTGCTGTCAGAGCCCTGCTCAGGACTGCTGCGGCCCCCTCTTGCCGGCCGGGTTGAGCACCAGCGCTCACCTGGCAGGGCCCAGCCTGCTCAGCTCCCACTCTTTCCTTTGCGTTCCCTATACCCCTGCACCCCTGGGCCATCTTTGTCAAAGGCAGAGCCACTTGGGCCTTACTCCCTTGGGCCCGTCTCAGGGAATTCATACTCAGAACTTTTAGGAGAGGGGAGAACAATTATTTAGTAGTGTTTTTGGAGAGAACTTTTGAGTTTTGTTTTGTTTTTCATTTGCTCCCATTGTTAGTCTTCCTGTTAGCCCCACCTTAAAGTAATTTATTCAGCACCTTTTTCTGCAACATCTTTCATTTTCCAGACATAATCACATCTCTGTCAGGAATCCCTTCCCCTCTTGGGGTCTGTAATTACTCCTGCAGATGGATTATTGGTGCTAATGACTTAGCGGAGGAGATGGCTGGGGAGCAGCCAGGCTGGGTGGGGCTTTGGAGCTTCAGAGCAGGGGTAGCAGGAGGGGAGTGGCTCCTCCTTTGTTCCAGACCTGAAGCCTTGGTGAGGGTGTTAATGTGGGCTTCCCTCACAGCTCATTTGGTAAAGAATCCACTTGCAATGCAGGAGACCCCGGTACAATTCCTGGGTCAGGAAGATCCGCTGGAGAAGGGATAGGCTACCCACTCCAGTATTCTGGCCTGAAGAATTCCATGGATACAGTTCATGGGGTCGCAAAGAGTCGGACATGACTGAGTGACTTTCACTTTCACTTCTGGGCCCACTGCTCTGGGTGACACGCCTGGCATCGCTTCCAGCCTTCTCAACAATGCGTCTCATCTCAGACTTACCCCAGACCGAGGATACTAGGAACAGGGTTTGTGTCCCAATTTGCGGAAGACGAAGTTAAGGCACAGAGAGGTTAAGGTGACTTGGGAAGAGTCAAACAGCAAGGAGGTGGAGCCGGGTGGGAGCCCAGGTCTCAGGCCCAGTTGGTCTCCGCTCAGCACTGACTCCCCCTTTCCACACGGCTGTCCTGAGGCGTGTGGCCTTAGGGCCATAAGCCTGGATTCTAGGCCCAGCTCGAGGGTCTCACAGGGTGGGTCTCATAACTGCTCTGAACTTGGGTTTCCTCATCCGTGAGATACAGCCCACCACACTGGCCTTGCTTTCCTCACAGGAGAGCCGTGAGGATTAACAAGCTTAGGTGGGACAGCTAGCTGGGTAAACTGTAAAGAGCCGCCCACAGGAAGGGAGAGATGCTGAAGGTGCTAGCCCCTCGCCCTTGACGACAAAGGGCAGGAAGGCACTAGGCTCCAACTAAGAAACAAAGTGGCTGGGGTTGCCCCCATCCTGGGAAAAGGCCTGAGGGAGCATCAAAGCTAATTATTTACTGCAGATCCACAGCCCTCTCCTCTCCAGATAACTGTTGGTTGCGGTTCAAAGTACAGGTTCTGAGTTCAAACAGCTATAGACTCAACTCCTGGAGGGCACTGGCCAACTATGAAAAGTTGCTTCAGCTCTCTGAGCCTCAGTTTTTTCATCTGCAAAATGGGGATCCTAACATCCCCTACCTATAGGGGTGCTGTAAAGATTAAATAAAATGATGTATGAAAAACAAAAGCCTGGCCTAGGGCCTGCCACACTTCCTCAGTGCTCCAAATGTGGGCCACTATCACTGCACTCAGCCATCCACTTCCTCCAGACCTTTCGGGGGAAGCTCCTCTGACTCATGGCCTGGCCACACCCACCCTCTGGAGTCTGCGAGGTGGCTAGAAGTGGGAGCTGGCAGGGGAAGAAACTCCATCATTGTCAGAAGTGAAAGTGTTAGTTGCTTAGTCATGTCTGACTTTGCAATCCTATGGACTGTAGCCTGCCAGGATCCTCTGTCCATGGAATTCTCTAGGCAAGAAGTGGGTCGCCATTCCCTTCTCCAGAGACTTGGCCAAAAGGAAAACTGGGAGTGTTTAAGGCCTGTTTAAGGACACCTCAGACCTGCCCCCAAATAGCTTCTACTGCACTGACTGAGCTGCAGGCACCAGGCCTGAGACCCAAGCGCCAGCTCTGGACCCCAGTCCTGAGGGCCGTGATGAAGACATAAGGGACACGGCAGGGAGAAATTGGGGTGACATGGGAACCATTTATTTTTTTAGGAGAGAAGAGACAGCAGTTTTCCCTAATAAGGCCACAAACCATGGAGTCCCAGAGGGGGAACGTTGGACTCAGCCTTTGTGACATAAAACTAGTTTTCTCTATTTTGCTTTGTGGATTAATTGTGAACACATTTAACATGCCCTGGGAAAAATCATTAGGTGTCTGCTTTGGGGACAGAAAACTCAGGAGACAGAAGTGAAGGTGGAAAAAGCATCAGACTGGGAGCTACGTCACTTGCTTCACATCCCAGGTCTGCCAATGATTTGCTGTGTAACCTAAGATAAGTCACTTGCCCTGTCTGAACCTCAGGTGCCTTCTTTGTAAAATAAGAGGGTACACTAGGGAAGCACTGAGCATTCTTTCAACTCTGCCACTGTGAAGGCTAATTCTTGTTTTGTGCTCACACAGACCAGGAACGGCAGGTGTGTTTAGCCCATTTAAGAGATGGGAAACTGGGGCTCAGAGAGGCTGAGTATGTTCCTAAGGTCACACAGCTACTGAGCAGCAGACTTGAGATTCCAATCCAGACCTGTCTGACCCCATCGTCCACGCCCTTTGCCTCCAGTAAACAGAAGGAATCTCAACAACTACTTATTGAACATTCAGTACCCGCCAGGCTTTTTCCTAAGCATCGTGCATATTTTATCTAATCCAATCCTAAAAATAATTCTAGAACATAATATCATTATTTCCTTTGTTTTATAGATGAAAAAACTAAGGCTTGAGAAGCATAAATAATGGGGCCAAGGCCACTCAGCAGATGACTACAGAGCTAGGGTTTGAGTACTGGACAATGTGTGCGTGTGTGTTTTTGGGACCAATGATTTGGGGATCATTCTGCTATTTCCCTGTGCTCCTCTGCTCACAGACACATGGCAGCTAGAGGGTAAATTCCTCATTCCCAGCTCAGCATGCAGGAAAACCTTTTAGTGTAATAATTAGGAAGCTAGTCAATGGTGGGGGGCAGGGGATGAGAAGCTAGTTTCCTAGGCATAGGGCTAATCATCCGCAGACTTCCGTTTGACGAAGAACAAAACAATTACAACAGGAAATACACACATATTATACACGCGTCACCCAGCTCTAATTTTCAGTCAGCCTTCTCTTCTGGCCCCACAGCTGCCCTTGCTCCCTAGTTTCAGCTCAGGAGGCAGACATGCACCTTACCCAGATGGTGGGGGGCTGTGTGTGCACGGGGGGGTGGTGACGTCTTTAAAGGACATAGGAAACCTTGGAGGAAAATTTAATCACTGCTCCACTGATCTGGATTTTCGTAACTCTCATCCCCCTCCTGCCTTCACCAGCCTGAGAGGCTGAGGTTTGCATATGACCTACCGACAGCACAGAGAAAGGGGAGAAAAATGGGGAAATGAGTTTGTTCATTTGGGTGATGGAATGCCCGTTCCCCTTGCCAGCATGCAAGGTTCAATAACGGCAGACAGGGCTTCAAAAAATTGCAGCATAAATAGATGAGCCCTTTAAGGTAATAGAAATTCTGTCATCCAGGGGAGAAATACAGGCCTTGAGTCCCAGGGGAGGGGACACCAGGCCCCCCTCCCCTGCTTCCCACACTCCCCATCCCCATTATAGCCTGAGCTGAAACGGAGCATCTGTGTGAGGAATGACCAGAAGGTCCCTTATCTCCCAGCCACACGGGTGTTGGGGGGGGGAGGAGGTCTGGGAAATCAAGTCTTTGTAGCTCTGGCAGTGACCTCACAGGCTGTTCACTCCAGGCACCAACGTGGCAGCAATTAGTTTTAGAGCAGCAGAGAAGGCTTCATCAGGCTGGCCACCTAGGTGAGGCCTTAATTAGGGAAAGCTGGTCAGCAGAGGAGCATGGAGGGGCTGAGGAGCTGGTCTTCTCCCGCTGTGATGAGAAAGTCTATTCTTGGTTCTGCCACTGTCCCCAGGAACCCTGGAGCCCTTGGGAACCCTGCCACTCCCAGCCAGGAGGAAGTTTCAACTCTGCTCTTCCTCTCACTTCCATTTCCACCTGTACCCTCTAACAGGGGACTCTGGCCAGGACCAGTCAGCCTCTTCAGGTGGGGGACCCCTTAGGATAAACAACAACAAAAATAGCAGTGGCAGCATCCACAACAGTGGTGATGATAATAGCTAATACTTGTTGAAGGATGACTAATATGCCAGGTATTCTAGTTATTTTACATGTATGAGTTAATTTAATCAGCCCAGTAACTCACTGGAGTTTATTATTATTACCCTTTCACATATGAGAAAACAGAGGCACGGAAAGGTTGTATGTTGCCCAAGGTCACACAACTAATATTCAGCAAAGCTGGTATTTGAAGGCAGAGAATCTCCCTCCAGCATTTCTGAGTAATACCATTCTACAGTACTGCTAAGGTAGAAACTTACATCATTTGCCCAGCGAACCTGGTATTGATGTTGGGGGCTAGCTGCTCCAACCCCACTGCAGCTGCCTGTTTATCTGATGTGCAGAGAAGCCCACGGGCAGACTTAAGCTCCTGCCCTGCTGGCAAGGCCCTTTGGAAATGCCATGAATTTCCTCCCTATAAAGGTCAGTTCTGGAACTTCTGCCACGGGCATTTCATCACTCTTCCCAAGATTTTTATTCATTTCAAAGTGTACTGAGCAAGACATTCATGTGGCAGGCATGTACTGGGGGAAGGTAGTAGGAGGCTGGAGGGATTCAGACTCTGAGCCATGTGCTGAGGGAACAGAGGAGATGGAAGGGTTAATTCTAAAGTGAGGAATATTCAGGGAACACCTCGTGGAAAAGGCAGCCTTTGACTTTAGCCTGAGAGGCTGAGAAGGATTTTCACAGACTGAGATAAGGACAGTGGGGAGGGTGTTCCAGGAAGAGGGAAAAGCTTGAAAAAATGGCATAGGCGGAGTCCTGAAGCAGACACTGTGTTTGGGGAAAAGTGAATGTGTGTGGCCACAGTGCAGGTTTGTGGCAGGCAGCAGGAGATGAGGTTAGGGTGAACTAACTAGTTTTAAGGGCAAGTTATAAGGACTGAGGTTTGACCTTTATTTGGTGGGTAATGAGAAGCCATGGAGAGGGGTGATGGGACCCCCAACTTCCAAGTGGATGGAAACCTCCCCTTAGTCCCCTCACCGATAATTCAGACTCTCCCCTCACTTCGTGAATCATCCCTCACTTGGACAGTCCCAGGACTCTGCCACATTGAGGTCCCTGACATGTGACCCTCACTCTGCATTCCCCTACCCCTGTTCACGGGTGCTCTGGCTGAGTAAAGACCCCGGGTTCTAACAAGGCAGGAACAACAGCGCGCAGGAACTGTCCAAGGTGCTGAACCAATGCCCCACCCAATTATAAACACTGCTATTTTAATGACTAGCTCCTACACCATTGTTTCTCTTGGCTAGAGAACTTCATTTCCATTTTACAGATGAGAAATGAAAGCTTCCAAAGTGAGAAGAACCAGAGCTAGAAACTTGGTTTCTTGCCTTTCAGCTCAGGGCTCTTTCCTCTCACTCTGCAGCCCCAATGTAGTACAGCAATTCATACCCCAAGTGAGTCCACTGCTGCTGCCAAGCTAACATGTAAAATGCCCAGACTCTCTTCCCACTTCCATCCCTACGTTCATTTCCCTAAGCATTGAAATGCATGTCTATGCTGCAGTGCATCCTGAGACTGACCGTTCAGGGTAACCCACAGGTGCCTGAATGGACCTGCTTGGGGCAGCAGCTCTGCATATGTACGGCTCTGTTGCATTGAGGATCCCTGGGCATAACGCATCCTGACATTCTCCTTGAAAAGGAGTGCTGGGCTTGAGGGAAGCAATGTTCCCTTACACTCTCATAATTCACCAATAATTACTGGGCCTCTACTGTGTTTCAGGCACTAACCCGTGAACTTTCCATTTGAAGATTCTCACTCTCATGATTAAGTCTCCTCTGACTCGTTGAGGTAATTCAGAAGTAGGCAGGATAAGTGACCTACTAAAGACACAGCAGGGGTCGGAGCGCCAAGATTTGAACCCAAATTTGTGTAGTTCCATGGTGACCCATCAATCAAAGGCCATCATCTAATAGCTGAGAGTTGTGGTGGCTCCCACCACTGCGGGCTTTGTGATCCTGCACAAGTCACACATCCTGTTTGAACTTCAGCTCATTCTCAAGCTGAAGAACGTGAAAGTGCACTTCTGTCGGGTGCTCGTGAGGACCGGAGATGAAGCATGTGGCGGGTACTCAGTAAGTGTTTGCTGCCAATGTGAATATGACTATTATTGGGCACAGGCTCTAGGAAGGCTGGATGGGCATCCATACCCCTAGCAACTCCTCAACTTCTTGGCAGAGAAAATATCCAGTGTTCTAGGAAGGAAGGAGAAAGACTGAGGACTAGGACGCCCCGAGTGTCAGACGGGCTTGTTTCTGCCCCATATTCTTATGGCCTCAAGGGGTGGGGACTACCTGGCTGGATCAGGCATGTGACTGGGCTCTCAGAGGTGGTTCAGTACTCCTCACCCCTCAGGTTTCTGATAAGCCTGAGGCCATTCTCAGCCCTCAGAGACTCTGTCTTCACAAACGTATTCCAACATCCTCCCTTGGCAAGAAGAGCTCTGGTGGGAGAGGACAGCTGAGGATACGGCCTCACATCCATTGCCATGCTGGCTACTCACACCCAATAGACAGGACTAACACAACTCTCACCTTGCAGATGAGGAAACTGAGGCCCAGCAAGGTAAAGCAACATGTCCAAGGTTACTGAGTCAAGGCTCAATGTCTCCCAACTCTCAGAAAAGGGCTATTTTAAAGAGTCTCATCATGTGAAATGCCAGGCTGGATGAAGCACAAGCTGGAATCAAGATTGCTGGGAGAAATATCAGTAACCTCAGACATGCAGATGACACCACCCTTGTGGCAGAAAGTGAAGAACTAAACAGCCTGTTTATGAAAGTGAAAGAGGAGAGTGAAAAAGTTGGCTTAAAACTCAACATGCAGAAAACTAAGATCAAGGCATCTGGTCCCATCAGTTCATGGCAAATAGATGGGGAAACAATGACAACAGTGAGAGACTTTATTTTTTTGGGTTCCAAAATCAATGAAGATGGTGACTGCAGCCATGAAATTAAAAGATGCTTGATCCCTGGAAGAAAAGCTATAACCAACCTAGACAGCATATTAAAAAGCATAGATACCACTCTGCCAACAAAGGTCCATCTAGTCAAAGCTATGGTTTTTCCAGTAGTCACATACAGATGTGAGCGTTGGACTATAAAGAAAGCTAAGACCTGAAGAATTTAACTGTGGTGTTGGAAAAGACTCTTGAGAGTTCCTTGGACTACAAGATCAAACCAGTCCATCCTAAAGGAAATCAGTCCTGAGTAGTCATTGGAAGGACTGATGCTGAAGTTGAAACTCTAATACTTTGGCCACCTGATGCGAAGATATGACTCATTGGAAAAGACCCTGATGTTAGGAAAGATTGAAGGTGGGAGGAGAAGGGGGTGACAGAGGATGAGATGGTTGGATGACAAAACCAACCTGATGGACATGAATTTGAACAAGCTCCGGGAGTTGGTTATGGACAGGGAGGCCTGGTGTGCTGCAGCCCATGGGGTTGCAAAGAGTCGGACACGACTGAGTGATTGAACTGAACTGAATAAGTCTCAGATTAACTGTCCATCCTAAAACTCTTTCAAGGAAAATGGCAGGTGCGTAAATTCACAAACCAAACAACAAATAAAGTCTTTGCTAATTATCATTGACTGCGGGATGTTTCAGAGAGGGTCTCAGCCAAGTCTGCTCAACTAATTGCCCTGACCAGGATCCCCAACCCTGACCAGAGCTGACTAATTGCAGGAAACTGGATTCTGAAGCTGGGGTGAGGGCAACAGTTTGGTTTCCTGCCCTGGGAACCTGGTGTGTGCAGGAATGAGTCATGCTGGATGAGAGCAACTGACTGTCTGATAATCATCTCGAGCAGCTCCTGCTCATCCCTTGACAGGGCCCTGGAAGAGCCTTTGCGGGTAAAATGAGGCTGGACAGGAGGAGATGGATGGAAATCCACGGGGTCTCAGCAGGGCTGCTTGGCTCACAATCTGTCTCAGCCCTGAGCCCCAAGCAGGTGGGACTCCATGTGGAGATGATTCCTACAAATGCCAAGTCTCCCAAAGTTCAAGGGCAGGATGTTATTTTAATCCCAGATGGAAGCAAGAGAGACAGTAGCCTGGCCTCCAAACTGCTTGAGCCCTGACCTGGAGGCATTCATCCCCCACCCCCGCACATTCACTGTTTACAGACGATGAACTAGGACCCTGGGAGGGGCAGCCACTTGCCCAAAGTCTAGAACTGCCCTGGTAGTTGAGCTGGGACTGGGTCTGCAGGTCCTCTGCAGTCTGCTGCGGTCATTTCACTCTAGCTTCAGTCACCTGATCACTCACCCAGGTGAGACTTTTAATCCCAAACAACCATTCTCTCCTACCCAAACCCCAAACCTTGAGCATTCCAGTTTTCTATGGAAGTTGTGAACAAATAGGTGGAGAAACAGTGGAAACAGTGGCAGATTTTACTTTTTTGGGCTCCAAAATCACTGCAGATGGTGACTGCAGCCATGAAATTAAAAGATGCTTACTCCTTGGAAGGAAAGTCATGACCAGCATTGACAGCACATTAAAAAGCAAAGACATTACTTTCCCAACAAAGGTCCATTTAGTCAAGGCTATGATTTTTCCAGTAGTCATGTATGGATGTGAGTGTTGGACTATAAAGAAAGCTGAGCACCAAAGAATTGATGCTTTTGAACTGTGGTGTTGAAGACTCTTGAGAGTTCCTTAGACTGCAAGGAGATCCAACCAGTCCATCCTAAAGGAAATCAGTCCTGAATAGTCATTGGAAGGATTGATGTTGAAGCTGAAATTCCAATACTTTGGCCACCTGATGCGAAGAACTGATTCCTTGGAAAAGACCCCGATGCTAGGAAAGACTGAAGGAGGGAGGAGAAGGGGACAACAGAGGATGAGGTGGTTGGATGGCATCACTGGCTCAATGGACATAAGTCTGAGTAAACTCTGGGACTTGGTGATGGACAGGGAGGCCTGGCATGCTGCAGTCCATGGGGTCGCAAAGAGTTCAGAAATGACTGAGTGACTGAATTGAACTGTGAACCAAGCTCACGCCAATAAAGGTAAACAAGAGAGGAAACCTGCAGGAGGACAGATCTCTTTCTCTTCTGAAGATGTCACTGGAATCATTTCCATCTAGTCTTCCCTGCGTTGGGGAGAAGAAGCGGGGTGCTGAATAGGGTTTTGTTCTATAGACCAGGGGAAACTTGCCCGCAAGACACTGCCACCAGGCATCTGCAGCCTCACGTCATGACAAGGGCTTCCTTGCAGGTCTCTGGATCACCTTGGCAGCGCACTGGCTTCAACCAGACCACACCCAGACCAAGTGCATCAGCATCTCCTGGAGGGCGGCCCAGGCATCCGTACTTGTAAAGCTCTCCAGGTGGTTACAATGGGCAGCCCCAGTTGGGCACCATCCCCTTCCTACTCAAAGCAGCACTGGCATCACCTGGGAGCATGTTAGAAATGCAGAACCACGGGCCCTTCCTCGGTTCTACTGCATCAGAACCTACACTTAACAAGGTCCACGGGTGGTTTCTGAGTTCACCAAAATCTAAGAAGCACCGAGGGAAGGTGCTCCATATAGCCCGTCTCTACACCTAACAGCAACACTGCAAGGCAGGTGTCCCATTCCACAGGTCAGGAAACTCATCCTGAGAGAGGTTAACTCGCTGGCCCTGGGCCACACATTCGGTGAGTAGGACAGCCAGGATGTGACCCTGGGCTGGTTCCAAAGGCCTGACTTTGGACTACACAAACCACTTCCTATAGCAAAAAATTATGACCACGGGGGTCCCCCGAATGTTTGGGTTCTCACACCCACTGGGCATGCACCACCTTTGAACAGGATTCCACTTGCAATGTCAAGTTCCCTGGAATCAAACTTCAAGAAGACCAGCATAATTCATGAGGAAATACAAATAGTAAATAAACACGTAGGGAAAAGGTTTTACTCTCCCTAGTAATCAGAGAAATGCAAATTAGAGCAATATTGAGGAGCCATTTTCTAGCTATATAATTAGCAACAATTAAAACAAGAAAAGAATGTCTGCAGAGTTGTTTGAAATAGGTATATGCATACACGACTGGTGGCAGTGTAGATTTATGTAACCCTTGAGGAGAATAATATGGCAACATCCATCAAGAGCCATAAATATATTATGCCCACTGACCCTGGGAAGTCACCCTAAGGAAATAATTCAACAGGAGGGGAAAAGCCTTTGGTAAGAAGATGCTCATTGCACATGTGTTGTGAACTTTGGAAACAGTATTCAGCACTAAAGGAATAGCTGAGGATCCTGGGGGTCCATCAACTCCTGCTGTGTTATGCAACCACTAAAAATGGATAATCAAGAAGCCCCAGCAGCAAACGTGGGTGAAATAAAGCAAAATACAAAGTCTTGTGGTTATTATGGGCTCTGTGGTTATTAGGATGGAAAAATACTATGTACGTAGGATGTGGATAGGCAGGAGCTTGGCACAAAGAAGACAACTGGTGTTTCAGGGTGAGGAGATAATGCAGAGACCCCTTCCTTCCATTCCATTTTGTGGTTACAGACCTCAGCAGAACTGGCCTTGGAGGACAGCTGTGGCAGCTCTCTGGTCGCAGACTGAGTGGCCCATGGAGACGCTCATTCCTCATCCCTAGGCACAGGACCGCGCTCCCTGATTCCACCCAGAAGTGGGAGAAGCTGGCCCCTCTCCTCCTCCGTGGGGCCAGGGGTGGGCAGAAAGGCCATGGGAGCCCCCTCCCATCTTACCATGAAGCCTGGGGCGCAAGTGCAGCTCCCAGTGATGCTGTGGCAGTCGGCACCGTTCTGACAGGTGCAAGGCAGCTGGCAGCCGTCACCATAGTAGCCAACAGGGCAAGACTCATTGCAGTGGTAGCCAGACCACCCCGGCTGGCAGGTGCAAGCTCCAGTTACAGGGTGGCAGCTGAATAGATGAGAGAAGGATGAGAGGACAGTCTGTTCAGGAATGTGGCCATGTCCCTCCCTGCCCACCCCAGGTCTGCCCTGCCCATGGTGCTGGATCGAAGCACCTCTGATGTTAAACTTCTTAATGATTTTATTTTTTTTATTATTTATTTGGCTGCACTTGTCTTAGTTGCAGCATGCAGGATCTTTAGTTGCAGCAGGATGGGTCTAGATCCCTGACCAAGGATCAAACCCAGACCCCCTGCGTTGGAAGCATGGAGTCTAAGCCACTGAACCACCAGGGAAGTCCCTTTTTCTATTAAAAAAATTTTTTTTAGCTTAATGTTTTGTTTATTTGTCAGAACATGCCAAAGTTACATGGTCTTATGAGCCCAAGAAACCGAGGCTCATAATTGTTAGAAAATTTACCTGAAGTTACATTGCAAGGAAATGCAAAATCAGTAGGTCTCCTGACTCCCAAACAAGTGCTTTTTATAATACAAATATAGAGACCAAAGCAGGAGGCAGCCTTTCCAGGTCCTTCCCTGTGTACTATGAGGTTCAGAGCTTCACCCACTCTGTACCCAAAGGAGATGCCCAGTGTATGGGCAGGCACTAGAGGGCTGCACTGAGACCCAGTGGCTCTGTATACTGTAGGTACTTAATGAGCATTTGCGGAGTTAAAATGGAACCTCTGGGCAGATATAGCCTCCCCTCTCTGGCAAAGTCTATATTGGAGAGGACACCTTCCATTCATGCATTGCTGGGGCTCTTGAAGACTGAGCAAGATCATCTCCATCCTTGGTCTGGCTAGGCCAGAGAAAGAACTCTTGGCGGGAGGCAAGGGCTGCCTGGCACGACCTCTGGAGAGGTGGGCAACCTCTGGCTGGGAGAGTCTGATCCAATAGCCAATACTCATTCACGTTAGAGGAGATGCTGAGTGTGGTGACCATCTTCTTCTCAGAGCTTCTGTGGGGAGTGTAATTGACTGATGGCCCCACCCACTGTGTCTGAAATCCAGATAATCTACCTAAAGTCACATTGCAAGGAATTGCAAAATCAGGATTAGACACAGGTCTCCCGACTCTCAAACAAGTGCTCTTTACAATATAAATCCACAGAGACCAAAGCAGGAGGCTTTTGTTTTCTCGGCGGTCACATTCCTCCCCCCCCCCCCCCCCCCCCCCCCCCCCCCCCCCCCCCC
>ML661891.1:9346356-9503798 GCA_007570785.1 Antilocapra americana | reverse complement strand
CCGGCCCCGCTCCTCTCAGCTAGAGCACAGCAGGAATATATTAAGGTCGACACATTCCTGGGAAGTCTGGGACTCCTTGTGCAACTTTCTTCGAACTGTGCTTCAGTTTAAGACTTTGCATCTAGCCTTCCTTCCTCCTATTTCCTTCACACAAGTCAGATCTGCCTTGCAGTCCATGCTTTTCTAGCCTCCCTAGCCCCTTCCCCATTTCCCCTCACAGCTGTGCTCCTAGTAAAACCTCTTGCATTTGGCATCTGCTTCTGTTGGGGAGAACCCCGACTGACACTGTGGGGAAGATGCTGGATGGTAGAGACAAGCCTTTTGGATTTCCTGTGTCACCTGCTTCCCTGCTATGGAGTCCAGTTCAAGGGTTGTGGTTGAACTGTGGGCTGGCAGGAGGAGCCTACATACAAATCTTGGTTTTGCTAAGTTCCACGTAGGTTATGACCTTGTCTCCCTGGGTCACTGGTGGGTCCCCAGTGCCAGGCTCATATTCACTGCCTAATTAGGAATTCAGGAATGAATAGCACTTTTACAACAGTAATTATTTTCTCTCTGTTGACTTGTTTATCGTCTGTCTCCCCACCAGGTGGCAGCTCCATGGTGGGGGGGGGGCGGCGTTTGTCTGTCTCTTTCACTTCTGTATCGTACCCCCGTGGCCAGCAGTGTCCCTGGCACCGTGAAGATACTTAATGCGTATTTGGCAAATGAATTAATGAACAAACTAATTGCGTGAAGCCCAGCCAAGCCAGTTCTCCTCTGGGAGCTCTGATTTTCTCATGGAAAATGAGGGATGGACAGGAGCAGACAGTTCCTGAATGGTTAAGTACAAGTAGCTAAAAATCATTTTGGAAAATGTTTAGTTTCATTAATTGTTCAAGTCAAAACAACTGGATATCATGTTTTCTCTATCTAAAAGGTAAAGTTTCCTTCTTTATATTATTTTTTTTAAATGGACAATACTCAATGCTGGTAAAGGTTTCTAGAAAACAGTTTGGGGTTATGTATCAGGAGTTCTAAAAATATTCAGACACTTTGGTCTTGTAATTCCATTTCTAAGAATCTATCCTAAGGAAATGATCACAGTTGTGGAGAAAGATTTATGCACAGAGATGTTCCCCGAAGCATTATTTATAACAGTGGAAAATTGAAGTAATTTAAATACTAATAAATAATATGTGACTAGGCTATTAAAGCACCAGACACTTTACACCTATATTTCTAATCTTCAAGTAAGCCTGTGAGTTAGGCATTAGAGCCTCTATTTTTCAGATGGCACTTGGAGGTTATATGACTGGCCCAAGGTCACAAAGATAACTCAGTGGCAGCTGGAATTCAAACCCAGGTCTGTCTGGCCATGTTCTAGTCACTGTCTCATGCTGCCTCTGACACCAGGATACTGGTTAAATGAATTAAGACAATTCATATGAAGGCATGGTAGAGAAGTACTCAGACATCTTCCAGCCTGTTTAATGATAGGACATAAGGGTAAATGAAATAAGCAAACTGTGTATCAATACAAAGTCATGATCTAAAATATGAAAAAAAAGTGTGAAACAGACATGAATGAAGAATGAACCAACTACAGCAAAATGGTTTCTGTGCTCACCTCTGGGTTGAGAAATTATGAAGGGCTCTGAGGTTTTTCTTTAAATTTCTATGTATCCCCTTTCTCAAATTGAGCATCTATTCTTTTCATAAACAGATAAAAAGCAGTAAAATTACAAATACATAGAAAAGAATATGTGCAAAGGATGGATGTCTGAAGACTTCCAGACCTTTGTGGTTCCCTGGCCCCCACACTGTGAGGGGAAATAGTGGCCTGCACAGGTGCCATGGGGCAGGGAGCCCCCCTTGGGGGGCCTGACTCTCGGCCAGACAGTCGTGGAGTGCTCCTCTCCGTCAACGCTTCCAGCAAAGCTCTTAGGCATGGCCTCTCTCAGTCCCAACTTTCCAGGGGCCTCCTCTGAGGTTCTGATTTGGGGTCAGAGGGCCTGGCTCAATCCACGCCATGGATACTGACATGTTTGGAAGTATTCAAGGATGTGACCGGGCAGCACTGACTGCCAGGATCAGCTCTGTCCTGCCCTGAAGATTCTGAAGGGTCTCAGGCACCCGCTTGCTCTTCTCTTCAGTAGACTCACTTGTTACAGGTCCTTGCTCTGGTGTGAAGACTACTCTGTGAAAAGCATACTAGATGAACAGTGAGCTGGCAAACATTGGCCTCTAAGCCCTCCTGCATTTCTACTTTCCGTCTCAACCCACCGGCGTTTTGGATGCACAGGGGTATATCTCAACACCAATTTTAGCTTTTACTCTGAGAAACCAGAAAGCTCAAAGCCAAATCTGAAATCATTTTTTTTCCTCTCTCCTTTCCTGTCTCTAAAATTCTATCTTTTAAAATATAATTTCTATTTTCTTGATTTGATTACTTGTTACTTATTATAGAAACTCCAAAAGTCCTTTTGAAGAGAGTGGGAAATGACTGCTGACTCAGTCATTGACTCAGGAAACTGCCATCACTATGCTCTCAGCACCTTCATCTCAACTCCCCCCCGCCGCAAGGTGTCCCCTGCCCTGCCCACCCCGCCACCCCCCCCACCCCTGCCTGGTGGCAAAGCCATGGGTCACGTGGTGGGCAAATGACTGCTGGTTTGGCTCAGGCAAAAGTCACAAACACTGATGCTGGTTCACTTGCACAGTTTTTTTTTTTCCCTCACCTTTCTCCATTTCCCCCAGACATAGATTAATCACAAGTTAATAGGAGCTGAGAGCTGAACAATATAGGAATCTTTTCAGGGTGGAATTTCTGCCTTTTTTCCTCCTGGCTGCTCTGAGATTTCTATCAATGCTGCATCTGTTGGCTAAATCAAATCTTTCAAAGGTAATCCACGATCATGGCCACTGGAATTTGTCTATGACAATCCAATTGTGGAGGGGACGTGGACAAAGTCTGACACACGGGTGCTCACTTTCTCAAGTTATTCCTTGATGAAGGAGGGAGGCTGTTTTGTGTGTGCTACAAAGCATTTACAAAGGGACTGAAGCATTGGGGAATTTCTCTGGCCACTTTTTCCTTCCCAGGGCACTTGGGCGCGACCTCTTTGAAGCATTCTCTCCAGAGGGGCACAGAATAGAAAGAGGCTGGGGCGAGCTGAGGAGAGTTTTCTTTGGTCAGGGGTTGGGAGGTCTTTGTTTCTCTAAGAAAGATGCTCAGGGCTTTCCTTGCAAGCCATCTTGGTGAGGCTCTTGCAGAAGCCAGGCGGGCAATGGGGCAAGGCTGCTGAGGACCCCACACTGCATCTTTTGGGGAGCTGAGTGGAAGCTTCACTTGCAAAGACCACAAGAAAACTTTTACCCTTACTGGGCTGATGAAAGGTGATAGACTGGGAAACTGAGACAGAGAGGGGAAAATTACACATATCAGGACACTGGCTCAGGCACAGGTAGTTCTAAGGCCAGGATCCAGGGGTCCCAGACCCACCAAAACCTGCGCTTAACTGCCTTAGGAGTAGGAGTCCTAGAGTCATTTCTCTACTTTTCTTAGATCCCAAGAAAAGGCTCTGGCATGGGACAAAGGCTCAAGAGAAGAGAGGAGTGACCTGTGTCCACACAGAGGAAGACAGCTGTTCTCTGTGTCCCTGAGAACAAAGTCAACTGCAGCAAGAGAGAGGTTCGGTGAGATCGGAGGTTCCCCACCTTGGGCAATCCTGCCTCTCCCTACCCCATCCAGGTTGTCAGAACCTGGGGTCGGGGTTGTGCTACTGGCATCTAGTGGATAGAGACCAGGGACATGGCTAAACATCCTGCAATGCACAGGACAGCCATTCGTGACAAAGAATTATCCAGCCCCAAACATCTGTAGTGGCAAGGCTGCAAAATTTCAAGTTAGACCAAATAAAGACTTGGTGGGTGCTGGGGGCTCCATCACTGGGGCAGTGTGCCAGGAGAAAGCGGTGAAACGTTAGAGCTTGGGCAGAACCACCCTAGAGGAATGGGCTGTTGAAGATGAATTCAGTGATTCTTTTTCCTGAAGGTCCGCTCTGTGCCAGGCATCGTGCAGTGCTCAGGCTGCAGAGGTGGACAAGCCCACGCTGTGACGCCACTCCCGAAAGGAGGTGGTCAAGTAGACCTGGAGGAGCCCGGCCAGTGGCTTGGCTGCCAGGTGCTCCCGGAGCCCCCACGCCTAAGAAGTGCTACTGCTCCCAACTCCTGAAACATGACACGTGTTAAAGAGAGTAAAGCAAATAATCATCAATATTGAATGGGCTGAGACTAGCGATGGAGAAGAGGGAGTCCTTCCAGATTAATAATGCATTGAGGACTCCTTCAGAGGAGGGGTAAATTATGCAGAGCATGCTTGCTCGGGCACGGGAAGAAAACAATAGCTGTTTAATTTGGGGGTTAGTTGGATTGCCAAGGCAGGGACTATTCCTGCATCGGATCTCAGCAACAGTTTTGCTTCCTGTCCCTGACACAGACCTCCCTTGGCTTCCCCACAGGGCAGGCTTGCTGGGGGGTGGGGGGCAGGGGGCAGCGGCTGGTGTTCCTGGTGCTACCCATCCACCCATGGAACAGTCTGAGGCAGCTGTCCAGTGCCCCCGACCAGCCATGTGGAAACCCTGTGTTTAGAGCCTGGGAGCTCTCCCTGTGCCCTCCAGACCTAGCCCAGAAGCCACCTCCTCCAGGAAGACTTTCCTGACCAGTATGCTTTCTATACAGAGCCCTTGGTCACAGTTACTCGAGCACATGACACAACAGGGCCAGCCAGATATATTTTGTTGGTTCTAAGGTGCTTTCTGCCCCACATTTTCATATCTCTGATGGGTGTGCTATGCAGTCCATGGTATGTCATGGTTCAGTTTTAGTAGTACATACAATAAAGCAGAGCCTCACTACTGGTGTTGTCTTGTATTTGAAGAAATACGGTAGAAGATGCTCAATGTGTGTGCATGTGTGTTGGGGGGGGAGGGGGGAGGAGGGGTGTGTGTTCCAGACTCAAGTTCCTGAGGGCTGAACAGGTAATAAGGAGCACTTTCTTTTCTCGTGGTCGGCCCTGCAGGCTCTCAGTGTTTGTTGAATGAATAAGTGAATCAGTGCTTAAGTCATATACAGGTCAGCTCCGTTGGCTCCAAGGCCCCCTGTTAATGGTTTCCTTCCCAACCTTCTGCCATTGCAGACAGCACCGCCTGAGCCACTCAGCTCTAGGAACTAAGGACTGAGGACAGATTCTGGCTAACACTTGTGAAGATGACTCTGCTTACAGTGACCAGAGGCTCCTGGGCGATGTGCGGAGAAGCAAAAGCTGGAAGGCTAAGTCCTAGCTGTTCCAGAGACAGGCCTACAAGGCAGAGGCCTCTCTGTCTGGCCTGAAAACAGCAGCAGCACCCGTGGCCCAGGGCAGCTGGTCCTCCCCTGAGCTGTCCTGCAGGCCTGAGGGGAGAAGGAGTGTCCCCTTACCCTGCACCATCCTAATAAGAGTCGGCCACATAAAAGGCTGTGGAAGCATCTATCTGGGGCCTGACAGCCTCATCTATTACCAGAGGGCGGTACCAATTGATGCAGGAAGTGGAAGTGAGGGGAGCTGGGGGAGGTGGCCCAGGGCAGCTCTGGCTTCCCCACTTCCAGGAAGCAGGGGTGGGGCTAACATCAGTTCAGGTGGCCCTGAGCCCTAAGGGACAGAGAGCAGGGCAAGGCTGGCCCCAAGCCAAGACCCTGATGCGGGCCTGCCCTCTGTCCCTCCTGCTCGTCCACCCTAGCCAGGCCCAGAGGAGACAGCTCTCTGCAGGCCCCACGTGAGCCATCCTGATTTTTAAGGTCTCTTTTAACACTGACCTTCTATGGCTAAAGCCCCGTGCCCTGGCAGTTTGGTCTCTGGGCCCCTTGGGGTTGGGAGAGGACTTGGTTAGATGCAGACTGTGTGGAGGGGAAATGTTTTCCAGGAAAATGGCCCCAGGGCCTGTGGTACTCCAAGCCCAGCCGCCCCCCAGGATTGCATGGCTGTACCCATTCCCACCCTGCTTCCTTGAGGGTCACCAGGCACCCTCTTGCTCCTGTGTATGGCCCTTTTTCAATGCCAGCAGCCAGGTTCAATGTTGGCAACTGGGGGTGGTAGACAGAGCAGGTGACCTCAGCCCTTGTCTTGACTGACCTTGGCTTTCCCTTCTTTGATCAGACTGGCCAGTGAAGGTGATCGCTGAGGTCCCAGCTCTGTCACTGCCTGCCCAGATAACCCGGGTGGAGGTGGTGGCTTGTGCCCTGAGAGCCCCCTCTCCACCAGGGCACCCCAATCCCTGTCTCTGGGCTCACCTGTGCCCGCTCACGACGTACCTAATGGTGTTGTCAGCATCGCAGGGGCAGGGCGAGCCGCAGCCTGGGCCATGCAGGCCCTCAGGGCACAGCCGCTCTTGGCAGCGTGGGCCTTTGTAGCCGGGTTCACACTCGCAGGCGCCGGAGGTGGGTGAACACTGACCTCCATTGTGGCAGTCACAACGCTGGGAGCACTGGAAGCCAAAGGTCCCCAAGGGGCATTCCTCTTGGCACCTGCAGGACAACAGAGTATGGTGAGTCCGTGCCCCCTTACCTGCCTTTCCAGATCCATCTGGCACGCACCCCCTGCCTCCGGGCCTGGGCCTGGTGTGCTGCACCTCCTCACAGCCTCCTCCCCTCTTCCCTTGCCTCCTGCAGGAAGTGTTCTGTGGTTTTACCATTCTAGTCTGTTCCTCTCTCCAAGCCAGTTCCCCCAAGTCCCCAGGAGTGAGTTCATACCATCATATTTCACTGATTGTAGGTTTTGTGTATTTTTTTTCTTTTTTTTTTGACTGAAGTAAATAAGGCTAACATAAATTTGCCATTTTAGTTATTTTTAAGTATACAGTGGTATTAAGTACATGTATATTGTTGTGTGGGTTTCCCAGGTGGCTCGGTGATAAAGAATACACCTGCCAAAGCAGGAGATATAAGAGATGCGGGTTTGATCCCTGGGTGGGAAAGATCCCCTGGAGGAGGAAATGGCAACCCACTCCAGTATGCTTGCCCTGGAAATCCCATGGACAGAGGAGCGAGGGGGGGCTACGTCCATGTGGTGATAAAGAGTTGGACACGACTGAGCGAGCATATACATACCACACACACTGCTGTACAACCATCACCACCATCCATCTCTAGAACCTTTTCATCTTCCCAAACTGAAACTTCTGTACCCATTAAATAACAAACTACATGAAACCCCATGGCCGGAGGAGCCTCGCAGGCTATAGTCCATGGGGTCGCAGAGTCAGACATGACTTGGTAAAGAGCATGCGCGGACATAGATTCATTGTCACAGCAACAAATTGGGTGGTAAACCTGGGGGCATTTGAGGAAAAAGAGGTGGGCCACATCTAGGTCTGCATCCTAGAGACAGACGAACAGAAACGGCCTATGGACTCTGGGGCTTTGGACTGTCTGCGTCCCCATGCTGCTTCAAAGCCATGGAGAATGGGGAACTGGCCTTACTGTGCCGACATCTGCTTCCTCATCGCAGAATGGCAGGGTAACAATTAACCCTCACCATGTGTTTGAGGATTAAATGAGATAACGTGTATAAACATTTAGAAAGGTGCCCCATGAATGGTAAGCGCTCAATAAGAAGTGTTAGTTCTTATTATTACTCTTGTTAATACTGTTTTCTGTACTTCTCCTAACAGAGCCCTTTTGGCATGAAAAGGCTCAAAGGGAAGACTTCCGAAATGTTAACAATGGAGTGGACTTACAAATGCTTTAATGATTATGTTTTTCCATTTTCAGGTTTCCTATTTACCTTCTACAATAATCAGGGCATAGGGGAGCCATAAAAGATGTTGGGGGAAAAAACACAGCCTTAGCCTCTTTATTAAATCTTGGTGAGTCCTGAGTTGGAAGCAGCATTCTTCACCACAGCACCCAGATTGTCTCCTGCAAGCCTTGCTGCATTTTAGCCCATCTGAGGCTTCAGGGAGGGAAAAAACAGAAAAAAGAGGGAGGAAGAGGGAAGAGCAAAGAGGGTACATGGAGAAGGAATGGGAGGTAGAGGAGAGGAAGGAAGAGGGGAATAAGATGGAAGAGATCAGGATGGAAACTGAGGCAGGCGAAGTGGACACAGTGCAGCTGAAGAACTGGACACTGCCAGCCCCAGTTCTGCCTCACTATGGATTTCCCCGGAAGTCACTCAGGTTGCCTCTCCTGGATGTCTCAGGCCATCAGCTAAGAAACCCCAGCCTGGAGACACCTCAGACTCTTCCCTTTCACTGGAACATTCCTGCCCCCTCCCCTCTGGCAGGATTGAGCAGAGAGTCCTAGAGTGTGAGATCCCTTCTCTGAAGGGCATGTTTCCGCCCCGTGTCATATTTACAAAGTGACACTCCATAGACCCAGAAAAAGAATCTGGAAATGAAATATTGACAACCTAATCCATTTACATAATCAGCCTCTTTTTTTTTCCACCCACAATTTAAACAACTTATTTATTTAGAGATCAAGCAACGACTGCTAATGAATTTTACACAAAGCACACTAATAATGGGGCCTGTGGAACAGAAGGGTAATCACAGCAGGAATTAGTTTTCTACTTAAACACCCTTCCTTTGCAACATATCAATCTAATGTGTCCGATATTACCATTAACAACCAGATACATTGCTCAATTAAATTACAAAATGAGCTGCAAAGCCCTCGTTACGTTTCATGTTTAATTTGCACTGGATTCTGCCTATCCGGGGAGGCCTGCATTATTATACCCACTCAACTTTAATATGCTTGCAACGATGCGGGGTGGGTTCATGCAGCTGTCACTTACAAAATTAATGGAGGCAATTTTACAAAATATTAAACGCCAAGCAGCCTGTCTAGGTGGGAAACCCAAATGCTACTGGGCCCTCTTTTTGGATTCTTCTTCTGGAGTTGATGGGCAAAGCTCACCCGAGGACATGGAGGTCTGAGGGGCTTCACTCTGTCTCAGGTTCATGGGCTGAGTCCCAACAAGAGGGATTAGGGTTATTTCTCCATTTGCTACACCTTGGTGGTTGAAATGGAGAGCACCGATGAGGCTGGGTCTCCTGGTGTGGAGTCTAGCCGGTTGGAGCTATCAACCTGCTTGTCTCCAGTGGGGAATGGGTTTTGTTGGCCACCATGTACAAGTGGCCAGGGACAAAGGGGTCCTGTTTTGGTTCTGGGGTCTTCCAGTTCCTGCTCCTGCTGGCCCAACCTGAGCATTTCCTCACTGGGAGAGACCGTGGGGAACGGAAAGGTGGGTGCAGCTCTTCAGTCCTGCTTCCTTTTCTTCCCTCAGGATGCAGACTCCAGCAGAGGTCAGAGAGGGATGGGTCCCCAGATGCCACTCCCCACATTCTACGCCAGGGATGCTCACGAGATGAACACTAGCTCAGCAAGAGCTCAGATCTGGTTTAAAAGGCTCCAGGCTAGGGGCAAACAAGCCTCAGGCTGAAAGTGGAAAATCTCTTTTCTGGACATCACTAAGGATTTGGAGCTGACTCCAGCGAGAGTTGCAGGCGCCCCACTATGTCGGTCAGAGCCAGAAGGATGCATTGGTTAATTCAGCCCTGACCCCTGCTTCCTGATGTTACCTGGGCAGGGGAGGCAGAGTAACAAAATCCAGGTGAAGCATGGATCCCACAGAAGCAGGCAAGGGGTGTGAGAGTTTCCTTTCTACTGCCCATCTCTCTGCTCAGAGAGACAGATGTGGTTCAGACTGAGAGGGAGGAGATTCGCCTGGATTCTGTGGACAAATGTCCTCCACCAACCAGCTCTGAATTCACTCACCATCAAACACCCCAGCTGTCATTTCTCCTTCTCCCAGAGCACCTTTCCTATCATCATGGAATCCCTCTTGCCATGGCAAACGCACATGTCCGGTAACCCTCCCGTTATGTATTTTGTGGGTTATCCACTTGGCAAGGTTAGTTTGATTCCAGAACATTGGTGGCCTTGTTCAGTCTGCTCTTGGGCCACAGGCCTTCAGAGGATGCAAAAGGATAATGTCAGTATCCTTTTGGCAGGACTCATATCAGGAATAAAAATCTACTTCTAAAAAGAATAGTGCAAAATATGTGAACTGAGAGTGAAGGCTCAGCTTCTTTGGATTATCGGTGCTGCCATCTCCCTTCAGGAGGGCAGCAAGTAGAGGGTGGTGGCGGGTGCCCACCTCTTTGCCCAGGTGAGTCAATGCAAATTCTAGGCTTGGGTCACTGGGCTGGGGGAAGGTGGGTGCCCTCAGCAGGCTGAGGGCCAGGCAGGATGGATTGGCAGGAGGACTCAGAATGCTTTCTGAGAAAGGAACAGCAAAGCTGGCAGAAGGTTGGTAAACCTGACCTGTTGTCTGCGAGGCTGCCATGAAAATGAGTAACATGACCAGTAAGGACGATAGAATAGCATCCTTACCTGTCTCCCATGTATCCGGCTGTGCAGTGGCACTGCCCAGTCACGTGGTCACACTGCCCTCCATGGTGGCAAGGACAGTCCTGGCTGCAGTTCTGGCCGAACGTCCCCGGTGGGCAGGGCTGAGCACACACTGCTCCCTGAAACAAGAGGGAAGACCTGCAGAGGTGGTGCTTCTGAGATGTGATCCTGAGGCCACCTTCTTCTAGAAGTAGCACGGTCGCTACAGCCAAGGGACCACTACCCTTAGTGGGACCTGCTCCCCAGTCACAGAAGCACAGAAAGTTGGACACCATGGCTCCAAAGCCACATTTTGTAGATGAGCAGACTGAGACCAGTTTGCTTATCCAACCATTCAGTGCATAGTTAATGAGTGCCTGCTATATACCAGACCCTGTACTAGACTCTAGGGATATAAAATTACAGGTAAGATTTGATTCCTATCCTTCCAACCTACTGGGGAGAGAGACAAGAAAATATATATATATATATGTGTTAAAATATATAAATAGTGCACGGTCCTAAGTGCCCTCACACTGGTACACGAGAAAGTGTTGAGGGAAAAAAGAAAGCAGAGATGTGATTAAACAGAGTGGTGTGGAAACATACCTTTATCTCTACTTCTTTCCCAAACCCAGCAGAAGAGTAAAAGGGAGCAGGGGGAACATATAATCCTACAAGGAGAAAAGGAAAGGGAGAGGGGACCATAGAGGACAAGAGGTGTCACGCGGTGGAAGGTGGACTGGCAAAAAGAGGAGATTTCTACTTTCTCAGCAATGACAAGTGCCTGCAAAGGGAGTGTTGGGAGACGAAGCTCAGAAAAGCTCAGGAATCAGAGACACCAGGGGCCTCTGAGGTTCAAGGTGCCGGTGTGCTAAAACAGAAGGAGTGCTTGGAAGTTTATAAAAGAGGGAATTAGACCCCAGATTTTTACCCCCATTTCAAATAGCCATCCCTAGACCAGCAGTTTACTTTTAGGGAGGCCACCTGATGCGAAAAGCTGACTCATTGGAAAAGACCCTGATGCTGGGAAGGATTGGGGGCAGGAGGAGAAGGGGACGACAGAGGATGAGATGGCAGGATGGCATCACCGACTCGATGGACATGGTTTGGGTGGACTCCAAGAATTGGTGATGGACAGGGAGGCCTGGCGTGCTACGGTTCATGGGGTCGCAAAGAGTCGGACATGACTGAGCAACTGAACTGAACTGAACTGACCCATGAACGCTTCAGACACAGGGACACCAAGCACAGCTAAGGGGTGGGGACCATCAGAAATGGGGATCCTGTGGGATCTGCCTGAACATCAGTCAGACCCTCTGCTCTCTTCCCCTGCTGGGTCCCTAGGAGTCTAGTGACTAGACTCTATTCCCTCTTGCAGGGTTCTGGAGGATTCCTTTGGGAACACTGAGAGCTCAAGGGGAAAGACCTACCGATACTGATACTTAAGGCTCCTATCAGTCAACAAGCCTGGCACCTCTCCTGCCCCTCAGGCTTCCAGCCAGCTTTTCCAAGGATTATGGTAAAACATAAACAGGAGACCAGGAATCAGCAGATACTTGAAATGAGGCTCTAACAAGTTAGGAGATGGTGGTAAAGCATGCTTTGGAGAAATATGGAGAGAAACACCAGAAGAAACACCTATAAGATTTGAATCTGGTATCTTTCAGGAGTAGGACCTGTCAAGGGGTGGGGCAGAGGACTGTTTTCCCTTCCTTCCAGTAGTAGCCTTGTGGTATGAGAAACTGTATGTAATTTTAAAATTATGCATATGACTCTTTGGTCTTTATCAAACAGGAATCTAAACTTACTTTTGTCTCCTGCTGCCCTTCTAGCCTCTCCCACACCAGAGATGGTCATTTCTCTTATGGAGATCAAGGAGTCTCCCACAATTAATTAATCAATTAGTTCCACACACAATTATTAAGCATTGATAATTGCCAACCCTGAGGAAGCTGGTTTAGTCAGGAAAATCCTGCTGACCAGAGTCATCTATCAATATCATCCAATTTACTTGTAATGAATTAAGCAGTAGGCCTTTTAATGCAGAGTTCTCCCATACATATAAGTCAGATAGCGTGGGGCAGAGACGACGACTGAGTGGTAGACGCAGTAGCCGAGGAAGGTGAGATGAGTATGAATGTGAGGAGAGGGGCAGGGACAAGCTACTCAGATGAGGGGTCCCTCTTCTTCCTAGAGGTGGTGGGTGTGGTACTTTGGGTCTGCCTTGCTCGCTGTACCCCACAAGTTCTAGGGATTCTTGAGGGAAGGGAGGAGTCTTTATGGCCAGTTCTCTGCAGTCCTGGGCTGGACAAGGACACTCTGACTCTGAAAAAACATTTTGAACCGTTGAGGGGGCTGATGCTCCTACATCCTCATCTTGGAGCACAGTGGAGCCCTCCTATACTTACACACACACACACACACACACCATCCATCCATCCATCCATCCATCCTGTAGACCACAGACTCCCTTTTTCTTCAGAGTTTCTGAGATATGATCAGAGTTTCCTGATCATAAAAAGTTTGCTTCCTTTCAGCAATTCCTGGGGAAATCGAGCATCCTTGAGCCTTTTCTCTTTTGATCACCTCTTTCAGGCCCTGATCAGTATTCCCCACCCACAGCACCTCGAGTCCCTATAATTCTCGGGTCCTCCTCAGGCTTGAGCTCCTGGGGCTGGAAGAATCTGCTACCTCGGAAGGGCTGCTGCCTGATAGCGTGGGAAGAACACTGGACTCAAAGTCAGGACTTGGGCTCCAACCCCAGGTCTACCTCCTTCCATGGCCGAGTGAGGACAAGTCATGTGAGAGTTCTGAGCTGCAGTTTCCTCATCTCTAAAATGGGAGTGGTAACCCCCTGTGTCCCAGGTGGTTGTAAAGATTCAGTGGGATCAGAGATGGGAGGGAACCTTCATTAAATTAGAGATGAGTGGGCCCATCTCAATATCCAACCCAAGCAGACCCCTGATGAGGTGGTAGGAGCCCAGTATCACCTGGGACAGAGAAGAGTCGGGAAGAACCACAGAACTGATTGGTTACTGCTGGCTAGAAGAACAGCTTTTTGGGGAGAGACAGGGAGAGACAGCAGATAGGAGAGTATCAGCCTAAAAGAGGGCTGTGATCTTATGGTTTCTTCCCTGCTATTATGAACTGAACTGGGTCCCCTAGGTCCACGCATCCTAACTCCCAGCACCTTAGAATATGACTGTGGCCGGAGACAGGGCCATTAGAGAGGCAATAAAGTTAAAGTGAGGTCATCAGGGTGGCTCCTAGTCCAATATGACCGATGTCTTTATTTGGAGAAGAGATCAGTGCACAGACAGGGCAGAGGGAAGGCCACATGGGGACACAGGGAGAAGACTGCCAGCTACAAGCCGGGGGCTAAAGCCTTAGCAGGAACCAACTCTGCCAACACCTTGGTCTCAGACTTCCGGCCTCCCAAGCTGTGTGCTACTTTGTTGTGACGGCGCTAACACACCTGCCCTATAGTCAGCTGAGTGCATGTCTCCTAGAGCGGCGGGATCTTGGGCTGTGTGGCATTGAAAAGGTGGGGGAGATGCAGTGAGGCAAGGGTCCTCTTCCTCAGGACTGGTTGAACCAAACTATTCTGTCCAGATCTGGAAACCAGCTGCACATAAAGAAGACCACGGATAAATGGAGCATAAGAAAGGAGGGGGCCAAGACGGTGAAGGACTTGAGGTTAAGCCAATGGGGCAACGCAGTCTCTCCAAGTATCTAATGATCACCGCTGTCCCGGGTGGCACAGATGCCCTCAGGGAGGGGAAATGAACAGTGGCTGGCTTGGGTGCTGTGGAAATGATCCAGGCCACACAGGTCAGGCTTGGGGCTCCATGAACAAAACTTCCCAGACCTGAGCTTCTAGACCTCTCTTTGCTCCTCCATGATGACTGGTCCTATTTCCCAGCTCTTGAGGCCTGTTGTTTCCTGAGTGTAGATGTGTATGCATGCACAGGGATGTATCCAGCCTCCACCATCAGAGGGAAGTCCTAAGGCAGGTGATCACATCTCCTACCTCCCATCCATCTGCACTTCCCACTCTCACTGAACTCTTCACACCTGGGTCTCCTCCTCTGAAAGGTCTCAAAGCCCAGAAAGAGAGAAGAAACAGCCCCCTAGGCTCTTTGCAGAGGCCCTCTGGGAACGGGCTTACCACAACTGGGCAAGAGTCGTGTCCTGTGGGCGTATACCGGATTGCCCATACACCTGCGGGCAAACCCCTATTGGCCAGGGGTCCCTGAGGAAGGGGCCTGGGGGGCCAGGGTTCCAGGCAGCTCCTCTCCAGGTCTGCATGAAGCCTTGGTTCTTTGGGAAGTGAGTGAGCAGGTACTCTTTGGATCTCTGAGTGCGGCTAAAGCCACGTGGGGCTGACAGGCAAATGAGACAATGGACAATAGTAAAGGGAGGACCGCTCTGCCCTGCACCGTCCCCTTGGCCCCAGCCCTCTCCCTGGGAGGGGCCTCAGGCCCCAGCAGCAGCTTCATTACACTGTGACTGCATGCACGAAGGGTATTAATAATTCATACAAATCTGCAAGTTAAATGCTCTGTCAAAAATAGAAATGCGATTGTCTGCAATAAAATTAAAAACATGAAGTTCCTAAATCCAAAGGCTGCTATTGACAGAGTTTCCTGTCATCTGAAAGAACAAACCTCTCACTGTGTTGGGAGGGGGGAAAATTATCTGTGTTGGTTTCCTCCCCGCCACCCTCTTCAATCACCAGTCTCCGTCAGTCTGCAGTCTCTCCAGAGTGGACTTTACAGGTACAGGTCTGCCTGCGGCCTCACTACCTACCTCATTTCCCCCTACCTCATTTTGATCTGACCTCACTGCCTGCTGCTGGGTCTCTGAGGACCCAGCCTACGAGTGATGGAATTCCGGAAGTTGGCTGGAGATGAGAGGGCCTTTACAGAGAGTGGCTCAGGGTGGGAGAAATGGGCAGGTGTGGGAGAGGCAGGAGCCACTTCATTCTCCTCACAAGAGAGAGAGACAGACAGGCACCAGAGTCTGGATTCAGGAGTCAGGACAGCTGCATTCCAGCTCCATCTCCCTCATCACCAGCTGTCGGCCAGGTCATTTAGCCACTCTGGGCCTTAGCTCCTCTGTGAGAAAGGAAGGTATTGACAGACCAGTGGTATTCAAGCCTCTTAAAGCTGGGAGGTTCTGTTTTTATGTGACATTTTACCTAGGACCTCTTAGTAGATTAAAATGGAGACATGGGGGTGTGTGGGTGCCAGATCCCCAGCTGTTAGATTATTGTGCCCACCTTCACCTCCAAGATACCCTCGGGTTCTGTGAAACACAGAAGAAAATCCTATAGTTTGGATTGATTTTTTCCAAATGCAGACTTGAAGACAGGGTCAGGGCTGCTTCAGAATCATCAGGGGAGCTTATTAAAAAAAAGAGAGAGAGAGAGATCCCGGGCCCAGGAAGGTCTACAGCGGAGTCTGGGAATCTGTATTAACCCCACCCCACCCCCATCCACTGCAGCTCTGGTAGGCAGCCAGGTTGGGACAAGGCTGGACCATATGACCCCCCCAGGTTTTTTCCTGCTCTAAAGATTTCTGGCCAATCTGCCTGCGTCACAGGCCCTGTAGCCATTTCTCCTGCTGCTCCCCTGTGGTGACCTCATGTTCACAGCCTCCTGAAATATCCTGCTCCTGCTCCACAGCCCTGTCCCCTCCTGGCTCCACAAAGCCTCCGGCCCCAGGGGAGGCAGCCAACTGTGTCACTGAGCTTCCCTGAAAAGGGAGAGTCAGCTTCAGTGACTCGCTGCTTCTGAGGGGCTTGGGACTGCGGAGGGTGGGGACACGGACGGGGGAACAGGCTGGCTTAAAGGAGGCTGTGGCTTGCCTGTGGCATCCAGGGACATAGAAGATGAATAACTGTAGAGCATTTCAGTGTCTGCAGGGCACCTGGGACCTACACTGCCCTCATCTGAGCCTTCTGCCAGCCATGCCGCTCTGAAGCACAGGGCTGACTGTTTTTAAGCCAGTTTATTTTTGTTTTGGCCCTGCCACACAGCATATGGGATCTTAGTTCCCCAACCAGGGATCAGACCCTCCCTCTCTGAAGTGGAAGTGTGGAGTTTTAACCACTGGTCCATCAGAGAAGCCCCTGATTTTATGCCAGTTTTGCAATTAGGGAAGCAGAGCCTAGAATGATCGAGGGCTTTTTTTCAGGGCCAACACTGGATGTGAAGCCTGGATTCAGGCCTGTGATGTGATAAATCCCATCCCTCTTTCCCATAGTGGTTGTTCCCAGACAAGAGACCTGGACTGGTGGAGGCTACCTCAGAATCACCTGGAGCCCATGTTATGATACAGATCCTGGGGCCCACACAATCAGAAGATCTGTGTGTATCTGTGAGTATAAGCTGGGAATTTGAAGTTCTATAAAGGCAGGGGGTCCATGCCTGCTCTCTCCCTTCCCCTGCACCACCTCCATCCTTATACCATGGCCTTTCACCACATCTCAGAGCCATGGCAGCTCAAGTGAGTATGCTGACAGACAGAGACAACTTATGAGAAGAATTCAGCTCATTTGTACACAAGGGACCACAGGTTCAGAAAGGTCAAGCAACTTGCTTCAGATCACACAGCATTTAGATACGAGGCACAGTAGCCAAAGCTGTGTCCGTATCCCCCCACCCCAGCAGCGTCTAATGATCCCCATGACCATAAAGATGAGGCAGGCTATTCAGGATGGGAGAGGAATTAAGCCCTCCAGGGTACATGTGAACGAGGGATGCTCAGACCTCTTAAAGAGCCCCACCCAGATCCTGCAGGTCAACCTACCGTCCAGCCTGGGGGGCAGGCACACTCGCCAGTGATGTGGTGGCAGGTACCCCCATTCTGGCAGGGGCAGCGCAGCTCACAGTGAGCCCCGTGGCTCCCAGGCGGGCAGAGCTCCTCGCAGCTGCATGGAGAAGCAGAGGTGTGAGAGGCGGCAGCATGCAAAGCCAGTCCCAAGGCTCCTGGGCTCCCTAGAAGTTAGTGAGTTCCTGGTCAATGTGATCTATACTAGGCACAAGGCCAAGAGGGGAAAGAGGGACTCAGTGTCCTCGGAGGCCTGTGTGCTTGGGCCAGTACGGGGGTTGACTTAAGGGCTTTCAGTATAAAGAAGAGGGCTCTTCTGGGGTGGGAAAGCAGAGGAAATCTTCCCTAAGAGGGAGACATTTTACTTGAGTCTTGAAGGTGAAGTTAGTTTCACTGGGAGAAGGGGAGGAAGGCCGAGCCAGGCAGAAGGAATAGCACAAGCAAAGGCCACGAGTCCAGCCTTAAAGAATCTGCCTAGATTCCGAGAGAGGGAGAACGTGGGGCAGGCCTCCACTCCGTTCTAGGCTCTCAGCCCCCACAACAGGCTTCTCTAGAAGGACTGGGCACTGCTGAGATGCAGGGGAGGATCTGCATGTGGTCTTGGTCTTGGGCCTTAGCTCAATGCCTCGGCCCTGGAACTGGTCAGACATGGGGGCAGGGCACACCCTCCATCAGGTATGTATCTGCAGCCAGATTCCTTGGGCGCTCCCTCAGGATCTAGGGCTGTTGAGGCAGCCACTGAGCCTTTGATAGGGTGGCGAGGAGAGGTCACAACTATCCTGTCCAGGCAGACTCCTCCTGAAAACTGGATGAGAGGAAAAGGCAGGGGAAGAGGACCAGGCACAGTAATCTCCTCAAATCTAAGCATATCTGTCCAGGGCCCTCATCCTCTCCGTCTCAAACGGCCTGGAAGTCCCAGTAATGGTACTTGGATTATGATCAGAAGAGGATTCCAAGCCAAAATCTGGAGCCCAGATCAGGAAGGGTCTCCTAGGAGAAGGTTTAGCCAGCTTCTCCCACCAGGAGAGCATCCATCCACGAGTCCTCCCAGCCAGTTCCAGTCACCCTGGGCTCTGGACAGCAGGGATCTGAGACCAGTGTGGGTGAGGCCCGGGAGTTCAGCCTCTGCAGGACTCGGGGCCAGAGCGCAGGAGATTTCACAGCCGGGCTTTCTTGATCCTTCACGTGTTTCCCTGCCCTACCCGCCCAGCCGCCCCCGCGCATGCGTCCCGCCTGGGCTTTACTCACTAGACGCCGGTGTAGCCGGGCGCGCAGAGGCACTCGCCCGTGCGGGGGTCGCAGCTGGCGCCGTGGCGGCACTGGCACGGCAGCTGGCAGCCCTTGCCGTGGGTGCCTGGCGCGCAGAGCTCCTCGCAGCGCCAGCCTCGGAAGCCGGCGGCGCACACGCAGGCGCCCGTGATGGGGTTGCACAGGGCCCCGTTCCGGCACTGGCAACGGCTGCTGCAGTGGGGGCCCCAGTGGTCGCTGTCGCAGCCTGTAAGAGAGGGCGGGTCAGGGCAGGAGGGTCCCCGGGGACTCTCGGGGCGGGGGCTGGGACCGGCCTTCCGGCGCTGCGCCACTCTTCCCCAGACGGGAGGCAGCAGGGGGTTCTGGCGAGAGCATTCACCAATAACCTCCACTGGGCGTCAACCTCTACTCCCCTCCCCTAAATAATCAAACAAGCTCAGAAGCTTCTTTTCTCAATGCATCCCTTAGTCAGGGTCATTCCAGTCCAACCAAGACTGGTCAATCCGGTCTCCCAAACCCCTCTTCTGTACTGAAACTCTGGAACCATAAGCTATTTAACCGAACTCTTCTTGGTTGGCTCTCTCTTCCTCTCAGCCAGGCCCTTTCTCTTCCAGTCTGCCTCCCCTCTTCTCTGGGACTCTACTCCCCTTCTTGGTGCTGCCCCAGCCCAGCTCCCATCTCTCTCTTTCCATCTCTTCCTAAAACATTACTTTGTCTCAAGGCTTGCATCTCACTCTCTGTGAACACGTCTTCTAACTCCCTGCCCCTCCCTGGGCTCCACTCCCTGTTACCCTTCCCATCTCTCTTTCATGCTGCCTCTCCCTACCAGTAATGCCGACACCCTCTGCTTCCTTGATCTTCAGTTCAATCTCATTACTTTCTAAGCAGCTAACTTCAGAAGGGACAGGAAAGAGAAATGTTTCCCTGGGAGGTGACAGACAGCCTTGAAGATCTTCATATGTAATTAAATGTTTCACAGAGTGATAGCTGAGCCAGCTTTGCAGAAATTCACACTCCGCGGCTGGGGAGAGGGGCTGAATGGCCATCTTCAGGTAGGTCGCCCAGCCTGCTCCCGCTCCCTAGCCTGCCCCTCATCTGACACATACAGGACACACAACATGTCCTCAACTCTATCCTCATTCTCTCAAATCCTGGAGTAGGGGTGCACGTGTTCAGGCAAGGACAGGCATAAATAATGTACCAGGAGATGTTCAATGGAGAAAAACACTGCTCCCAGCTAAGGAATCAGACCACTGCCTAAAAGAGATGGCACCTGAAGTAGACCACAAAAGATGTCTCACTTGTCTATCAGAGTGACCAAAATGTCCTGTGTTACCATGGAAAATCCCTCATTCTGAGAAATCTCTCAGTGCTGGGCAAACTGGAATGGCTAGAGACCCTACTGCCTGAAGATAAGGGGATGATTAGTTGACCTTTGTGCTCCAGTGATTCTAGGGTTTAGACACTCAGAAAGAAAAGGGGGCAGGCGAATGGGATTGGGGAAGGTGTCCCAGGGGCAGGCTCAGTATGAGCAAACAGACAGTGGTACCCAAGTGATGGATATGGACAAAAGCATAAGGTTCCAGTGAATCCAGTGAGTACATGGGATCTTTGGGAACCACAAGGTTGATGGAGAATCACTTTATCAGCCCCACCAACTCTCCTGCATTACCTCCCACTTGCTAACCAAAGTCAAGTGGTCAAACTCATGGAAACTGTCCATCACTTTTAGTAGATGGAGCCACCCTAGGCCTGGAATCCCAATCACCCTATCTTGACTTATCCCTTTTTCATTGTGCCCCCAATACACATACAAACTGAGCTGCCAAATTCTGAGTAGGCCTCACCCTGCATTTTCCACTTGACTACAGTGAGTGAGGCAAAAACCAAGTCCAATATCCAAAGCAATTTTGAGAAAGAAGAAAGCATAACACTTTCTAATGTCAAACAAAGCTGTAGTGACACAAATAGTATGACACTGGTGTAAAAACAGAAAAAGAGCCCAGAAGAAACCCATGCAGATACGGCCAATTAACTCATGACAAAGGGGCCAAGAATATACGGTGGGTAAAGGACGGTCTCTTCAATACATGGTGTTGGAAAAACTGGACAGCCACATCCAAAAGAATGAAACTGGACCTCTATCTTACACCCTATGTAAAAAATCAATTCAAAATGGATCAGAGACTTGAACATAGGACCAGAACCAAAGAACCCTTAAAGACAACATAGGTAATAATCTCCTTGATATTGGTCTCAGCAAGGATTTTTTGGAGTTGACACTAAAAGCAAAGGTAACTGAAGCAAAATCAACAAGTGGGACTACATTAAACTATAAAGCTTCAAAGGAAACCAACACATTGAAAAGGCAAACTACCAATGGGAGAAAATATTTGCAAGTTACATATCTCATAAGGGGTTAGTAACCGAAATATATAAAGAACTTTCACAACTAAGTAGCAAAATAAATAAAAACTCAACCCCAAACAATCTGATTAAAAAATGGACAGAGGATCTGAATAGACATTTTTACCAAGAAAACATGCAGATGACCAACAGGTACTTGAATAGGTGCTCGTAATTATCAGGGAAATGCAAATAAAAACCACACTAAGATATCACTTCACACTGGTAGGTTAGCTACTATCCAAAAGACAAGAAATAGCAAGTGTTTGCCAAGATGTGGAGAAAAAGAAGCTTTTGTGCATTGTTGGTGGGAATGTAACTTGGTACAGCCACTGTAGAAAACAGTATGGAGGTTCCCCAAAAACTTAAAAATAGAACTACCATACAATCCAGCAATTCTACTCCTGGGTATTTATCTGAAAGAAATGAAAACACTAACTTGAAAAGATATCTGCACCCCTGTGATTACTGCGGCATTATTCACACAAGCCGAGATACAGAAGCAACCTAAATGTTCATCAGTGGATGAATGGATAAAGAAGGTGTGTATCCACACACACGTATACACAAATATATGTGTATACCCACACACATACAAAACAATACTATTCAGCCACAAAAAAGAAGGAAATCTTGCTATTTGTGACAATGTGGGTAGACATTGAGGGCATTATGCTAAGTGAAGTAAGTCAGACAGAGAAAGACAAATACCATACAATCTCACTTATATGTGGAATCTAAAAAGCAATGAACAGAAATAGAGCTCATAGATACAGGGAACAGTGTGGTGGTTGTCAAAGGTAAGTAGCAGGTAAAAGGGGCAAGGTGGTCAAAAGGTACCAACTTCCAGTTGTAAGATAAGTAAGTTCAGGGAATGTAACATACAGCATGGTGACTATAGTCAATAATTCTGTATTGTATATTTGAGAGTTGCTAAAAGAGAAGATCTTGAAAGTTCTTATCACAAGAAAAATATCTGTAACTCCATGTGATGTTAACTATACCTACAGTGGTGATAATTTCACAATATATACAAACCTCGAGTCATTTTGCTGTGTCCTAATATAAAGTTATATGTCAATTATATCTCAATAAAAAACTGAGTACAGTTATCATTACAACCTGTACTCACACTGTAAGAGGCTCACAGGACAGAGAGTGGGGGAGCACACAGCAGTCATGTCTCCCATGTCACCCTCTCTCTGGAACATCTACTCAGTGAATGGAAAGACTAGCAGAATTACCTAGTGTAGCATTTCTCTATCTCTTTTTGTTGCCAAGCACATATAGCTAAGTTTGCATGAGTTTAACATACATATGACGTGATTCCACTGTAGTAATGATAACCACCACATTTAAATGCTCACTTGTGACCCTTAAAACGGTGTGAATTAGACTTTATTATTTCTCCATTTTACAGATGAGGAAATAAAGGGTCAGGGAAATTATGTGATTGCCCGAGGTTATAGTCAAGGGAAGGCCAGGTCACTGCCCCCAGACCTTGGCTCTGTACTGAACTGTTGGAGTCCAGAGCCAGCTAGTCCTTGGTGCATCCCAGGGCAGACAGTTACATTTCACTTAGCAGAGAGGACCTCCATTCACTGCACAACCAAAACCCACTAAGAAGTAAAACTATGCCTCTGATGAGGGATCTGGGTATTGTTATGAAGTCCATGAACTAGCACTTGAATGCTTTCATTTTTTTTACTCATTTATTCAACCAATATTTACTAAATATCTACGAAGGTCAGAAAGTGTCCCACCCTCTTGGAGTTACAATCGAGTGGGGACAGAGCCTCGGGAGCAGCATTTATGGAAGGCTGTGAAAGTGCCATGATAAGAGCAGTTCAGGGCATTAGAGAAGAATGTGGAAATGCAATTCCATTAAGCCTGATCTGGGTTCTCAGATCACAGATTGGGGTGTGTGAGTGTGTGTGTGTGCATGCATATACGTTGTATTTATATGTGTGTGTATATGTATCTATATGTGTGTGTATTTTATGTGGCTCCAAAAAAGAGGAAGCAAGAGCTCTATTCACAGTAGGAGCCCATGAAATAAACAGAAAACATCTGTAGACTGAAAAGGCAAAATAACTTGGAGTCACTACATAAGAGCAAATAACCCCTCACATCCAAATTGACAGGAAGTAGTTCCATTCAATTTAGAATATTCTGATTAAGGAGGCAGGGAAGTGTGTAATCCATTCCATAGACATTCCCTCCAGAGTGATTAAGTGGAAAAAAAAATTTAGGGTTCACAGGGATAAGCTTCAGTTAACTTAGACAATCTACTTAAAAACACCTCATTCCCTAGCAATGACAGAGAAATGAGGCAGCAAGTCAATTATCTACCCTGTTGAAGGTGAATAAAAACTATCATCATTAAAATTACAACAGGACTTCGTATTCTTTCACAGACAATCACAAACTCTTTCCAATTTGGCCTTGGAATGTCACCCCCTCACCGACTGTTTTTCTGTTTCAGTCACAGATGCTCCTTCCTAATTATATTTGGCTTTGGGTGAGTGTTTCAAGTGGGTGTATCTTATCTGGACAGTGAGTGAGGGCTCAGAGGCACCCCGAAGTCTGTGGCCTGGCTTGTTCTGTTCCTTTAATCTGGCCAACTCTTGCCCTTCTCAGCCTGTGCATCTCCCGGCTGACCTCTCTGTGCCATGGGGCCCAGGTCTGTGCCCCTCCGCCCCCACAAGGGGAGGGGCATGTCTCTCTCTCAACCGCTGAACTTCATTCAGCACAGACATGCTTTCAAATTTCTAACAATGCTTGAAAGAGCAGTGAATACATGCCAAGCCATAAGATATAGGTGTAAAGTAAAATTTCTCAATTCTCACAGCAGGGGACTTCCCTGATGGTCCAGAATGGTTAAGAATCTGTCTTGCAATGCTGGGGACGCAGGTTTGATCCCTGGTTGGAGAGCCTACGTTGCTGCGGAGCAGCTAAGCCTGCGTGCCACAACTCCTGAGGCCACACGCTCTGGAACCCATCTGCCACAACTCGAGAGTCTGCGCACGGCGGTGAAGATCCCGCATGCTGAAACTAAGACCCAACACAGTCAAATAAACAAACAAACACACAAAAGGCCAGGAGCCTACAAATCAATCAAATGACATTAACAATATTCTCACAACGATCCCTTTATAGCTGGTGCTATTCATGCCCCCAGTTTGCAGATTAGGAAACAGAGGCCAGGGAGGTGAACAATCTTGTCCGAGGTCACACAGCTGGGGAGTGACCAGGGAGCTGAGCTCTAACCCCTGCTGTCCTGCTGGGATGGGAGGGGGGACGTGGGATGTCGGTGGCCAGTCTGGGCTTAGATGGCCACCATGGATGACTCTGAGAACAGAGGCTTATTTTCCACAAGGGTCTTATCCAGGAAGTGGTACAGGTGGGAGTGGTTGTAAGGCCCAGGTTTCTCATGACTGGCCCTATTTCCTGTAATTTTATCCTCTCCAGATGATTTATTTCTTCTGAACTTTTTCTATTGCCATATAACATGTTTAACATACACTTAGCCATTTGAATCATTTTTAAGTGTACGGTCAATTCAGTGGCATTAATGCCACTCACGGTACTGAGCAGCTACCACCGCTATTTCCAAAACTTTGCCATCCCCCTCAGCTGGAATTCTGGAGCCGTGAAGCAGTAACTCCACATGCCCTCCCCCCATCTGGCAACTTCTAATCTACCTCCCGTCTCTATGCATTTGCTTCAGCTAGGTCTCTCACATAAATGGAATCATGCAGAACCAGTCCTTTGTGTCTGGCGTCTATCATTGAGCATACCGTTTTCAAGGTTGTTCCACAATGGAGCACGTACCTGTATTTAATTCCTTTCTATGACGGAATACTATTCTACTGTATACACATGCCACGCTTTGTTCATCCATGCATCTCTTGAGGGACACCTGGGTTCCTTTCACAGTTTGGCTATCGTCAATAATGACACTATGAACATGGGTATCTCAACGACCTTTTTAGATAATAAGTCCCTAAAGATCATTCATTAAAGGCACAATTTGCTATGTTTTTATGCCTTTATTGCCTTTCTCTATTAGGAATAATAACTTTGTTGACCATTGCTTTATTTGTCACCACTTCTATGTAAGCAGATTTAGGTGTCTCTACTAGCCTTGGGGTCCCTGTGGGTTACAGCAGGGGGAGCTGGGGTGAGTTCCTGTTTGCAGCTCCCCTGTCCCCCACATGCACACACAGTGCCCAGAGCTGGGCACGGGCCATCTGGTTGTGCCAACAAGGATGCTTGGCCAGCCCTTCTCCAGCGATCTAAGAGCCCCCTCCCAGTCACTCGTGTCTTCAGACAGTGGTCCTCTGCCTGGCTGCTTGCCAGCATTACCCTGGAGGTTTTGAAAACCTCTCAGGCTTAGGTTTCAGCCATGGACATTCCGATATAATTATTCTGGAGTGGCAGGGCCCAAGGACAGGGCATTTTAAAAAGCTCAGCAGGTGAGGACTACTGTCTTTACGGCGATCTGCATTCTCACGGGTCCTCTCAGGGAGATGGGCAGGAGGGTGCTGAGTCTGAGAGGTGGGGGATAGGAGAGGTAGATGGTTCCTGCCATTCCAGAGATGGCAACCCTGAAATTAGCAAGGAAGAGGACTGGCTGCCGGTGCTAAGGCCAAGAGGTAGAAAGGAACTTGGAACCCAAGGGCCCTGAGCTGCCCTGGCCTGTACCGGAGTCTGGACCAAGATGCCCAAGCACCCCCCTCCTTAGCAGTGAATGTCAGAGCGTATCCCAGGCATGGCCCATGGCCCCGAGTCTGCTCCTCTAGTCCCCATGCCTCCACAGGAGTGGGCGAGCTGCCAGGTCATGGGATTACTCCTGAGTTTACAAAGCAGCAGGCGTGGAGGAAGAGACAGAGCAGCAGCCACTGGAAACCATTTCAGCTGCTAAATAAAGTCACTTCCCAGTGAGCAAGGCCGTTTGTCTACTGACTGGCCCCAATAAAAGCCCCAGCAAATCCTCAAAGGCCGAGCCTGTCTGCTTTTTCCAGACCCAAGCCTCAGCTTTGAGGGAGCATTAAAGGGCAGGTTGGAGCCAACGCTGGACAATCTTGGGCAGACCCTGCTCCTCTCTGGGCCTCTGTGGTCTTGTGCGTAAAATGACAGATTTAGACCAGTGGTTCTTGTTCAGAGTGAGTCACCCTCCCCAAGAGAGCACCTGGAGCTGGGGGAGGGAGGGATGAGGCTGTCACAAGTGATCAGGGACAGTCCTGCACAATGAGGAACTATGCCCTCCGAGTGCCAGCGCTCTCTGCATTGCCGCTGTTGTTCAGTCGCTCAGTCATGTCCGATTCTTCGCGATCCCATGGACTGCAGCACACCAGGCTTCCCTGGCCATCACCAACTCCTCAGGTTTGCTCAAATTTATGTCCACTGAGTCAATGATGCCATTCAACCATCTCATATTCTGTCGCCCCCTTCTCCTCCTGCCCTCAAGCTTTCCCGGCATCAAAGTCTTTTCCAGTGAGTCAGCTTTTTGCATCAGGCAGCCAAAATATTGGAACTTCAGCTACAGCACAAGAAACACCAGTGTGGGGTGGGGGAGGGTTGGATTGGGGTTAGCAGATGCAAACTATTGTACATGGAACAGATAAACACCAAGGTCCTACTATTTAGCACAGGGAACTATATTCAATATACTGTGAGAAACCAGAGTGGGAAAGAAAAAAAAAAACAGAAACACCAGTAGGTATGTGCTGGGGCCTCTTCCCATTCTGGGGTGATTCTATGCTCCACTGCTCACTGTCCCCACTTGAGAACAGGCCAGAGGGGACAGGGTAGATGGTATGTTTGCCCTCGTGTGGAAAGGAAAATTCGAGGTGGTTACCCAGGCTCTGAGCCAAGCCATGGCTCTGTTCCCTATCTCTCCACCACTTAAATGGCTGGAATTAAATATTAATAGACTAAGGTGCTGTAGATTAAAACCCAAATCTCCTGACACAGTCCCTAAGCCTAGCAGATGCCTACAGCACAGGATTATAATAATGTACCATTAGCTCTTAGTGATCTGCTTATTACATTTGTTACTCTGTTATTTAACCATGCTGCCTACATCTGCCGTTCAGGGAAGGCAGAATTCACCAAGGCTGCATGGAATGCAGGCTGCCTCTCCATTTCCACAGGTTCCCAAAGGCCACCGGGGTGGAGGATTAAACACACACACAGCAAAACCCTAACCCTGTGAGCCTCCAATTGGACCATCTGTATTCTCACAGGGGTTGTTTCACCTAATCCTTCTACTAAACCTGTGCCGTTAGTTCATACCTTGCCTTGTTTCAAAGAGGATTTGAGACAAACCATGTGAGGTGGATTATTATCCCATTTTCAACTAAGAAAACTGAGGCTCAAAGACATGAAATAAGCAAATCAGAGTTTCTCAATCTCAGCATGATTGACACTTGGGGCCAGACAATTCTTTGTCCTGTGCATTATAGGATGTTTAATAGCATCCTTGGCCTTCACCCACTGGATGCTGGTAGCACACCTCCGCCATAACCAAGAATGTCTCCAGATATTGACAAATGCCTCCTTGGAGGAAAAGGTACCCCAAACTCCAAAAGGCAGAGTTCAGAGTCAAAGAATGGTTTTCCTAGCCCTTGGTTTCAGCGGGCATCTTGTGCACCCTGTACAATTTCCAAGTCAGGAAACTGATCAGAGGGGCCAAGTGATTTACCTGTGTTCACAATGGAGAACTAGATTTGAAACTACTGGCCAGGTCACTCTAAAACTCTTTCCATCCCCCCAAACCAGCTTCAGGGCAATGAGTTAGGCTCATTTACTTGCTTGTCAAACAACTTTTGAGCACTCACTATGTTCTAATGGCTGATTTGAGAACCAGACAAGCGAACAGAAACACTGGCCCATCAGGACTGGGGATGATGGAGGGGTGCTGGGAAGGCCGTTGCTGGGGCAGCTGCAACTAGAAAAAGTGCCTGTTGTCAGGTCAGAGGGCTTGGGTGCTGGCTGGGTCTTGGGTAACAGGGCAGGAGGAGGGAACGAAGCCAGTAGGTACATCAAAATGCCCTGAGCAAAGTCAGTGGCTTCGGTTCATTACCTTCCCCATCTTCATCGCCACAGCTTCCACCACAGCTCCAGGCAACCAAGTCCATTTTAACCAGATATCCCACCATCAGAATGTCAGGCAGGCATGGGGAGACAGCACCCTGCATCTTTCTGTGGATAGATGCATCTGGAAATCAGTTCTGAACTCCTGCCTCAAGATACTGCCGAGGCTGCCTGGCCTTGCCCTGGTAGGACTCCATTCCTCAGCGTCTGCTGCAATCCCCCGTTAAGCTGCACATCATCCCATGTTTGTATGAGGGTGTGGGGGTAGGGTGTTGGTGACATCATGGGACACTGCCAGCCATGCATAGCCCAGTTATCTGTGAACATTCAAGCAGCAATTAGCAGAGCCAGGCTCCAGATTAGGAAGGATGTATGTGCATGTGTGTCAACCTGCTTTTAGGGAGAGGAGATGGGAATGTATGGAAATCAAGTTCATCAGCTTCGCTGGGACTGTTCCAGACAGACTCCTGTGATATTGTGTGGTCATGTAATGCGGAAGAAAACTAGGTGTTAGGTACTTTGCAGTAGGCACTTGTTCAGTTTAAACCACGACTCTTCAGCTTAGCTGTGACTATCCACATCCTCTAGAGGAAGGAACCAAAGTCAAGTGTGGTTAGGCGACTCGCGCATCACCTTGTAGCCAGTGGGATCTCTGGCCTGTTTCTCAGATGAGGACATTTGAAAATAAGGCCTTGAACCAAAGAGCATCAGATAGGAGGCACAGCAGAGCTGGAACCCTGGAGCTCGTTTACACCTGCGCTGTCCTTACACACAGAGGATATTGAGACCAGAGTGGAAGGGGGATGTCCAGGTCATCTGTGACGGGCTAGGGGGTGAGACCCAGGCATGTGAGGTCCCTGGAGCAGAGGCTGGTGCTGACTCATGGACTCCCTACCCTATCTCCCCCTTCTCTTCCAGAGCCCCCTCCAGAACTCATGCACCACCCAGCTCTGTCCCTGATGCCTCTGCCCTGGGCAGCACCCACCTCTGGATAAATGCACCTTGGTGGTCCCAGCACTCGTGCCTCCTGTACTTCAGTAGTGGAGTCAGTGGTAAGGGTGGTAAGCTGGGGCTGCCCCAGATGGACCAGGGGCTGGCCTGAGGTTCCTTGGCTCTGCTCAAAACCTCCTGCCTCCTTCCTAATGCTTTTAATAAGGCCCCAGCTTCCGGCTGCCTGGCTCCCTCTGATCTGCCTGCATCACTGCCTTTGAAGCTTCCCAGCCCCAAAGACCATTTATCTCTGCAACTTGCCTAGAAAGTCTCATAAATCATGTCTGCGCACAAAGGAATTACCTCTTTGGAAGGGCCTTTCAAAGGGGGCAAAGACACACAGACCAGCAAGGGGTCCTGCTGCCCAGGCTGGCACCCTCCTCAGCAGGGCCCAGCCTTCACCTCTTTTTCAAAGCTCTAGAGCAAACTCTGGGCTGAGAAGCTGGGGGAGAGGTTGGGGATCAAACGGAACTTGGTGAAGCTCTGGGGGGTGGGAGTGGGACCCTCAGATGGGGTCGGAGGAAGGTGAACTTACAGGCAGAGCAGGAAAGGACACCAGAAGGTCATGGGGTACAAGTCTGCCTCCCATGAGGTGTGAAAGCATCCCACAGCCTTATCTGCCATTTCCCATCATGCCTTTCACTCTGACTTGCTTCACACAGTGAGGTCTGTCTGGTGGGAGAGCCCCTCTCAGGATCTGTCATGCGCCTTGGAAGGTACCACCCACCCAGGGCTCGGCGATGAGTGGGTGTGAAGCTGCAATGCACAGAGCCCAGAGGGTCCTATGCCTGGGGTTGGGGCCACAACAGGGGCTCTGGACCGCCCGCCTCCACAGCTCCAAAGTTGCTGAGTTTTCCTCTGAGTTCCCCCAAAGGGACAAAGGGTTAAACAGCTGAATGGGGGTGGGGGACCCATCTTCTAAGATCTGTTCTGCCTTAAAATGTCTGTTTAATTCCTCTCACAGTAAAAAAGTTTTCCATTGGTTGAGCTGAGGAATTTCTTGCTGCAGTTTCTCCTTCACCTCACCCAGTGAGCAGCCACTTCCAGGCAGCTCTGCAATGGACACTGATAAGAAGCAGTCAGAGTGGCGCTTGGGGTCTCTGTTCTGATGGAACTTTCTGGCACTGTCCCCACAGGGAATATGTGGAAAGTGGGAAAAGAAGCAGTGCAAGTGGAGGCTGGTTTCCCTAGTGAGGCCAAAGAGCATTTCCGAACTAAAGCCAGGCTCACTTGTGGTCCTGTTCATGATGGAGCGGGGTATTTCTCATCAGGTGGGCAGAAGAAGGAGGGTTGCAGGGTTGTGTAGAGTTGTTCCTGGCGTCACAGGCACAAGGAGCAGTTGAGGAAGTCGAGGTGATAATTTGGGCCAGGGCAGCCTGGAGAGTCATGTGCAGAGTCGGCTGTGGGCCCAGGCAGGATGGACCTGGAACCCTCTGCCCAGCCACTCATCCTGAGAGCTGGTGTCACGCCCCAGAGGCCCGCTGTGGGCCATTCTCATCTGCAGACATAGTGGTTGTCCTGCAGGGCTTGCACTAGGACTGTTTCAATGTAATGGGTTCACATCTGAGCCATTTTTCCTTTTGGCAAAGGTAGTACCTGGAGCCAACTGGTACACTTGGTGCTCTGGATCAGCTGGGCTGACATTTGTTGACAATTAATTAGATGTAAGATCTAGATTCAGTGGGGCTTCAAAAGGATGGGAGGCCCAGCTGGTCCTCAGGGGCCACAGAGTGACCCAGGTCAGGCACATATGCAGCAGCTGTGGACCATATGAGACAGACTGGGGGCAGCGCTTGCTGGAGGAGAAAGGGCACTGGGAGCTTGGGGGTGTGGTGGGGGACCTTGGAGGGCCTCAGGGAAGAGAGAGGATTTGGCTTCGGCTCTAGAAAGAGGGATAGGATTTCAGTAGGTGGGAAAGTAAGGGGAAGACAGTCTGAGCGGTGGGCTGCGAAGGCAGGGAGGGAGAATTCAGAGCATAGAGTGGCCCTCAGTGGGGGAGAGGGGTACACACAGCCCGAATGCAGAAGGTCTGGTGAGCAGGCTGAGGAGTCTGCGTCACTGAAGGAAGGCTAGATCATGGCTCCTCAAACTATCCTTGGGGAAGGAACAGTTTTGTTTTCCAACCCATCTGAGACTCATGGTCCTATCTGGGCATGACTCCTTTGCGGGTCACACCACGTGGGCCTCTCCGTGAACCTCTGAGACACTCCCATAGGCCATGTCCTGCTCAGCAGAGACCACCAAATGCAGACTTAGCTCTCACAGTGCTGTCGAAACTGCTGCAAGTTTCTAAACATTTACAATCGATGGTTTTACTTATCACTGGCAGTGACAAGTCCTGGACTTCAGGTCCACAGAAAAGCACCCTGAAAGGCACCAGGCTAGAACACAGCTCAGAGGAGGGATGCAAGCAAACCAAGACAAGTTTATAGGTGGTTTTACTGGAGACCAGACTGGGCAAGGTTTCTGTCCTCTCTGCCTTTTCTGAGAAGTCCTACAAACTACTGTGCTGCTTAAAAGGCTAGGGACTTGGGAATGATGAATGTAACTATTAAGAATACTCAATAACTGGTAGGGCAGGGCACCCACTGGTCAAAATGACTGTGTGGTGGCATTGGTGCTTGCTGGTATGGTCAGGACAGTAGCAGCTAACACAGAGTAAGCCCTGTTATCAATGAACCTCGGTCTGAGTTCTTTATAAGTAGTATCTCATTTAATCCTCCCAACAACTCCCTATCTTATTGCCTTTTCATACTGTTCATTGGATTCTCGGGGTAAGAATACAGATATGGTTTGGCATTCCCTTCTCCAGTGGATCACGTTTTGATTGGAAAGACCCTGATGCTGGGAAAGATTGAGGGCAAGAGAAAGGGATGACAGAGGATGAGATGGTTAAATGGAATCACTAACTCTATAGACATGAGTTTGAGCAAACTCCAGGAGATAGTGAATGATAAGGAAGCTTGGCCTGCTGATGTTCATGGGGTTACAAAAAGTCAGTAACTGAACAACAATCACCACCCCATAATCTCCATTGTCAGTTGAGGAAACACAAAGTGATATCAAACCTAAGGAGAGCCTCCACCCTCCATCCTTTCCTGGCCTCTTGTCCTATCTTGGGGTTATGGACACCAGACTTTCTGTGTGGCCTTAGGCAAACCACCTATCTTCTTTGGTCTTCAATTTCCTCATGGTAAAATTCAGGGGCAGCACTAGATGAGCCCTAAGCTTCCTTGCATCTCAGACATGCTGAGATCTCTGAGTCACCTGGAGAAACTATCAGAGACGAGGACTCGGCAATGGAGAGAATAGCAAACCCAGAGGAAACAAAGCATTGAATCTTGAGGCGCATGTGTGCGCTCTGAATTTCTGCTCATTGGCACCCACTGAATTATAGGCATAAATAGAATTTTGACAATAAAGACAACACATGCAGGTTTGCCTTGATTTATGCAACTATTCTTTAAAGGTTTTGTACAAATAACTTGTTATTTGGAATAACTCTGCTTATCTGAACACCCTTGACTTTCCAAAGCACCTCTGCTTTACAGGTCATCAGAGCAAACGCTGGTACTCCCATTACTCAGGTGGACAGGTCCAGAGAAATGAAGCCACTTGCCCAAGGCCCTGGTCTACTTAGGAGAGCTGAGGCTCCACATCTTTAGGCCCTGATCCCATCCACCATTCTCCACAGTACCACACCCCCAGTGAAGTCACTTAACACAGAACCCACCTATCAGCAGGAAGCCATGCCTCTTTGGTACCTGAGGTTTCCCACTCAATCTCATCTTGCTATTTGTGTCACTCGTCATGGTCCATTTGTCCCTGCATAGGGAGGGGCTCTGAGAGCAGCTCCCAGCTGGGCCTGCCAGTCAGAGGACACTCCATCCATCACAGCTGGGTGAGGACCTCCAGTTTCCCTGGAGAGAGGAGACCTAAGGGTGGAGTGACAAATGGCCTTCCTGTCTATTGAGAGTTATTATCAAAGGATGGGGACCAGCTGCTCCTGGGATCTGCTGATGAAGTGAAGGAAAGATGCCTGTACTGCAGTGGTAGGAGGTCTGGTCAGCTGTCCATTTGCTCACTCATTTCATAAGGCTTTACTGAGTGCCTACTGAGTGCCAGGCACTGTGGATCAAGTGGGGAATAAAGCATCCAGGGTCCCTTCAAGGAGCTTATAGTCCAGGAGTGGAGAGAGACAAGAAACAGTAAAGGGACTTCCCTGGTGGCCCGGTGGTTAAGAATCCACCTTTCAATGCGGGGGACGTGGGTTCCATTCCTGGCCTGGAAAGATTCTACGTGTTGCAGAGCAACTAAGCCTGAGCATCACACAACTACTAAGCTTGCGCTCTACAGCCCGTGAGCTGCAACAAGAGAAGCCCGTGCACCACAGCCAGAGAAAGCCCCTGTCAGCAACGAAGGCCTAGCACAGCCAAAAGTAAACAAATAAATAAAAATTTAAAAAAGAATATATTGTGCAACACAGTGAATATAGCCAATATTAAATAACATATTAGTAACGGCCTCTATTTTGGCCTTTTTTCAAACAGCATCTCCTGAGAGCCTTCACGGACCATCCTTTCCAAGTTCTCTCCTCCATCCCCCTGACTTTATCTCTTTCTTTCATGAACTTATTCTATCTGATGTTATATGATCACTGTACCATATACTTATTTTCATCTTTTTAAATTTTTGTCAGGGACTCGCACTAGAATGTCAGCTCCGGAGGAGTTATTTCCTTCACTACTGTATCCCCAGCACCTAGGACAGCATCTGGCATACAATAGACGCTCGATAAACACTTGCTCAACAAGTAATCCATTAACAAGAATCATAGCTACAACAAGGGTAAGGAGGTGCAAATCATAGCTTGATGGTAAATGAAGATAGGGGTTCAGTTGAGAGGTCAAGGAAGGCCCCTCAGGGGAGGTGACATGTACGCTAAGAGCTGAAGGATGAGAAGGCAGTCGTGGTGAGAGTAAGAGCCTGCGAGGTAGAAGAGCGTGGGCAAATGTCCTGAGGTGGGTAAAGGTTGGCAGAGCCGAGGCATTGAAGGGGGCAGCGTGGCTGGTAAGTTCTGCGAGAAATGAGAGAGGGAAGGACTCCATGAGGCAGACGGGCCAGACGTGCCTGGGACAGGAGCTGGGGTTTTCTCTTAAGAGCAATGGGAAGCTCTTGGAGGGTTCACCAGGACTCTGAAAGCAAGCAAGCAGGACTCCCTGTGGGCAGGACTTTGACTCTGAGCCAGGAGGGACATGGTCCCTTCATGCAGCCCATTAGCACCCCGGGTCAGCCAGGACCTCCTGGTTTAGGACGTGGGTGGAGAAGGTGAACATGAGCCCCCTTCTGCCTGGTGTCTCTGAGAGGCTCCCCTCATCATCCCACCAGGCAGGAGACAGCTGGGCATGAATGCGGAGAAGAACCAGTTGGGGCCGCTCCATGCTTCGGCATCTAGGTGACTCAGAAAATGTGCTGACGGTGCACACAGGCTGAGATCTCATAGATTATGTGCCCACCTCCGGGGGAGGCAGAGGCCTTGCTAAATATAGTTCCCTTATTGTTATTTATGTCTCTCGGCATCAAGCAATGACTCCTGAAGACCGTTTCACCCACTCCTAAATGTGAGTACTGCATTCGCCTGAGGTCGGAGAGGTGAGAGTCTCGTCACCAGTGAGGAGACACCCGTGCAGCTGAGAACCGCGAGGAGGAGACTCGGGGCTGCAGGCAGGCCAGGGCCTCTCTGGGAGCTAATTTCCCAGTCAGCTGGTGAGAAACGCAGCAGCTCACAGCGAATGGAACGCAATTAATGACCCTTGAATTTCTGAGGGCCACGGGTGTGGCCTGCAGTGGGCAGTGGCAAGTAGCTTCATTAAGTGGGGTATTTACACTTGAAGCTTCTGGGACACCCTTTGAGCTCACAGGGGCCTGGGACTTTAGAGGGAATCTAATGAGCTGATCTTAGCAAAAGTGGCCTGGGCCTCAGTACCCCTCATTCTGTCCAGTGGAGGGTGACTCAGCCTGCTCTGGAGAACCTCTCCTCGTCCTTTTCTTTACGTGGGACTCACTCCTTAAAGCCCTGCAGACCCCGCCCAGGAAACTTCTCCATCTCTTGAAACCCTCCCATCCATTAAGACTCAGATTAAATGCCTCTCCCTTATGGAAGCTTTTAGGAACCTTCCTTCTCCCCATTCACTCTAAATTGTGCCTACTGCTGTTTGCCTTGTTTGAAGTGGATGCTTACCCATCAGGCCTCAGAGCTTTGGAATCACACAGACCTGGGTTCAAATCCCCAGTTCTGCTTCCTACCACCTGCGTGACCCTGGGCAAGCTGTAATTGTCCTTTGAGACTTAGCTTCTTCACCTCACCTATAAAATGGGTCTTACATTCCTGAGAGAGTTGGGGTCAGTGTACGGTGTAAAAGTACCTCACTTAATGACTTGCAAGTAGGAGGTGCTCAGTACTATGTAACAAACCCTCCCAGAAAGTGTGGAGATGAATAAATGAATAAACAAAGTCACTGATCCAGGTATCATGCAAGGGTAAACTCACAGGGAGCTGAGTTTACCAGTTAACCAGCACAGCAGGTGTTAATCCACCTGGACTTCTGGGAGATAACCAAGCACACGGAATGGAGTTATCCCAACCGAGGGGCAGGAGAGCCAGGGCATTTCTCCATTAACCCCTTGCTCCTGCCCTGGTGGAGGATGGCAGGGTGGGTATCCTCTCTGTCCCACGTCCCACTGGCTCCACGGATTGTGCCCGTGGCAGAGCTGCAGCTGTTTGTCACCGTAGCCTTTGCTGTGTTGCCATGAGTGGCCTGGGGAAGCGAGGGCATTTCTGTCAGGCCCCAAGTCCACTTAGTTCCCCACTCTAAATGCAATGCCCAGCATGCTGTCTACTATGTGTTGGGAGCCCTATATTAATGTATGTTGATTCAATGAGCGAACCAGCAAATCGATGTAAGAAATGGTTCAGGAGCTAGGGATAAAACGATGACGTGGCTCCTGCCCTCAGTCCTCGTGACCAGGGGGTTGGGATGGGAGGGGGCGGTAGTCACAATGACACATGAAAAAGACAAAGAAGTCTCTCTATAAGTGAAGGAGCTAATGCCCAGAGAGAAGTGGTGGCACTCTGTGAACTTCGGAAGGTGTGGCCCCCAGGGCGGGGAAGGCTTCGAGGGGGAAATGGGACTCCCTAAGCCTGAAAGAAGAGTGGACTTAGGCATAAGGGAGAGTCGTAGAGGAGGCTTGAGGCAGCAGCATGAGCAGAGGCCTGGAGGCAGGAATGTCATCATGGGCTGTAGGGAGACAATTGGTAGGGGAGTCTCTTTGGAGCATCTCTACCTTCTTTAGAGTTGGAAATCTGGCCTCAGATAGCTCACAAGGAGGGGCTTCCCTGTAGCTCAGCCGGTAGAGAATCCACCTGCAATGCTGGAGACCTGGGTTCAATCCCTGGGTTGGGAAGATCCCCTGAGGAGGGCATGGCAACCCACTCCAGTATTCTTACCTGGAGAATCCCATGGACAGAGGAGCCTGGCGGGCTGCAGTCCATGGGGTTGCAGAGTCGGACATGACTGAGTGACTAAGCACAGCACGGCACAGCTCACTACGGAAGGGATCTTGGGGTGTGGCTTGGAAGAGTCAGGATTGGAGCAGTCTCCAGGCAGTGTGTATCTCTGACTATGGGTAGGAGAGGCTCCTCCAGGGCTGCCGGGAGGGCTGGATTCCCCACACTCATCCATGGACTCCCCCCTCCATAAAAGTTCCTCTGTGTCAGCTTTATGCAGTGCACAGCCTGACATCTGTACCTAACAGCCCTGCCTGGCTGGTATAAGAGAGGAGAAGGGCTTAGAAATTGAAGGAGAGGGGACGTTTCCCCAGGCTGGAATGATTGTAACTCTGCCCCAGAATCCAGTAGAGGATGCTGTTCTTTGTTACCAAGCATCAGATTCCCCGGCAGCTGAAGGACCACAAAGGTGACCCTCATTCTGTAGCTCAGCCACCTTGGAGAGGATGGGAGACTTAGCAGCTGCTTCCCCTGATGTTCCCCCATTTCGATCTGTCTCCATTTCCATCTTTACTGCCTCCCTCCCTACTCCCAGCCTCCTTTCCTCTGCTCTACCCATTTTTCCCTTCCATCTCCCTCTCCCAGTGACTGGGACTCAAAAGGGTTGGAGTGGGAGGCCTAGCTGAGCTGAATCCCAGGATGTGCAGGGAGCTGTGTGGGAGGGTGATCAGGAGGCCCTCTGAACTGGATGTTTGAACTAGAGGGGTCCCAGTGGGCCTCCCCAGTGTGTGTGGTTTTCTTTTCTTTTCCCTTTAAAGCATTTCACTTTGAAAGGAAGCCAGGCCCAAGTGAAGAGAGTGGGGGTAAACTCAAGCACACAATCAAAATGCCTTTGAACCTGGGCTGAGAGCTCTGAGGTCCTCTCCTGTTTCAGGTCAAGAGCTGGCAAGAGGCTAGGGAACCCTTGATGCCTAATTGGCAGCTAATTGAATGCTGGGAGGGGGGTGGGAAGGGGGCTGAAAGCAAGTTGTTCAGGACTGGGTGAGTGATGCTCTTGCAACTCAATGTAAAAGCAGGCCTATTATAGGTTTTCTTGCTGGTATCCAGGGGGTGGGGAGACAGGCTTCTGTTGCCTAATGAGCTCATGGCTCAAGCTGTCTCCAGTTGGGGAGCAGGTGGAGGCTTTCAAGGCAAAGTTAACACTGTAGTTAGTTCTAGTTGGCTACCTGTCATCACTCAAGATCAAGAGAGAGAACGATCTTATTAAAATAAGCAAACAGAAGGCAAGCTCCTCAGCAGAGCTCTCTGGGTGGGGGTGGGGTCTGGACACTCACAAAGCTGAGAAGAGTCCCAGACAAGTTTTTCCCAAGCGGTTTGATACAGATCACAGAGAACTTAGAAGGTGCTACTATGGGCATCAGGGGGCTTCCCAGGTGGTGCTAGTGATAAAGAACCTGCTTGCTGATGTAAGAGATGCGAATTTGATCCCTGGGTCGAAAAGACCCTCTGGAGGAGGGCATGGCAACCCATCCCAGTATTCTTGCCTAGAGAATCCTATGGACAGAAGAGCCTGGCAGGCTACAGTCCATAGGGTTACAAAGGCTCAGACCCGACTGAAGTGATTTAGCAGCAACAAGGGAACCAGGCATGAATCTGAGCTTGGCGCTGGGCATTAAGACAGGCATTGAGGGCATGGCTGTGGAGGCAACAAACCTGGGTTCAAGTTTTAATTCTTAAGGGTGACCCTGAGCAAGTTACTAAATCTGTGCCTCAGTTTCCCAAATCCATAAAATGAAAATAACAATATCACCTACCAAGTAGGGTAGTTGTAGTGATGAAATGCAATTACACAGGGCTTAGCACAGTGGCAAGCACATAATAAATGGACAGTGAATTGTAGCAGTTATGATTATGAAGGACCAAGGTTGACTAGAGACTCTTTGCAGGCCTCAGAGTTGAGTCCCATAGATGATTCATAGATATCGAAGAAGAGGATGCAATTACAAAGTATTAGAATAACAGCCAGCCACCTTAGCAACCAGCTAGTCCCATTCTCTCCCTTTGCAGGTGAAGAATGGGAGGCCTAGAAAGGGAAAGTGGTTTTTCAAGGTGACACGATGAATTGGAGGTAGTGCTGAGTCTAGAACAGGTCTGCAGAGGGCCAAAGCTGCTTCTACCGCATCATCAGAGCTGACCCACAGTTACAAGCCAGAAATAGACAGCAAAACTCTCCTCTTGGCTTGCATTTTTCCTGCCATGTGAGAGTGGGTTATGGCAGTTTCTCTTGCCATGTTCTTTTCATGTCTCATGAAGACAAACTTTCAGTCTCTGAGAGTGGCTGAATGGAGGGTGTGGAGGAGAAGCTGGCCTGGGAGTTGTCTCTTATCTGCCAAATAACCTAACAGCACCAGGAAAAAGAGCTGCTATGGGTGGCTATAGATTGTTGTGACAAGTGTCCCAAAACGAGTGCCCCACTAATAGTGTCTTCATCCACCCGACTTGCGCCTAACTTCCAGAGTGATGTTTCCAAATGACCAATCTGATGAGGTCACTTCCTTGTGTAAAGCTCTTCCATGGTCTCCAGTGACTCAAGACTCAAGTTCAGATGCATGAGGACCTGGTATTTAAAGCCCTCTGACACTCTTCACACCCTATTTCCAGCAGACTCCACCTTTATGTGCTTCATGCTTTGCTGAAGCTATTCCCCCTGCTCCATCACCCTGAGTTCTGCTCCATTCAATCCCACTCTCAACCCCATAAGGCAAGTCAATTTAATTTCCCTTATTATTCAGTTATCTTTACCATAAATCAAGTTTTTCATATGAAGAAACAGGAGATTCTATAACTTTCCTGATATTTTCACATGCAACAGGAAGTGACTTGATATCTTTGGGATGAGGTAGATAGCTAAAAAGGCAAACAACCCAAAGACTTATAAAATGGATATACTATTCCATGGCTCACTCCATATCACAGACTGGGATGAAATTAAAGAGAAGATAATGGCCTTGAAAAGGCTTAGGACCACCACTGAGATCTTAAGTCAAATCCCTTCTTCAGGTCTTGCCTTACTCATTTGCTGTATGAGTGGGTTGGAAAAGGAGGTCTCCAGGAACTCTTTTGGCTCTGACATAAAGTTTTTTAATTGAAGGATCTTAACAACCATACAGATGACCCCTGGGGATACAGAGGGAGGATAATTTGATCAGGGGAAGGAGCAAAGGGTGCATTAAGTACTCTTTTGTAACATTTTCTTTCTTTAAAAAGGATCTGAGGCAAAAGCAGTGATTTTTAAAATATTTTTTTCAATGTGAATGGAGGGTATTTTTCACACTATTTTCTTTTTTTTTTCTATATGTCACAAATATTTAATAGTTTTAAAAAGAATTCGGTGATCCTCTTCTCAGTGTAACCATTTCCTTGACTTCCTCCACTTGTAATAGGCATGTTCAAAGGACTGAAAATGGTAAGACTCTTCCATTGCAGGAGATATTGAAGCAAAGGTCAGATGGGCTCTAAGTATTATGGAAATGATTTGTACAGAGGATGAAGGCTGGACTCTTCTAAAATTCTTAGGTCTTACAATGCCAGGGCCACGGTGGCCAGAAGCGCTGTCCGTGGTGCTGAATCCCACACTAAGAAACATAAACACAGCATGGAAAGCAGAATAATTCCTTCTATTTTTGTCACTCTAATATACAAATTAATGCTTCAATTTCCAGGACATTTTGGTGATCAAAACGACAGGAAGAAGCCCTTCTTAGAGGGGTTTCTGGCATTTGCTCTCCTGAAAATTCTCTCCTACTCCCCAGCTTCTGGTAGTATTTGTTTGTTCTTTCCCAACCTTATGCTAAAAGCATAGAACTGGGAACCGGATAGCTTGGGATTGAGTTCTAGCTCAGCCACTACAGACTGTGCGACCTACTGCAAATTCCTTCCCTACAGTGAGCCTCTGATTCTTCATCTGTCAAGTGGAGATAATTGTGTCAGGTGACAGAATGCTTGAAAACATGCTTGCAAAAAACACTTAAGTGCAACATAATTGTTAACTGGTAATACTATTGTGATTCCTGCTCGTGTGTGTGTGAAGTGGAACTCTCTCTCAGGGTAGGAAGCCAGGAAGGCAGTGAGTGTGGCAGGTAGCGGGTTGAGAGAAGTGAGTTAAGTTCAGAGAACCCTTGAGAATGTTTGGACAAAAACTGTCCAGTTGGCTTCCCTGTGGGTAAATGAAAACCTTTTCAGATGGCACCTGGTGACATTGGCAAGCATCACAGAACTTGAGTGTGGAGGTGAGTAGCGAAGCATCTCTAAGCGAAAAAAACGGTGTGGTGTCATTTGGTACTCACTGAACTGAGGGACAGTCTCACGAGGTAGGAAAATGGGTTCTCCTGGGCCATTATAAAGGGTTTGAGGGCTGAGTGTCAGAGCACTCATTCTATCCTTGGCTTTGTCACTAACCTCTTCACATAGTGGAAAGTGGCTGGGCTCAAGTTCTGCTTTCCCACTGGTGAGCTGCGTGACCTTGGGAAAGTCACTTCACTTCTCCAATCCTCAGTTTCCTCTGGTGAAAAGGAATATAGTGAAACCTATCCACCAGGATGGTTACAAGAGTCAAATGAATTCTTGGATGACAAAGGGCTTGCTAGGTAAGCCAGAGCACTGCACGAGCCTCAGTATTCATCATCTGTAAAATGGAGGCAATAAGGCTTAACTGCATAAGTAGGATAAGGATGAGGAGAAGAAACATACTCTCTCTCTCACACACACACACACACACACACACACACACACATATTTTGTTATCATCATGAGGGAGGCAGAATGGGGCACAGCAGAGATGCTGAGCTGGAAGTCAAGAGACTGGAGTTTCAGTCTCTGTTATGTTCAACTGCATGACCTCAGGCAGTTCAGTTCAGTTCAGTCACTCAGTCATGTCTGACTCTTTGCGACCCCATAGACTGCAGCACACCAGGCCTCCCTGTCCATCACCAACTCCCAGAGCTTGCTCAAACTCATGTCCATTGAGTCGGTGATGCCATCCAACCATTTCATCCTCGGTCGTCCCCTTCTCCTCTCACCTTCAATCTTTCCCAGCATCAGGGTCTTTTCCAATGAATCAGTTCTTTGCCTGAGTGGCCAAAGTATTGGGGCTTCACCATCAGTCCTTTCAATAAATATTCAGGACTGATTTCCTTTAGGATTGACTTGTTGGATCTCCTTGCAGTTCAAGGGACTCGCAAGAGTCTTCTCCAATACCACAGTTCAAAAGCATCAATTCTTCAGTGCTCAGCTTTCTTTGTAGTCCAACTCTCACATCCATATGTGACTACTGGAAAAACCATAGCTTTAACTAGATGGACCTTTGTTGGTAATGTCTCTGCTTTTTAATATGCTGTCTAGGTTTGTCATAGCTTTTCTTCCAAGGAGCAAACATTTTAATTTCATGGCTGCAGTCACCATCTGCAGTGATTCTGGAAGTCCCCCATTTCCATTGTTTCCCCATCTATTTGCCATGAAGTGATGGGACTGGATGCCATGATCTTCGTTTTCTGAATGTTGAGCTTCAAGCCAACTTTTTCACTCTCCTCTTTCACTTTCATCAAAAGGCTCTTCAGTTCCTCTTCACTTTCTGCCACAAGAGTATTGTCATCTGCATATCTGAGGTTATTGATATTCCTCCCAGCAATCTTGACTCCAGCTTGTGCTTCCTCTAGCCTGGCATTTTGCATGATGTACTCTGCATATAAGTTAAATAAGCAGGGTGACGCTATACAGCCTTGATGTACTCCTTTCCCAGTTTGGAACCAGTCTGTTGTTCAATGGCCTGTTCTAACTGTTGCTTTTTGACCTGCATACAGATTTCTCAGAAGGCAGGTAAGATGGTCTGGTATTCCTATCTCTTGAAGAATTTCCCACAGTTTGTTGTGATCCACACGGTCAAAGGCTTTGGCATAGTCAATAAAGCAGACGTAGATTTTTTCCTGGAACTCTCTTGCTTTTTCAGTGACCCAGTGAATGTTGGCAATTTGATCTCTGGTTCCTCTGCCTTTTCTAAATTCAGCTTGAACATCTGGAAGTTCACGGTTCACATACTGTTGAAGCCTGGCTTGGAGAATTTTGAGCATTACTTTACTAGCGTGTGAGATGAGAGCAATTGTGCGGTAGTTTGAGCATTCTTTGGCATTGCCCTTCTTTGGGACTGGAATGAAAACTGACATTTTCCAGTCCTGTGGCCACTGCTGAGTTTTCCAAATTTGCTGGCATATTGAATGCAGCACTTTCACAGCATTATCTTTTAGGATCTGAAATAGCTCAGCTGGAATTCCATCACCTCCACTAACTTTGTTTGTAGTGATGCTTCCTAAGGCCCGCTTGACTTTGCATTCCAGGATGTCTGGCTCTAGACGAGTGATCTAAATGAGTGATTGTGATTATCTGGGTCATTAATATCTTTTTTGTATAGTTCTGTGTATTCTTACCACCTCTTCTTAACCTCAGGTAACTAGCCCTCAACTTCTACATCTTTAAAATGATGGATGGGACTTGGTTCCTGCCAGCTAAAATGTCCTACTTACCTAAGCCCTGGGTTTCTCCCTTGCTGAATTCTCTGAGCATACAGGGCTGAAGAATTGCTGGCTAGAGCTCTCTGAGGGAGGTGAGAAGGGGCCAAGTCAACAACTCTCATTTCCATTTCATCTCTGATTGGAAAGGCCAAGCATCAAGGTCCAAAGAGTAAACAGACTTCCCTTTGACTCTCTCCTTCACGTGTGGCTGAGCCCCAAAGTGGACATGATTTATACAGGGTGGGCCCCAGAGACTCTGAGCTGTGAATTCAAAATCTCAGTATTCCGTTGAGCTCCCTGGCTCCAGTCCGGCTCTCTCCAAGCTGCTGGCCTCCTTGACAGGAAAATTAATTGCTGTTGTCATTCTGCTTTTTGTTCCAGTCTATATACCAGGAATAAGATATCTGAATGACATTAAATAACCTGTATATAGAAGCCCTTTCTAAAAGCCAGAGAAGTAAACACAGAGAGATGGGCTCCAGGGATGAGAGAGAGCCAAGAACAGCTCTCGCGGGTACCCATCTGGTCTCCATGCAAAGGGATCCTGCCCAGTTGGACATACAATGGGACAGGGACCTTCATGCTTCCCTGGGAAGCAGAGGAAATTGAGCCTGGTGATCCAGCCTTGGAAGCAAACACAGCCCCTCACCCTTCCCAGGGACTGCACCTCACCACATGCTTTCTACTATCCTGGTTTGAATTTTTTCTCTCTTATCAGTGGCTATCAGCAAGGCTAACTCAGGTTCTGACTCAGTGGCTATCTACCACTGACCTGCCTGGGGCTGAGGAGTCCATGGCTCCAGCACTGAATGAGCCAATTTCAGAAGGGCTCTTGAGTCAGCATAGGGGAGTCACCAGGTACTCTTGCCAGCTCTGACTACATTCTCCTGCTGATGGCAGAGTTAATCATTATCAGCATGAGGGTTATGCAATGTTTAGCCGCAATAGCTAAGGCCATACTTGGGACAACCTTAGGAAAATAAAGTCATGTGTGCGCGCGCGTGCGCGCACACACACACACACACACACACACTGGTCAACTCCATTCTTTTATAGATGAGGACACTGTTGCTCTGGGAGGGACAGTGACCTGCCCAAGATAAAAGAGTCCTAGGGCCTATAAACTAGGTCTGGGGACTCCCAGTCCAGTGCTCTTTTTACGACATCATCCTGCCACTATATAACAAAATCCCATGTTCTAGAACCTATGAAATAGCAAAACCCGAGTTCCTAACCCAGCCTGGCCTGCCAGGTGAGCTGGGGGTGCTGGTGAGAACAGAAGTTCGCTTTTCACTCTTGCGTTCTGGGAGAAAATTCCCAGTTTTTTTGGAGTCTGTCTACTTGTGGTCTTAATTACTTGTGTGTACGGGATCTTGTAATCTGTGCCTGGGGACTCTTTGAATTGCAGATTAATATTCAACTAGCTGGAATGATCTTCAGAAGGAGGCTCGTAGTAATTAAGTTGGTTAGAGAACACTCCAAACTAACTTTTTATGGCACACAAGTACTGTAAATTATCAGGACAGGGAAGACTGATCCCTTAATGGTTCTTCTTTGGAGTCACGAGGGACCATGCACCTCGCTCAGAGAGGAGGGAGTGTCCTTGGGGGCCCCTTCTAGGGGGCTGGGGGACTGCAGATTGTGGGGGTAGAAGAAAGGGGCAGAGAAGGGAGTGTAGATATGTGCTGGACTGGGAGGCTGTCAGGCAGATTCTTATCTGTAACTCAAGACTATTTTCCCCAAGACCAAGGGACTCTGGCCCGAGAGGAGGGGTGTCAGAGTGGAAGGAAATGGTAGAGTGCAGACATTTCAAAAGCAGAGGCCCGAGCCACTAGCAGAATCTAGTGACTGAAAATTCTGGGTCATATTTGGCCTTGTAAACAAAGGGGAGAGAAAATAAAAGGAGGCTTGAAAGACTCACAGAGTGGCAGACATTTTAGAAAGTAATTTTTGTTCATTGCTCAACAACCTGTGTATTTTACACTAGGTACACTTACTATTGTATCATGCATGACAAAGCAACGTAACACCATACACTATGAGGTTTGTCACAGTGATTTGCTACTAATGTAGTACAAAGCTGGTGAATAATTTATTTTTCATACTAAATAACAGCGTGTCAAGATCGTAAGCGCCTGATAACTCCCATCTGTGTGACTTGCATCCCTAGATGTTTTCTTAAATGATGGTGCGGGGGGCGGGAGGGGAGGTGGGGGAATGTGGGGCACCATCACCAGGAGCCACTGAAATAGCCTGTAACCCAGGGGCAACTTCTCTTGGACCCAGCCTGTATGAACAGTGTATGCCACTGTGTCTCAGTGGAATGAAGATTAGAAAACTGCTCCCATGGACGTGGTCAGATGGGGAGCCTTAGGTGTGGTCATGGGGGTGGGGCAGAAGGTAGAGGGAGGGAATTCCTCAGCTAAAGCTCTGGGGTCCCAGCAGCTCGCTATGGGCCATGATGTGGATGGGCATGTGCTTCACAGGGCTGGCAGGAGCAGCCACATAGCTGGTATGGAAACTGTGCCAGGTACAGCCGGACCTGCCCCGTCCATCCCTCCAGCAACTCCAACCTCTGTAGTCAGCTGAGGACAGACACTCCCAGGAACTGCTCTGAACAGATGTGGCCACCTTGAGATTTCAGAGGATCACTAGGGAGCAATGAAGAGGGAGGGGACAGAGGAGGAAGGGGGCCCAAGAAGGGGGTAGCTGGAGTCCTGACCAAGGAGCAGGAGGCCTGGCTCCCTTCCTGGGTATGCTATTGCCCAGCTGCAGGACTTGCATCAGATTCATTCTTCTGAGTCTTGGCTTCCCCGTTTATAAGATGGGAATAAAAATAGTACCTGCTTCACAGGACTGTTGTGAGGGCTAAACAAAACGATGCCTGTAAAGCCCAGGCTTGCATGTTAAGTCACTTCAGTCATGTCTGACTCTGCGTGACCCTATGGACTGTAGCCCTCCAGGCTCCTCTGTCTATGGGATTCTCCAGGCAAGAATATTGGAGCGGGTACCATGCTCGCCTCCAGGGGGTCTTCCCAACACAGAAATTGAACCTGTGTCTCTTCGCTGCATTGGCAAGCGAACTCTTAACTATTAACGCCACCTGGGAAGCCCCATTGTACAAGTAATAAGGAAGGACACCACCCCGCCATGAATGTAGCTGCTATTATTATTAAACAACTCAATGGCCAACAACAGAGCACCAGTTAGGTAAATTATGGTACATCTATGGAATATTATGCAGCCATTCAAATGATAATTGTGTGGCAAATGAATAAGTGATTATGCCATGCTGTTGAGAGGAAAAAGAGCATGTGACCACATACCATATGAATATATTTTGATGATAAAATGATGTATGCTTGTGAATGGAGAAAGCAAAGTAATAAGCAGAAATACTTTTTTCTCCTCAAATTCTTTTTTTCAATGTAAATAATGAGATTATTGAATAAGATGCTTCTGGGGTAGCTCCAGCTTTGGAGTTTGGAGGCCCAGGGGTTCACTCTGCTCCCTTGTTAGCTGTGGGGCCTGGAGGGTGGATTTGCCTGGGGGGGTCACATAGGATGCTCAGCCCAAATTAGAGCTGAGCATGCAGTGTCCTCAGCTCCTGCCCAAACAATGTCAAAGGAGCCCAGCTGATTCCTACTTTACTTAATTTGTGTCAATTGATTTCCTATTTTTAATTAATAATTCTAATTATGATGCAGCAAATTTACCCAATGGCCATGACTGAATTAATCAGGGTCTATTGATTGGGGCTGCAGAGTTATCCCTCGGTTTCTGACATCATTGATTTCCTGCTGGGAACAAATAAGGAAACACACGTAGGGCAGATGGGCTGTCATCTCTGTTGTGCCCTAAACTAGACCCAGAAGCATCTGCTGCTCCCTTATCTTTCCTCCCTCCACCCTACAAGGCTCAGCTGCCACGGCCACCAGGCAACAGAGCTTCCCGGAGGAGTTCTGGGCAGGGTGGCACCCTAGCTCTTGCCCCCACGGAGCTCTGGGCCAGGGGGTAGGGCATCCTAGCTATTGTTAGCTTCCTTAAGGGAGGTAACTGATAATGGGCTGCCCTGGCACAGAGGGCTCTGTAAGAAAGGGTCAACATGGCATCTGCCAACCAGCAAGTCTGGGCTTTCGTTAGAATCCATGTAGAATTCTGCTGCTGTATCAGTAAGTAGATATTAATGTCCATCTCACTGTCCCTTTTGTAGAAAGAACCTTGGAAATCCTCCTCTCCTGCCCTGTCAGTTTGTAAATGAAGAAACCGAGGCCCATGGAGGGGCACTGTCTTGCCCAAGATGGCCCACAGAGTCCCTGCACAGCTGGGGCTGGAAATCAAGTCCTTTGTCTTCACGTCCATTCCCACTCACGTGGAGTGGAAAGTGTGCCCACTGAGACTGGAGGGCAGGGCCAGCCTTTGTCTTGTGCCTCTGTCCCCTGTCATGGGGCCGATATCTTCAGGCAGGGAAGTCTGATGCCCAGTGTAACCCTGAGGAACCAGCCCTGTCTGCTCTTGAGCCCACCCTTTCACCGTGGTTCTGTCTTAGCCCCTGTTATCTTTCTGGGTCTTAAGAAATCAGGCCTCCCACCCCTACCCCAGGTCTCTAGACTACACGCTTGCTGTCGATATCAACAAGGTGACTTGTTCCGTTCTGTCACTCAGTCATGTCCAACTCTTTGTGCCCCCATGGACTGCAGCACGCCAGGCCTCCCTGTCCATCACCAACTCCCAGAGCTTGCTCAAACTCATGTCCATTGAGTCGGTGATGCCATCCAACCATCTCATCCTCTGTCATCCCCTTCTCATCCTGCCCTCAATCTTTCCCAGCATCAGGGTCTTCTCAAATAAGTCAGTTCTTCACATCAGGTGGCCAAAGTATTGGAGTTTCAGCTTCAACATCAGTCCTTCCAATGAATACTCAGGACTGATTTCCCTTAGGATGGACTGGTTGGATCTCCTTGCAGTTCAAGAGACTCGCAAGAGTCTCCTCCAACACCACAATTTAAAAGCATCAGTTTTTCAGGTCTCAGGTTTCTTTGTAGTCCAACACTCACATCCATACATGATTACTGGAAAAACCATAGCTTTGACTAGATGGACCTTTGTTGGCAAAGTAATGTCTCTGCTTTTTAATATGCTGTCTAGGTTGGTCACAGCTTTCCTTCCAAGGAGCAAGCGTCTTTTAATGTCATGGCTGCAAGTTACCATCTGCAGTGATTTTGGAGCCCAAGAAAATTAAGTCTGTCACTGTTTCCATTGTTTCCGCATCTGTTTGCCATGAAGTGATGGGACCAGATGCCATGACTTGACTTCACATTCCAGGATGTCTGGCTCTAGATAAGTGATCACACCTTCGTGATTATCTGGGTCATGAAGATCTTTTCTGTACAGTCCTTCTGTGTATTCTTGCCACCTCTTCTTAATATCTTCTGCTTCTGTTAGGTCCCTACCATTTCTGTCCTTTATTGAGCCCATCTTTGCATGAAATGTTCCCTTGGTATCTCTAATTTTCTTGAAGAGATCACTAGTCTTTCCCATTCTATTGTTTTCCTCTATTTCTTTGCATTGATCACTGAGGAAGGCTCTTTTTAAATCTCTCCTTGCTATTCTTTGGTACTCTGCATTCAAATGGGTATATCTTTCATTTTCTCCTTTGCCTTTCACTTTTCTTCTTTTCTCAGCTGTTTGTAAGGCCTCTTCAGGTAACCATTTTGCCTTTTTACATCTTTTTCTTGGTGATGGTCTTGATCACTGCCTCATGCACAATGTCATGAACCTCTGTCCATAGTTCTTCAGGCACTCTGATTATCAGATCTAGTCCCTTGAATCTATATGTCACTTCCACTGTATAATCATAAGGGATTTGATTTAGGTCATACCTGAATGGTCTGGTGGTTTTCCCTACTTTCTTCAATTTAAGTCTGAATTTTGCAATAAGGAGTTCATGATCTGAGCCATAGTCAGCTCCTGGTCTTTTTTTTTGCTAACTGTATAGAGCTTCTTCATGGACATGGCAGTTGGGAGAAATAATTCAATTCAGTACATGGGGGAATAATATCTCTCTCACAGGGTGGCTCTTTTCTAGACCTAAATGAGATACAATTATGTGGTACAACTACCTGATTTTCATTATTTTCTTTCAGGCATAGAATCCCCAGCCAGGAAGTCTTAGAAAGACTTTGAGGGGACTCCCCTTGTGGTCCAATAGCTAAGACCACGCTACCAATGCAGGGTGCCTGCGTTCAATCCCTGATCATGGAACTAGCTCACACATGCTGCAACTAAAGATCCTACATGCTTAACAAAGATCAAAGATCCTGTGTGCCGCAGCTAAAACCTGGTGCGGCCAAATAAGGAAATAAATAGTTTTTTAAAAAGACTCTAGAAGGACAAATCCAGGAAGGACAGTGACAGTCACCAAAAACTGTCTTGAGATTCCCTGAGCACTTCAAGAACAAGAATTGGCACTGCCTGTCACTCATCAAGTGCTCTGGGGAGCCCCCTCCCCACCAGCCCTGCAATTTCTCATGATGGTGTTACTCAATTCTAAGAGAGACAAGTGAATCAAAGCAGATGAGAGTTCTCTTCTTTCAACTTCATGGACTTCCTGACAGCACCACAGATGTGTAGCAATCTGTACATGGGCAGCTAGAAACTATGAGGTGTACTAGCCCCCTGACTCCCAACCACAGAAAACAAGCACATGGAGATGCACACCTCCTGGTCACATTTCACTCCAGAGCTTCCTATTATCAGATATAACCTAGTCAGTGGGGGTGCTTACACAGGCTTAACAATCAGGTCTGCAGAGGAAGAAAACCCACCAAAACCTTGACATGCAGTATTTGCCAATTACCATGGAGTAAATACTCCTACCATGGCTGACTTCAAGCTGCCTATATGAAGCAATAGAACACAGAGTTGGGAAGAGATCAGCACAGTCAGCTCTCGTGAGCCAACGTGAGCCAACTCTAGAACACCACCGCTGCTGCTGCTGCTGCTGCTAAGTCGCCTCAGTCGTGTCGACTCTGTGCGACCCCAGAGACGGTAGCCCACCAGGCTCCACCGTCCCTGGGAGTCTCCAGGCAAGAACACTGGAGTGGGTTGCCATTTCCTTCTCCAATGCATGAAAGTGAAAAGTGAAAGTGAAGTGTCTCAGTCGTGTCCGACTCTTAGCAACCCCATGGACTGCAGCCTACCAGGCTCCTCCGTCCATGGGATTTTCCAGGCGAGAGTACTGGAGTGGGGTGCCATTGCCTTCTTCACCAGAACACCACTACACATAGTTATTTGCGGACCAGGAAACCAAGGGAAGGGGTCTACACATGCTATCCCTTCTCCCACCAGCTGACAGCCTTTGGATTAGTCATCTTGCAGCGGTCATGTGATACAAGTTTAGAAGTTACAAATGTCTTATTATCTGAGGCGTTTGAGTGTCATTTGAGAAGCTGTGGTGCTACAAAAGGTGCTCTGGGCTAGATCTGAACACAGATTTTATCACTGTATGATAACCTGGATAAATCATATAATCTTCTTTGAATAATTAATAATTCATTCAATAATTATTGACTCTTTACTGTTATAAAATGGGGAAATAAAGATGAAAAACAGCACAGCTCCTGGGTCAAGAAACTCACAAACTCGTGGAGAAGAGAGTCATAAAAATGATAATAATTTGGGGTAGGTATCAGTTTCCTCATCTATGGATCTATGGGGTAAGGGGTTTACCCCAGAAAAGGGAATGAGAACACACATATAAAGTTTCCAATACAGTACTTGGAACAGAGTAGGGGCTTAGCAAATATTTAGTAAACTCAGGAAGGCAAATATGGGGCAGGAAATCATCCAAGAGGTGGCAGCTGCCTGCCCTAGTGAAGCCCTGGGGACCACAGGATGGCCATGGGGGCTGCGGCCGAGGAGGGTGGTGGGAAGGCCACACCTTTCCCCTGGCCCCGAGTCTCTGCTCATCCAGGGGTCACCTTCTTCCCTGTGCTGCTGTGGGAGGTAGGTGGGGATGAAGGCAAAGCCACTGGCAGATTCATCAGAGCCCACCCATTTGGGATGACTGGGCAGATCACTGTCTTGAGAATAGGAGACAGACTCTTCAACATTTCTGGGCCTCATTATAGAACGGGATAGGGTAAAGAAATTAGTATTTATAAAATCTTTTCCTTCTATTTAACTACTTGAAAAAACACACCTTTTCCTCAGTTTCGGTAGTCATTAGAATATGGCCAATCTTGTTTTCACTTATCATCTCTCCACCCTTATCCCCCATGCTTTTTAGTTCAATGATCAATTCAGATCAGTTGAGTTTTTGCTGCTACCCCCACCCTCTACCTCCCATCACTCAGGTTTGCACAATATCCTCCTCTTGAGTACTTTTCCTGCAATACTTACATGCTGCCACCAGAGAGTAGCAGGCTGCCTAATTTACATGGTTAAAGGAATTTTATCTGAAATCGTAATCACAACCCTGGCTTTTCTAATAAAAATGAAAAATCTGTCACTCTATTCTTTAATAAAAAACTCTCCTTTCCCACATCCAACTTTTTTTTCCGGAAGCAAGGAGTTAAACAAAATTTAAACACAGTGCATCCTCTTAGCAACGCCCTTGACAGCCTGCAACATTGACAAACTGTCTCTGATTCAAACTGCCTTCTTTTACAAAGCTTCCAGCTACAAATCCAAGCTGACAGCAGAATATCACCTTCAAAACGACAAGTTTAAATGAGTTATTATTTGTAAAAGGCTTAAAAGAGTGTCTGGCACATAGTAAGCGCTACACAACTATTTGAGGTTTTATTTATTTTCACATTTTAAATTCTTTTTTCCCTTTGCCTAGGAAAGTGAATTCGTTTCATCACTGCAGGAATTAGCAATGAATGAGTCTTCATTACTCTGGTCTAATTATCGGCTTCCTGTGAATGGGGAAAGGGATGCCTTTGGAGACAGGAAGTTGTCCCAAAGGTGGCCTGGCTGGGGCTGGAGCTGGTTTCATCTCTCCTCTGACACCTCCCAACAGGGGAAGCTCTGCAGCTCCCTCTGGTTCACTCACAGTCACCAGACTCAGGGCTGAGTCCAGACGCCTAATTACAGAGATGTTGGGCAGGGTTGACTTTTTTTTTTTTTTTAATCTTTTCAGCGTTAAGCCAAGAAGAGCTTCTGGAGAGGCACAGCCGGTGGAGCTTGATCAATTAAATTATCATAAGCAGCATGGGCATGAGGAGGGGAGGGCTCACAAGCCAGGCCCGTTACTACTGCAGTGGAGCTGTCATCTGCCAACCGACAGCCGCATGTCGGGCCTGGCAGAGATGGTCAGATTGACGAGGCCTCAGTGCCACCTCAGGGAACTGTCGGTGCCCGCAGGCCCTCAGGAGGCTGCTGCTCATGACGGCTACAGCAGCACCTGCCGTGAGCCGAGCTCCTCTGGGCCAAACACATTTAACCCCTAAATGGGCATTGCTGTGTCCATTTTCCAGAAGGGGAAACTGACACTCGGAAACGCTAGTGACTTCCTCAAGGCTACACAGCTGGTAGAGTGAAGAAGCTGGAATAGGGCTAGGTCTGTCTAGGCACCAGTTTCCCTCTCAGATAAAGCTGGTTCTTCTTATCTCACCACTCGATAGGAACAGAGTAAAAGGACAATGTAGGTAATTAAATAGTTAATCCTGTAGGGGATTGTAAATAAAGAAAAAAGTATGGGAGATCCTGTAAGTTAATTATCACCCAAGAAAGTGGGTTTGCTTAATCGCAAAACCCAGAAAGCTTGCTCAGCAACAAATCCATGAAACATGAGGTATGTCCCCAAACAATAAAACAATGGTGGACTCAGACCTACATCTGGCCCAGTGAGTCAGTAAGTTAATGATTCCTAGAACGTGCTTCTCTGTTGGGTGGACCCATCTTTTCTTCCCAGACGGCCTCTCCCGCCCTCCCCCGACCACCAGGTGCTGGCTCGCTCTGCGGTGCCTGAGGATCACACCCTTCTCCTGGGTACCCACCAGCTCCACCTGTTGGAGGGGTCAGGGAGCTGTAGCCCAGAGGGCATTTTTGTTGCAGTCTTTGTCCCAGGCACAGAAATGACACTGGCCTGGATTCTCTACCCTCCAAGGCCCACCGGTCAGGTTGGCGCAGAAAGGTGTCCCAAAGAGAGTGCTGGGCGAACGTGCTTGGAAAGGGGGAGGAGGGCAAGATGCTAACGTGTTGGCCAGTCTACAGAGCACAGTTTAAGACGGAGCCTGAGCCAGGGCATGATCAGACCTAAAGCCCCCGAGAAAGAGAGGGGAGACGGGCCCTCAGAGACCAGATCCGAGAGGGGTTCCTGGCAGGAAAAGAGCCTGGGGATGTCCTTGGTGGTCCAGTGGTTAAGAACCTGCCTTCCAATGCAGGGGATGCAGATTCAGCCCCTGGTGGGGGAACCAGGGTCCCACATGCCACAGGGTGACTAACCCTGAGGACTGCAAATAGAGAATGCACCACAACGAAAGAGCGCACGCGCTGCAACCCGCTGCAGCCAGATAAATAGACAAATATCTTGAAAAAAGAAAAGATCCTGACTTTCAAATGTCTCAGGAAAGGGATTAAATAAGAAATAGTTGAGGCCGGAAGGTGAGCGGACGAGACCAGGGATAAGAAATAGGCATCCCAAGGGGCCAGACCAACACACAGGGCCCACCCAGCAGGGCCTTTCAGAGTCGAGTAGGTCCCCCAGGCCTCAGGAGCACGGGTGCCTGTAGGACAAATCTGGGGGGTCACAGGCAATGGTCAAGGATGGACAGTGAGAGAAGCAGGCTCTGCTCTCAGGAACATCTGTCTCCCTTGGGTGCTCGACAGTCTAGTCTCAGGGTCACACGAAGCCCCCATCTCCGCCCCCATCTCATCCCAGGGACTGAGCAGGGTGTTGACCATCAGGTGGCACAGCCCAGTCGGGGGGGCCTTCCTCTTCATCCGATGCTGTCCCTGTAGGACGCCTCTGTTCTCTTGACTCTCACCTCTGACCCCTCCCTGTGGAGTGACAGGGTGGTTTCCGGGGGCTAGGCCAGCCCCAGAGCCACCCTATGGTATTGGTGGAGTGGGTGCAGAGTAGCAGAGAAACCCCTGATGCCCGCCCCAGGCCATGGAGTGGAGACAGAGGACCCAGACTCTGTCTGTTGTCAGCCAGCAGCCTGGACACGTGTGTGACAGAGACACTGTGAGCGCGGGGGATACGGCACGAGAGAATCAGTGCCTCTGCGTGTGCATGTGTGTTTGTGAAGCTGAGGGTGTGACTGTGTCAGAGTGTGAACCACTGCGTTAAGGCGTGTGTGACCGTGGAACAGTTCTAAATATGAGGTGACCGGGAGGCAAGCAGACAGCCAACTTGGCAGACACAGAGAGCGCCAAAGACACTGACATCAAGAGAAGGATTTGCAGAGACCGTCTTTGGAGAGGGGCTGAGAAGGCCGGTGAAGAGGAATGGCGATCAGTGGAGATCGAAGAAGAGATACAGGGGAGGTGGGTGAAGGAGAGAAGCACCGAAAGGATAACCAGCAGAGAGGACCGGGTCAGTGACTCCCGCATGTCCCCCTAGACGGGGGTCCCCCTAAGAATTGGAGGTTTCCCTGGTGGCTCAGTGGTAAAGAATCTGCCTGCCAGTGCAGGAGACTTGGATTCAATCTCTGGACTGGGAAGATCCCCTGGAGAAGGAAATGGCAACCCACTTCAGTATTCTTGCCTGGAAAATCCCAGGGAAGAGGAGCCTGGTGGGCTATAGTCCATGGGGTGGCAAAAGAGTTGGACATGATTTTGAAACTAAAAATAGCAAACAAAGAAAAACTGGAGGGTCAGCCCGACAAAGAGAGCTGTTGCCACGGCCCCTGCAGAGCTCTCTCTGGTTCCAAACGCTGGCCTCAGCCACTCATCATTAGCTGGGGAGAGAAACAGGGTATGCCCCTGTGTGTGGAGGGCTTTGCAAGTGAACCAGGAGCATCCCTCTCCACTTCCTCTCTACCTGCCTCCTCCACCTTTCAGTCATCTAGGAGGCCCCCCAGCTGGTTCCTCTCTTGCCATGCTACAATCCTGACGTGGCATCTTATTCTGCTGACCTAAGTCTAATTTACTTGGGGAAAAAAAAATCTTCCCTGGCCCCCAAATCAAATCACTCAGGGAAAGAAGGGGGTTGAAAGGAACCAGGGGAAATAAATGTATTCAGCAAGTGTATTTTTATTCCAATAAAACTTGATTTAATAACCACCATGAATATTTCATTTGCAAGAGGCTGTCCCCCTCCTGCCGTCTGCACTGGTCTCCAGCCGAGTTTGCCCTTCCTGCCCCTGGGGCAGCACATGCCCCTGCTCCAGCACCCTGGGCAGCTCTCAGAGTAGCCGAAACAGTTGTCCACCTCTGCCTTTCAGCCACCACCAGAGCAGCTCCTCAGGGGACCTGGCCTGATATTAAGAACAGGGCAATGCCTAAAGATTGAGATGGAGTGCTTAGTTGCCCAGTTGTGTCCGATTCTTTGTGACCCCATGGACTGTAACCCGCCAGGTTCCTCTGTCCATGGGATTCTTCAGGCAAGAATACTGGAGTGGGTTGCTGTGCCCTCCTCCAGGAGATCTTCCTAACCCAGGGAACAAACCCAGGTCTCCCGCATTGCAGGCAGATTCTTTACCATCTGAGCCACCAGGGAAACCCTGGAGATGGAGAGTCACTTAACATTCGCATTAACACCGAAATGCTGGGTGGTGACCTTGGTCAAGTAACTTCATTCTCTGAGCCTCAGTTTCTTCTTCCTATCTTATGACATTTTTATGAGGATCAATAAACATATAATGGATGTCAATAATTTTATATTCATCAGTTATTATCCTTTCTGGGGATTGAGGGCCAAGACATGAGTTATCCAGAAGTTTTTATCCCCCTAACAACTTACTCCCTTCTGGATTCATGCTTTTAAGCCACTTCCACCATTGTCCCTCTCCTCTAAACCCTTATCCACCCATCCTAAACTAAGCCAGGACACTTTCACTAAGCAAATCCAGTGGGGTTGGGAGGAGTGAAATTGGAAAAAGAATAGTGGGCAACTGTTTTCACAGGACAAAGGTACCTTCCTCCCCAGGCTCAGGAAACATGGAATGAGTGGGGCTGATACCACCCTGGTCCCAGCGGGAGGGCACATGACCCAAGCCTGGCCAATCAGAATACTCCATTCTCTGGTCATGGAGATTGGTTCTGGGATAGGCATGTGACCCTATCAGGCCAATGCAACTACATCCTGGGACTTTTGCTGGAATGACTGAGTAAAAGGATGCTTTCTCCCCATTGGAGATGTTATGCTGGGAGACTGCAGACCTGGAACTGTTGGTTGCCATCTCTGTCATTCCTTTGGGAAGAGAACACTTGGGAATGAAGCCAACACGAAGGAGAACAGAGCCAGGGTGGAGACAGACTACGGCTATCCTGGTGCAGCTGTGCCTAGAGCAACATCTACCCCTGTTCTTTCTAGTTCCAAAGAGGCAATAAATCCTCTTTTCTGCCTAGCCATCTTAGGCTGGGCTTCTGTCACTTACAATGAAAAAGTATTGATCGATGCCTGGGATCTGAAGTGTGTTTTTTCATTTCACTAATTAAAGCCTTCTACATCCCCAGGAAAATGGGGGAAGTGGGACATCAGATCAGAAGAAATGGTGGTGCTTCAGGCTGGCTGGCCCCAGTCCCCTTACCCCAGGAGATATCTTTAAGAATTCAGGTGGAATCAGAGGCAGTGGTACTGGCTCCTCTGAGACATTCCCGCCATTTGTCAGGAAACTGGTGTGGGGCCCTGTAGGGACAACTTGGGGTTACCCCACCCCTTTCTAGCCTACTACTTGTGTTCCTCAATGGTGTCCTCAATCAATTAGCCAGTCAACAGCAAAGGTGTAGCGGAAGGGTGGGCTGAGGACCAGGAAGCCTTCGGCAAGTCAGATGCCTCTCTGAGCCTCAGTCTCACCGTCAGGGAGATGAGGAGGTTACACAAGATGAACTCCAACCCAGCTCTAATATCATTTATATTTATGAGTCTTTATTATGTTTAGACTTGGGGAAATAAAAGTAAAGAAGGCCTCTGTTCTTAACTGCACAATCTCTTTGAGAGTAGAAGACACACATTAAAATAAAGCAAAAAAAATCAGTAATGCTGTTCTCAAGGCAAATCTGAAGTAAAGGAGAGCAGGCCAGGGTGGTTTGCAAGCTCTTTTGTGGCCCTGAGAATCTAGGAGAAGGAAAGAGGCTGTGTCTCAAGGAGATAGAGATAGAAGACAGTGCTTGGGGATGGAGGCATGATGGGTTTTCTCCAGGAGATTCTGGGCATCAGAGGAGTTTCCCAGATGCCCCAGCTTCTCAAGTTGGCTTGGCAAAGTGTGGAACCAAGACCCAGGTGGGTGGGTGTGAAAACTTGGGAGGAAGATTGGGAGAAGAAAGTGAGGGAGCACAGGCACTTGTGGGAGAGCCTGTCTGCTTGCTATTTCTGCCAATTGCAAGAGTTTGCAAATTTCAAAGTAGTTTCTGCCCAGAGAGAAAAACGCCTCTCCAGAGTCAAGGGTGCCTGGAAGCTGGAGTGGGGCCAGGGAGGTCCAGGAAAGGACTGGCACTGGGAGGGTCAAGCGTGGGAGGGGGTCAGCTGGGGATGGAGGGTGTGGGGCAGATCAGGAGGCTAGGGCTAGCCAGGCAGGTGGACCGGCAGGTCTGGCGGCTGCTTCAAGGTTCTAGATCAGGGATATAAAGATCCCTGCTTCCCAGGTGGTGCTAGTGGTAAAGAACCCACCTGCCAATGCATAAGATGCAGGAGACCCAGCTTCAATCCCTGGGTGGGGAAGATCCTCTGGAGGAGTGCATGGCAACCCTCTTCTTGCTTGGAGAATCCCTTAGACAGAGGAGCCTGGTGGGCTACAGTCCATAGGGTCTCAAAGAGTCAAACACGACTGAAGCAACTTAGCATGCACACAAACAGGGTGCCACCCAGCCCTGGATCACACTTAGCTGAGCTCAGGGCCCCTTCTGGATGTGGTGGCAGGTGCGGGGACCTCAGGTCTGCTGACTGTGCTATCACATGAGCCTTCTTGGGTCATCAAGTAAGGTAATGCAGGATGTTCACTGCAAGAGTGCCCGGTGGAGGGCCCCGTGGGCTGAACCCAACCTGTACATCACTCACTGGGTTGTGTGCCCCGGCACAGGGTGAGGTTCTTCCAGAGGGAGAGGTGCCCCAAGGGTGGGCCCTGTGTTCTCTCTCAAGGTATGAGCAACAACGGTCCTGAGGACAGACAGGGGTGCGGGGGCCGAGATGACCATGACCGTGACCATGGGCAAATCCTCCTTCCTTTGGGAGGCTGGGCTCGACTGTCCTCTCTCTCCTGAGCCCACGCTCCTGGCCCCCTCTCGCTATCTGTCCAAACTGAGGACCCTGTTCTCTCAGAAGCAAACTATGAGCTAGTCCCCCGACCTCTTACCATCCCAGCAAATGCATCTCATCCCAGACCCAGTGAGATGTGGAAAGTTACCTAAGCAAAGAGAAGGGCATAGAGCCGAATTTCTGCTTGGCTGGGGGCTGGGACTGAAATTCAGGACTGACTGTTCTGAGGTGTCCTTGCTCATGGTGGGGATAAGATGTTTTCTAAAGGAAAGCACAATCCAGTTCACAAAATCTCCTCCTTTGTCCCCTTCCCCCTTCCTTTTCTCTTCCAACTCAGAGCCACCAGGGGAGCCCCTGACTCCCAAATCAGGTGACAACCTGGGAGCCAGTCTAGATGCCTTCCTCTTCCCTGTTCTCTGGAACTAACAGGTCACCAATCTGACAACTAGCTCATTGCCTCTGTCCTCCTGGTGTTCTCTGAACTTGGCCTCCAGCCCACTTGGTTTCCTGGTAAAGGGAAAATGCTGGTCTGGGTGACCCCTAAGTTCTCACCTTAATGCTGCCAGTCATGATGATGGCCTAAGGCAGCTGCCCTTTGACCACATTGTTAGGGCAGGGCAGACGCTTTTAAAAATCTGATAAGGGAGGAGGGAGGTTCAAGAGGAAAGGGATATACATACATACATGCATATACATATATAAATAAATAGTTATTACTGATTCACATTGATGTACGGCAGAGACCATCACAACATTGTAAAGCAATTACCCTCCAATAAAAAAGAAGAATCTGATGAAAACTGTGAACTGTCCCTATCTGCATGCACACCTACATACAATTTTGCATAGGTTTTCAAGGAGTTCATGGTCTTATTGGGGATCACAGACTCCAGGTTAAGAATTTCTTTTTTTTTTTTTAATTGTTTATGCCATATAATGCCATGATATCACCATGGGTTTACATATGCTCCCCCTCCAGACCCCCCCCCCCCCCCCCCTCCCGTCTCCCTCCCCCCGGGAAGTCTCGATGCACCAGCCCGAGCATCAATCCTGGGCTGGCGATTGATTTCACATATGATAATTAACATGTTTCAATGCCATTCTCCCATATCATCCCACCCTTACCCTCATCCACAGAGTCCACAAGTCTATTCTATACATCTGCGTTCCTTTTGCTGTCTCGCATGTTGGGTTCTCGTTACTGTCTTTCTAAATTCCATATATATGTGTTAATATACTGTATTGTTTTTGCTTCTGGCTTACTTCACTCTGGATAATGGGCTCCAGTTTCGTCCATCTGAGTAGAACTGCTTCAAATGAATTTTTTTTAATGCTGAGTAATATTCCATTGTGTATATGTACCACAGCTTTCTTATCCATTCGTCAGTTGATGGGCATCTAGGTTGCTTCCATGTCCTGGCTATTGTAAACAATGCAGCGATGAACATTGGGGTACACGTGGCTCTTTCAATTCTGGTTTCCTTGGTGTATATGCCCAGCAGTGGGATTGCTGGGTCATATGGCAGGACTATTTGCAGCTTTTTAAGGAACCTCCACACTGTTTTCCATAGTGGCTGTACTTGTTTGCATTCCCACCAACAGTGTAAGAGAGTTCCCTTTTCTTCACATCCTCTATTTGGAAACTTCCCTGGTGGTCCAGTGGTTACTACTCTGAGCTTCCACTGCAGGGGGCATGGGTTTAATCCCTGGGCAGGGAACTAAGATCCTGCATGCCACATGGCACAGCCGGAGAAAGAAAGAAAAGAATTTCTGTTTAAATTTCTAGGGCCCCTGGGCTCAAAGAAAAGCCCAGATGGAGATCCTATTTTTTCATCATCCTCTGGACAGACTCCAGGGGCAGCTGCTTCTTGCCCTGTGTTCCAGGTTGCCGTAGACTGCCCATTAGCTCGGGGCCTGGGGCTGAAGGCTGCCTGGAAAAAGCAGGGCTGTATCCGTGAGAGCCATTAGACGTGGCCCTGCAGGGTGACCCAGTTTGTCTGAGGCCCAGCTGGGACTCGAGAAAGTAACCAAGTGCCCGGGCCACATGCAGACACAGTTAAAAGGCAGACTAATGGGTGGTCAGGTGCGAGGAAGCCGGCCAAGGCGGCACGCTGGGGAACACAAGGCATCTGTTCGGATCTGTAAGGCACTGTATGAATCCTTCCTAGCTGGCCTTCCTGAATGCAGAAGCCTCCCAAAGACTCACAGCCCCAGTGGCAAAAAGCCTCCTCTGTCTTTGCTGGCGGCGGAGCTCGCAGAAATCCAAGTGGGGTTGGAGCACCGGCGAGTGTGTAAGGAACAAACAATGGCAGAGTCAATGGGCTGGATACAGACCCTGCCGCAGTGGGTGGATAATAGCGGCCAAGCACCAGTTTCTCAGACCAAGTGACCTGACCCTGCACTGTCAGAAAGTGCCAATCGCAGGGGATTAAAACCAGCCGGAGTGCAGCCCCTGGGAGAAAGGCCTGAAACTGGGCTAGCAGTCAAGAGTGAAGCTGAGGGTGGTGGGGGCAGTGACAGTCTGGAGGCCTTGGGGAGGGGTGCCTGGCTGCCCTTGGCCCACTGAGGGTGGAGGAGGCAGGGGCTGAGACGAGAGCAGGGGAGGGCTGGGACCGAGGGCGTGGAGGTCATCAGCAAACGCAAGCAGGGGGCCAGGAGAAAGGAAGAGTGGGCTCAGGGAGGGGCTAGATTACTCCTGGGGGTGCTGCAAGCAGACTGGGGAACTAGACTCTGAATCTTGCTGACCCAGCACTGTCTGCCCTTCTGGAGCGTAAGCCAAATGCTGGAAGGATTTTTAAGAGCCACAAGTCTCTAGAAACCTCAGGCTTCCATTTAGAGTTTAGATACTTTGGGGAGAATTTCGAAACTTCAGGCAGCCCTTGGGGCTCCTCAGCCTTCACTCACTCACTCACTCACTCTCTCACACACACACACACACACACACACTTACCTGCCTCTCACAGCAAGCCCATAGGTGGAAAGAAGTATCTTTTCCAGAGTCACAAAGCTAATCAGAGGTGCCTGCAAGAGCCCCAGTTTCCTTGTTTGTGAACCAGGCGACATCTGCCTCACAGAAGTGATTGTGAACACGGCATCTACTCCATGCTGAGCCCTGTGCTTAATGCAAATTATGCCATGGAATCATTTCAACAATGTTACGGTATATTACTTCATGTTGCAGACATGGAAACTGTAGTTCAGAGAGGTGAAGTAACTTGCTCAGATTCACACAGTGTGTAAGTGACCAAGCCAGGATTTGAACCCTCGTGGGTCTGGCTTTGGAGCTTGCAAAAATCAGATGTGAAGAGGGCTTTGTAAAGTGCTTGGTGGGGTCAGTTATCAGCACTGGGACTGGATAGGGAGTCCTCTGGGGAGCAGAGAGAAGTAACCAGGATTTCCCTTCCTCTCAGCTTAGCTAAGTGAGCCAGAGGTACACTGGGTACCTATCTTGGTGGAGTGGGGCCGTGGGGGGGCAGGTGGTAGGGGATGGTGGCAGGCCCCTCCCTGTAATTCAGCCCCGCCACCCCACCCATGCTAATGGCCTGCAGGGGAAATCATCTGTAAGAGGCGATTTTCTGCAGCTCCAAGATCAAAGCCTGGCTCAGAATAAGCCCCCTCACTGAATAATGAAGATGAATCCCAGCCAGGTCTGCCCAGAAAGAACGTTAACTAAATGAAGATGGCAGTTCAGTGACTGTGGAGTTTGTATCAGGGCCAAATTGATCTCCCTCTTCCAGCATGTAGATGCGAAACTTGGGCTGATGCCCAAGAAAGGGGGAACACATACGCCTGCCCATGTGCACACATTCATCTCCCTGCTCCCCCCCAATCTATGGCCGCTGGCAGCCACCCCCCTCAGTCAGCACAGAAGCTGAGGGGAGAGTGGCGGGGCTGGGATGGACAAAGCACAATTGGGAGGGGCTTGCTGCAAGGGGATCCACTGGGTCTCCCATTTTCACCCCCAGAACAAGGGTAGCACTGTAATATTAGACCTGGGTTCAAGTCTAGCTCTTATTTGCTTAAGTGACCTTATATGCTTAAGTGAGCTAAAAACTAAAAAATATCCAAGCCTCAATTATTTTTTTTTTAATTTTTTTGGCTGCACCACAAGATATGTGGGATCTTCTTACCCCAATCAGGGGTCAAACTTGTGCCTTCTGTCTTGGAAGAGCAGAGTCTTCAACACTGGACCACCATCGAAGCCCCATCAAGTCGCAATTTCTTAATTTACAAAGTGGGAATAATAATGAAATCTGCCCGCCAGATCCACGCTGTGTGAATCATTAAATGATGAACCTGAAGGCCTCCCAGAACTTTCCTACTGTCCCTGAGACCCAGACTGGGCTCGCAGACCTAAACTTTTTCCAACTTCTAACTCAAGCCTCCAGCACCATCTTCCTAGGCATCTGATGATCATTCTCTCCAAACTCCACAATAACGGAGAATTCCTGGCCCACCTATTCCCTGAGATGATAATTAACAACAATGCCTCCCACCCACACAGCACACAGCCCTGAATACTTAGAAGCAGAAAACAGCAGGGGAGTGGGGAGGGAGAGACCTGACCAGAATTAGTTAGAATATCCAAGATCAGTTTCTTCCCCTTGCTTACACCTTAGAATCACCTAGGGGAACACGTAAAAAGTCAATGCCAATTTCCAGTTTTTTGAGGAATCTCCACACTGTTTTCCATAGTGGCTGTACTAGTTTGCATTCCCACCAACAGTGTAAGAGGGTTCCCTTTTCTCCACATCCTCTCTAGCATTTATTGCTTGTAGATTTTTGGATGGCAGCCATTCTGACTGGTGTAAAGTGGTACCTCATTGTGGTTTTGATTTGCATTTCTCTGATAATGAGTGATGTTGAGCATCTTTTCATGTGTTTGTTAGCCATTTGTATGTCTTCTTTGGAGAAATGTCTGTTTAGTTCTTTGGCCCACTTTTTGATTGGGTCGTTTATTTTTCTGGAATGGAGCTGCAGGAGTTGCTTGTATATTTTTGAGAGTAATTGTCCATTGCTTCGTTTGCTATTATTTTCTCCCATTCTGAAAGCTGCCTTTTCACCTTGCTTTTATACGACCCAGCAATCCCACTGCTGGGCATACACACCGAGGAAACCAGAATTGAAAGAGACACGTGTACCCCAATGTTCATCGCCGCATTGTTTACAATAGCCAGGACATGGAAGCAACCTAGATGTCCATCAACAGATGAATGGATAAGAAAGCTGTGGTACATATACACAATCGAATATTACTCAGCCATTAAAAAGAATTCATTTAAATCAGTTCTACTCAGGTGGACGGAACTGGAGCCCATTATCCAGAGTGAAGTAAGCCAGAAGGAAAAACAAAAATACAGTATACTAATGCATATATATGGAATTTAGAAAGATGGTAACGAGAACCCTGTATGCGAGACAGCAAAAGAGATGCAGATGTATAGAACAGTCTTTTGGATTCTATGGGAGAGGGCAAGGGTGGGATGATATGGGAGAATGGCATTGAAACATGTTAATTATCATATGTGAAATCAATCGTCAGCCCAGGTTTGATGCTCAGGGCTGGTGCACTGGGATGACCCAGAGAGAGGGAATCAGGAGGGAGGTGGGAGAGGGGTTCTGGAAGGGGAACACATGTATACCCATGGCAGATTCATGTCAATGTATGGCAAAACCAACACAATAATGTAAAGAAAATTAAAAAATAAATAAATAAAAATGATAAATTCTCATTAAAAAAAAAAAAAAGTCAGTGCCAAGTTCTAGCTCCAGATCTCCATTCAGATCTCCAGGGTGGGGCCAGGGCAGGCGATTCTAATGTGCAGCCAAGTGTGCGGAACCTCTGTCTACAGACACGGCTTTTTGACTTTTAATGTGCTCAAGAATCACCTGGGAGGTCTTGTGAAGACTCAGATTCAGATTTCAGAGGTCTGGGGGAAGCCTGAGATTCTGGATCTCTAACGAGCTCTGGTGACCCAGATGCTGCAGCTCCAGGGAACCCACTCTGGTGGCACAGCCCTGGTGAAGGAACCTTGGCTTTATTGTCTTTCTTCCTTGTCAGCACTAACAGGCTTCTGCCCAGCGTATGTTCTCAGTAAACACCTGTGGGATTTGTTGGGATTCCCTAGTGGCTCAGATGGTAAAGAATCTGCCTGCAGTGCAGGAGACCTGGGCTCTGTTCCTGGGCTGGGAAGAGTCCCCTGGAGGAGAGCATGGCAATCCACTCCAGTATTCCTGCCTGGAGAACCCCATGGACAGGGGAGCCTGGCGGGCTACGGTGCACAGTGTTGCAAAGAGCCGGACAAGACTGAACAACTAAGTACATAATTAAGACAGCGATGGATCTGGAGCCTGCTGGGCTGTATCTGACTCCTAGTTTTACTCTTCCAGCTCTGTGGCTTAGGGCAAGGCGCTTGTCGACTGGGCCTCAGTATCTGCATCTCTAAAATAGGTACGCTGTCACTGCTGCAAGAGCCTTGTAGCATGGGGGGGAAATAGAAAGGCATCAGGCCTGTGGAGCGTAAACTGGTGACTTTCCTGGTGATCCAGTGGTTAAGAATCCACCTTCCAACGCAGGGGACATGGGTTCGATCCCATTGCAGATTCCGAGGGACAACTAAGGCCGAGAGCTGCAAACTACTGAAGACAGTATGCTACAGCTAAGACCTGAGGCAGCCTAATTAATAAATTAATTAAATGGGGGGTGGGTGGGAAGCTCACAAGAGAGGGGATCTACATATACATATACTTATAGCTGATTCACATTGTTGCTCAGCAGAAATCAGCATAACATTGTAAATTAATTTCCTCCAATTAAAAAAATAAATGTCTTTAAAAGTGTAAATTAGTATTAATATTCTTGTTTTCTTCCTTTACCTGCCACCAAAGGGCACACAGGACACATATTCCACCCTCAGTGACCTCTTGGTGTCTCTAATCTGGTGGATTATCTTTGGCAACCCTCTCACCCCAGCCTCCTGGCAGCTCTGAAACTGAGCAGGGATGGGACTCGGTAACCATGAGATGCTCTTGGGGATCCCCATGCAGTGCCAGAGCCCTGGTCAGGCCAGGACGCTCACAGAAACAAGCGTGCTTCCAGTTTTAGAGACCCCCATAAAGACTCAGAGAACCTGGGTTCAAATCCTGCCTTCGCCCCATGCCAGTCCACATCCAGGCTCCCAGCAGTCCTGGTAAGCAATCAACCTCCAAATCACCATCCTGTGAAGCAGCCCTGGGCTGCGGTGCCTGCCCACGAGTGTATCTCTTCAAGCTGCCCTGCCTGCAGACACGTAGGAAGGCAGGGCAGGCGGGACGCATGGAAAGGCAAGGCTACCTGGAACTCCTCTTATTTCAGTGAACCATAACCATGTACGGAAGCAGTGGTGTGACTCATTCTTTTCTGCTCACAATGCCAAAGCCCCGGCTTCACCCTTTACCCCACCCCATCCTGTCACAATTTATCTCAGTGGGCCACAGCCTCAGCAGTGCCTCAGAGCCATGGTTCAGACCAGATGGGGTGACAAGAATCTTATATTTTGTTTGTGCTGACACACAGTCAGGACTGAAAACCCCTATGCTCCATACTCTCTTCTCCCCATTCGAGAGCACTGGGTTTAGAATCAGAAAGCTCAAGTTCAGGTTCTGGCTCTCCACCCCAAACTGTGACCTGTTATGAGTCACTTAACAGAGCTGGGCCTCAGTTTCCACATCTGCAAAATGGGGATAAGGAAGCCAATTGTCTTGGAGGAATATTCAGAGTCAGAAGAGATCAAGAGTATAAAAACACTCTGGTAAGGTAGCTGCAACATCCACATCAAGGAGCTCTGAGAATGGTGGACAAGCGCATCTACCAGCATTCTCCTGGAGTGCCTGGCTCAAGCCAGCCAGTAACCACCCACTGTTCCTCCACGGGTTCCTGGCCTGACAGTGCAGTCTCCCCTCACTGACTATGCCTCCCTTTTGCAGCCAGCTCCCTCTCCAGCCTCCATCCCAGTTCCAGGTGTATACCTGATGCTTTCCCATTTTCATGACTTCGCTTAAGCCGTAAGGCCTGCATAGGCTGCTCTTCCTCCCTTCTCAGGCTCAAAGCTCAGCCAGTCCTTCCAGGCCCACCTCAACAGCACCTTCCTCAGGAAGTACAGCCTCTTCTTGGAACCACTTATACCCCTATTGGACCATGAGCGCCCTGAGGACAGGGTTCTTGTCTTAGTATCTTGGTGGCCCTTTACAGCACTTAGCAGGGACCCTGGCACACAGTAAGGATCCAATAAAAGTTCTCTTGTAACACAGAAAATGTGCACCCTGGCTAGAAAGCCAATAAATGCAAATTCATGCAACACAGAGGTCCCATTTTATGCTTCCTAAATTAGCAATTTAGAGGGAAAAAAATGCTAACATGCACCACTGACAATGTTATGTTAAAATTGGTACACACATTACTGATAATGTTGAAAATTGGAACAATCATTTTGGAAAGCAATATGGCAATACAGATCAAGGGTTATAAAAATGCTTATTCACTTTGACCCAGTAATTCCAGTCCTAATACAGTATCCAAAGGAAATTACTCAAAAGAATAACAAGTGTTATATATGCATGAAGATACTCATTGCAACATTATCTATAATAGCCCCAAATGGAAAACAACCTAAATGTTCAACAATAGAGGAATTGTTAAGTAAATTATGGTATATAAACCGAACAAACTATTATGCAGCCATTTAAAATATTTATGAAAACTATGTAAATGGAGAAATGCTTATGATAAGATGTGAAATAAAAACTCAGAATGTAAAATTCTATGCACATTATAACTACATAATAATAAAAATGTAGGCATGCTGACAAGGATCAGAAGGGACCAGGCAAAATGAAATTAATTATTGTGTTAATGTGAGAAGACTAGAGGTGATTTATTTTTAATTTTAAATATTTCCTGCAAGATTGTTACAATGTCAATTTCACAATACAAAAGTTTAAATAGACAAACAGTAAATGTTGGTCAAATGAATGTGTGGGGAGAGAGATGGAGGAGAGTGGTGACCTTTCAGGGCGGGAGCGGGGGTGGTCTCTGGATCCAACTTTATCCCTATTTGAGTATCTTGGGCCAGATTTCCTGTGGTCCAAATAAACAGTGGCATCCTGGATGAGGCTAAGCCTTAGAGAAGCATGGCCTGCCTTTTGGGTACTCCTAAATGATTCGGGATATATTTGTGGATGGTAAGATTTTTCTCAGAGTTTTGCAGAAGTCCTTGCTGCCATGCAGTGTACCTATGGGGAACGGGCCAGAGAAAGGTTTAGAGGATGTTCAAGTTCAAGGGGCTGATGGTGCACGAGGTCTTCCTGCCAAGGAGGCAGACTGAGCCTGATAATGAATGAAAAGCCTTTCTCTCCATACCCACCCCTTCTCTCCTCTAGGCTTTGAGAAACCACATATCACGTGCTTGAGACGGTCCCAGGTGTCATCTGCTGTCCTGGCATAATTATTAATAGCTCTTTTTATCTCCAAAGCGTCCCAGCTGGGACATGGTCACATTACCCAGAGCACAAAGAGCAAGAAGAAAAGGAGAGGAAAAGTTGTGTCCATGACTGATGAATGGGGCAGGGAGGGTGTCTGTCTTCTGGGGAGTCCAGAACCAGAGATGTCGGCAAATGTTTTAGGTGGTCCCACCTCCCTCCACTTCATGGTTCCCATGGGTTGCCTCTGTCCTGGGGGCACCCATGCCTTCAGCCTCCCTTCTCAACATCCTCTTTCTGCATCTCTCTACCAACACTGATGCCCTCCTGGTGCTTCTAGTAACTATGTATCTCTTTTGTCCTGAATCCTTCTAGGATGAGCTGTCCCTTTCCCTTCTCTGGACCTCTCCCTCCTGCTAACAGAGATTTTCAGTTTTAATTGGATATTCTTCCCTGACTCCACAGCCCCAGTTTATCCTCTGCTGAGCCAGTTGAATTTCTTTCTCTGTTCCTGGGGACATTTTTCATCTGTCCTTTCTCCAAGCAATGTTATCTCAGTGCTAAGCGGGATCATAATTCTGCCCAATGTCGTGGGAATTCTCAGCAATCCATTGCTTCTGACAGTGGCAGAGTCTTCCAGGCTCAGATACCTGAGCACACGCTCACAGATTTAGGCAGGATGTTTTCATGTCCCCACACTACACATCTGTGATACACGTGTTACATAGGCGCCATATGTGAAATTGCAGCCATTTACATGTCCTGGAGGAGGGCATGGCCACCCACTCCAGGATTCTTGTCTGCTGAGTCTCATGGACAGAGGAGCCTGGCAGGCTACAGTCCATGGGGTCTCAAAGAGTCGGACATGACTGAAGCGACTTAGCATGCAGCACACACATGACATGTCCAAAAGATGTAACTTTGCCACATCACACACACACCCCATATATGTAATTCAAAAGAGCCTGGAACGCTCACCCCTTATGGACTCATACTATGCCATCAATACACATGATATACGCCCCACAAATACTGCATGCAAGCCTCAGACCACACATGCATTTCACACATCACACACACACACACACACACACACATGCATGCATGCCTATCCCTCAGGAAGGCTTTGGGGCTTCTGTATTGTCAAGCTCCTGTTCAGGGAAAGATGCTTCATTCTTACCACAGAGGCCACATCCCCCACCAAGATGCACAAGGACTTCAGCAAGGAGTGTTCATTACTGCTAACGAGCCTTACATGCCTAATTAATTCGCAGGCTTGGTTTGAGGATCTGACCTGGGTCCTGATTTCCATTCAGGGAAAAATAAATGGAGAGCTGAAAGGGCTTATGTGCTGGGTTAGTGGGATTTAGGGCCCGCTTGCATTTGCCCATACTGTTCCCAAATCCAAATCACTGGGCTGATAAGCCTGGTGTGAGAACAGTGGACAGCGTCCAAGTGGTGGGCAGCTGGGTCTCCTTTCTGACCACCCTTCTGAAGCATCAGGACCACATCTTCCAAGTTAGGATGTTTTACGAGCATCTTCTCATGCATCCTGTGCTCCATCCAAGTAAAGGTCCTTTCGATTTGGGCTAGAGAAGAGCCCCGATGCCCAGGCTGCTTTTCCTCTGTGGGACATAGCATAGAACATGCAAGGCTACTGCCTTGTAAGGAGGGGCCTGGGCACTGGGTTAGCAAACGTGGGACCCTTCTGGTAAATGCTGGAATCCGATCACTGGCTGGGCTTCTACCCACCTTTCCAGCATTAACAGACCAGAGGTGGTGGGCAGAATGAAAACTATGGGCTATTCCAAGAGAAGCACTGCACCCAGGAATTTATTGGGGTTGGGCAGGGGGAGAGACCATCCAGATACAACCACCGTGGAAAGGCAATCAGGACGCGGGGTGAAGGAACTGAGCTTTGGCGTGAAGTCAGCCTGGACTCCAATCCACACGCTGCCACACGCCAAGCTCGTGATCCTGGGCAGCTACTTATCCTCTCTGGGCCTCAGCTTCCAAATGTGTGTAAAATGGGGCACTAACAGTACATTCCTCCTGGGCTTGGTGCACAGGGTTTTTTTTAATGTGGACCATTTTTAATTTTTTGCTGTGCTCCGTCTTTGCGGCCACTCGCCATCTTTCTCTAGCTGCAGTGTGTGAGCCTCTCATCCTGAGGGGGCTTCTCTAATTGCAGAGCACAGGTTCTAGCGTGTGGGCGTTAGTAGTTGTGGTCAGGGCCTTAGCTGCCCCGCAGCCTGTGGCATCTTCCTGGACCAGGGATTGAGCCCGTATCCCCTGCCCTGGCAGGCAGGTTCTGAACCACTGGACCACCAGGGAAGTCTGTAATGTGGACCAGTCTTTACTGAGTGTTACAGCGGTGCTTCCATTTTATGCTTTGGTTTTTTGGCCACGAGACATGTGGGATCCTAGTTCTCAGAGCAGGGACTGAGCCTGAACCCCCTGCACTGGAAGGCCACGTCTTAACCACTGGACCATTAGAGAAGTCCCCGGTTGTGCAGTTTAAACGGGCCGAAGTGCACAGAGGACGTAGCAAAGTGTCTGACGCAGAGCAAGAGCTTAATAAGTAGTAGTACAGAGTTGTTTTTATTAGGAGTCTATTATTATTATTATTATTTCTACTGGGGCTACTGCTGCTGCTCTGCCACTCTGGTCTTTCCGTTTTGGACTTTCAGCTCCTCAGCATGGCTCCGAACATCCTCTGCGATGTGGCATCACCTTGCATATTTTACCTTCCCCAGCACGACTCGTTCCCTTGCAGGAACTAGACTGGTTTCCTACCTTTGGGCTCTTGCTCATGAGGTCCCCCTGCCTGCAAGCCCTTCTCCCCACTTTGTCTGGTCAAGCCTTATTCCTCCTTCAAAGCCAAAGCTCTCATCCAACTTTCACCATGAACCACCTGCTCCGATCACTCACATCAGGGCCCCTCTGCACTCATCTCTATGGTGTTTATTATTATTATGAAATATTGTAAACACACAAGTAATGAGATAAACACTCATGTGCCCACCACTTAGCTCAAAAAGGCAAACAAAAAATCACAGAAACCACTGAAGTCTCCTGGTTTACTCCCTGATTGCATTTCTCTTGTTCTTCCCAGAGGTACCTGGCCTCCTGCATATGATGTTTATTGCTGCCAAGAGGGTCTTGAGTTTTTATCACACCTAGACCACAACCCACTCCAGTGTTCTTGCCTGGAGAATCCCAGGGATGGGGGAGCCTGGTGGGCTGCCGCCTATGGGGTCGCACAGAGCTGGACACGACTGAAGTGACTTAGCAGCAACAGCAGCGGCAGCAGAGCCCGAAACGGCGTTAGCTGTAGTGTTGTGTGTTTTGAAGGTTGAGCGATATGTACGGAAGCTGTAGCAGGCGCCCTGCGGACTCAGTTCCATCCCCCTCAGCCCATCTGCTCTCAGCACTGCTGTGGGACCGCTCCCGGCGCTCCGCCAGCCTCCCACTTCAGCCTGTGGCGTCTCTGCCTTGGGGCTTTCTCCCAAGCCCCAGAAGGCAGCTCAGACAGTGCAGGCACAGCAGGAGGGGCCAGGAGCTAGCATCCCTAGGGCTACCTGCCCAGTTCCATCAGAGAGCGGTTCCCCCAGGCATGCTTCCCCAGAGGGTCTGCAGCTGCCCCCCAGAGACCTGCTCATAATCCCTCTGGGCTGGCTTTCCCCTCCCCTACGCCCTCCTCCTGCTCCTCCTGGGAGAGCTTCCAAAGTAAATCCCAGCACACAGGCTTCGCCCTGGGAAAGTCAGGCTAAGGCAGTACGGCTTCTGCTCTCACGACGGCTTTGGAGAATCACTTATGTTGTGACATATGGCTCTATTTCACCCATCTTCACTGCCACAGAGTATTCCATAGAATGAGCAGGTCTGAATACATACCCCCCTCCAGGTGATGGATGCTTACGAGGCCTCCGGTGTCTCACTGACCAGCACACTGCAGCCATCCTTCCTGCCCAGTTTCCTGACCACCCTGGTGCTTTCCATCAGGCTCTCTGACCCCAGGTCCCATTCCGCCTCCCATTCCCACTGAACTCTTTGAAGTCCATGTCTCCCTACCTAAAGGAAGCCCTTAAAGGCAGAGGAGGGAAGGGTGGGAGCGAAACCGATTCACTCAAGGGGGAGTGGGTGGACTTCAATACCAACTGGACCCAGCTTGGTTACCACCATCTAGTCTCAAATCATCACTCATTCATCCACACATGCCAGGCACACTGAATGAGTTAACAAGCTGCCATCAATTTCCCCTTCATCTTCCTCTCTGATTCCTTCCTGCATTTCATCCTTCTCCCTTCTCCCTTTGTTGCCTCCCTAGGAGTCAGGGGGACTTCCTGCAGAAGAAGTACAGAAGCAAAGGCTACCTGGGCCCCCTCCCTGACTGGCAAAGGTGGGTCTGCCAGCATCTCCAGCAAAACATGAGCTGGTGTTAAAACAACATGCTGCTAGTGATCATTTACGGTCTGTTCACCTGTGTGCAGAGGCCTGCAGACAGCAGTTCCAAGTTCTTGCTACTCCTCAGGCCTAGCTCACACTAGCTGGGTGAAGGAGAGATAGTCCCCGTGGCATCCAGCACTCCGATCAAAACCCAAATGCCCTAGGAAGGCTTCCTTGACTCTCCCAGGCACCAAATCCTATAATGTGTAGTGTTACTGTCTCATACCTGCTGCGTCAATGGCTCAGTAAGCATTTATTGAGCATCTACTAGGGTCAGGGGATGAATGAAGTGCCGTCTGTCAGTTTTCACATCTGGGCTTTGCTGCTTTCTTCGTGGCTGCCTTCGGGCGGGTGGAGTAACCTCTCCATGCCTCCTTTTCCTCAAGGATAAGAACAGTCCGGACCTCATAGAGTTGTGAAGTCAAAGTAAGTTCTCACACGTAAGGACCTAAAGCAGGGCCTGGCATATAGTGCTCCTTGAAGGTTAGCTATGATAGCCTGAAAATTCTCCACCCTGTGACTGACTGGGGAGGGGGCAGGGAGGGTCTCAAACTCAGGAAAGACTCCCCCACCAGAACAGTGGGTAAAGGCCCCAGTTCCCTCCGGGTCTCTCCCTCCGTCCTGGGAGCTCTCTGAAGACAGGTTCCTAATTCCCGTGTGAGACTAGATTTTCTCAAAGGTGGAGAAGAAGCAAGTTCATCTCACTTAGCCGATCAAGGTCCCCAGGGTAGCAACAGAGTCCTCACCAGCCTGACTGCTACCCTCAGTGTGTGACAGAGGGGTCCCACCCCGGGTTCAGGTCTTCCTTGAAGGGGTGGGTGTCAGGGGCCTGGAGGGGGCGTCCTCAACCTGACATCCTCATGGCCACACCTCACCGGGAGCTTTGAGCAATTTGCAGGAAAGGTAAAAACAACTGGTTGCACCACTCAAAAATTTCTTTTTATTATCAGCTAATGTCAGCACTTACCAGAGCAATTTTATATGTAATAAACCTTTTTTATTGTCTCAGTTTTGGCTTAGGGAGGCAGAAAGGAGACAAGCCCAGAATCAGGGAAGGAAAAGACTGGAGTAAACACCACAATTAAAACTGGCATCTTCCCAAGAGGGACAGGGACGATAGACTGAGGCATGCACCTGGTTTTTCTTCAAAGACGGGGTAAAAGGAAGAGGTGGAAAGTTAATACTCTGGGATGGAGGAGAGAGCCAGATTCAGGGGAAAGCTGGTCTCTTCTGGTTTTGCTATTTGGCCATGGGTGGGTCATTTTCCTGCATCTGAGCCTCAGTTTTCTCCTCTGTAAAATGGGGAGATGTTTAAGGGACTGAATCCCCTATCCCCACAAGACCTTCTGTGGCTATGGCCTTGTATCTTTGTTTGTTAAAATTCACTCCATTATCTTCTTTCAAACTAAAGCCAATAAGATTATAGTTTTGTTTGGCATTTCAAACCACCCATTTTAAGCACATTCTGTAACAATGTGGGAGACATGTCAAGAGAACATTATTCTCTCCATTACACAGATGAGAAACACTGAGGCCCAGATGAGCTAGGTCACCACAGCTCCAGTTACAAACTACCAGCAGCTCAAGGTCATGACTATTATGGAACAGACACCAGGCTGAACGCAGGCTCCGCCTCCAAGCCTGTGTTCTTCCCACCATATGACGCAGTTTCCCAGAGCAGATGAGGGAGGACTGAGCCAACCTGCTAATCCCATCACCTGGGTCTCCCTGGCACTGCGCTGCACAGCACCTGAAGCCAAAGCAGGAAGGAAAAAAGGAACGGAAGGAGCAAGGAAGGCTTGGTTTAACCCTTCACCACCAGCAAGGTTTAACAGCTTACTCCCAGCACATGCTCCTGCTGGTTCTCAAAGTGTGGTCCCGGACGGCAGCACCAGCCTGGGGATCCCGCCACAAGCCCATTAGACATGCAGAATCTTGGCCTCCACCTCAGATCTATTAAATCAAAATGAATGATAAATGGGTCCATTTTATACAAGGTAATGAGGTGGCTATCTGATATAATTTTAGGAATGCCAGGATTCATTACCCCACTGAAAAATGTCTCCCTGGAGCAGGTGTGAGAGAAGGGGAGAGGCTTCTATTCCATGGTGATGAGACCAGCAGGATAAACACCCCAGGAGCGGGACCCCAGAGACCCTGCGCTCTGAGAGGTGCTGGGCGTACTTTCCTCAGGGCAGGGAGTGATGGCTAGAGAGGGGACTTCACTATTTTCTGTATGTAATTCTGATCTGCAAACCCAGTCTCCTGACTCAGGGACAAAGGGAGAGACGCACGTGTGTGGTGGCTTTCGAATATGCCAAGCCCTGCCTGAGCTGGATATCTCACTTTCAGCATTTCAGTTCATTCTGCTGAACGGAATGCACGATCTCCATTTTACGACTGGGAAAGGGGTCCCCACTGAGTGTGCACAGATGGCTCAAGTGCCTCCACCCGGGGTTTCAGTGTAAACCCACGTCTTGATAATTTCAATGCCCCCACCCTGCTCTCGGCACTGGACCACAATGTCTAGGATCACCGTCCTAAAGCCTGGTGCCTCCCGAGGGGACAGGGCTGAGCCATCCCGCTGAGGGTTCTGAGCTGCGACAGGTGGACGAGAGTGAGAGCCAGCTCTCTCCAGTCTCTACCTGTCAGCAAATCCTCCCATGTTTCAGTTAAGGCATTGGAGCTGCTGGTTTTTTAATGTTCACTGAGGCTTACTGGATGAGAAAGCCAAATGTGGCATTAGAAGGGCTGACAGTCCAACTGGGGAGAGAGAATGTAACCCAGCTGCAAACAGTTTCTAATGCCAGCCAGTGTGTGGTTAAATACCAACATGGATGGCTTAACAATTTGGAGGGGAGGGAGGGATGAGTGTGACCTGGAGTGATTCGAGAGGGCTTTCGGGGGCGGGGGGCAGCAGCAGGGGGTCCATGGTGGCTGCAGAAAGTCTGGCCCTTCAGCTGGCCTCTCCATCAAGCCTCTAAAACAATTCCAGATGTTTTACTGATGTTTCCCCGGCTTCTTTCTCATACAATAATTATCTTTTAATGGCACACATTAATGCAAATTAGGTACATTGGGAAGTATATTTCACAGTAAATGTGCTCCCAGTCCTCCAGCTAGGACCCTACCCCTCTCCCCAGCAAGCTGAGGCAGGCACTCTCCCGTGAGGGTGGCAGTGGAGGTCTAGCTGAGGTCTGAATTTGTGGGCACAGAGAGTGCAGCTCCAAATCGGGAGGCTGAAGTTGGCAGACAGGGAGGGAAGTTGAAGGCCTCCTAGAGCATCATACTCATGTCTCTTTTGGAGCACTCATGTCACTGCTATAATCACCCACTTCCATGCCTCAAACCTCTAGTACTAGACTGAAGCTCCAGGGAGCAGGAACACCATGTACAGTTGTATGAGTTATGCACTGTTCAAAATGCCTGGCCAAAGGGCAGATGGGCTAAAATACAGCCTGCCTTCAACTTGCCGCTGGAGCTGTGTCCACTCAGAGGACGGGCCACCTTTCAGCAATTTTCACAAAGGGTCCATTTAGGTGGTGGTGTCCCTGCCTGAGGCTGTGCCTGTTTGTTCCTGCTGGGTTCCTGTCACAGTACTGGGCACATAGTATGTCCTTAGTACATATTTGCTGCATCAGTAAACGCATGAACATAAGCAAAAATCCAGGAATGACTGCATGGAAGAAAGAGCAACTCTGAGATGGGTGGGTTTGTCATTCCATTTCATAAATTAAAAGCCAGTTTTCAGAAAACTGGAGCAGAAAATATGGCTTATACTTTTCTTGAGTATTTCCCTACTTCCCCAGTTCTCTTTCTCTAAGCTAAATACAGCTCCAAGCACACAACAGGTCCTTGCTAAACTGATCCACTGGGAAGAAACTGTGTCACAGGACACGCTGTGAGCTGGAGGGGTGAACAAACATATGCTACTGAGAAGACACGAGCTCTCTACTCAGGTGTCCTGCAGAGTAAGGTAGATAACTTCTCTGCACCTCAGTTTTCTTGTCTGTGAAGAGGGATATGCACAATCCTGATCTCACAGGGTTTTTATGAGAGCAAATGAAATTATGTATGAGAAAGAGTTTTGTAACTGCTGAAGCATTGGACTAGATGCTTCTGATACATTATTCAAAAGTTGGCCAAATCTGGCCCACCACCTGTTTTTGTCAATAAAGTTTTACTGAACCACAGCCAGGCCATTCATTTGTATGCTGTCTGTGGCTGCTTTCATTCTGTAGTTGTGGCACAGTAGTTGTGTCAGAAACCTTTTACGTGGCTTACAAAGACTAAAATATTTACTACTTGACTCCTGACAGAAGAAGTTTGCCAAGCCCTCTGTTAATTCCTTTAAGCCTTCTAATGACTCTGTGAGTTAAGCACTAATACTATCACCTCCATTTTACAGATGAGAAAACTGAGACACAGATCCGTTAAGTAGCTCGCCCAGGGTCACACAACAGAGAAGGGGCAGAGATGGGATTCATACCAGGGTGGGCAGGGACCCGAGCGCATACTCTAAACAAAGAAATCATCTTGCCCTCTTGCTCAAAGGCAATTTACAAGGCCCTAGGCCCCAAGGACAAGAAGGATCTGGGAAAAGCGACCTAAAGCTAAACGGAAGAAGGTCCTTGCTCATGTCCAGGCATCACTTCTTAGGGGAGCTGGTCAGCACTGGAATGAAGCCAGGACAGGTTCAGGCAAACTTCCAGGAAACAGACCTCTTTTCTGGGGACAGAACCCTGGGGGAACATAGCAGCTTCCCAGGGCTGCTGGAACAAAGTTCCACAAACAGGGTGGCTTAAAACAACAGAAACGGGTGGTGCAATGGTTAAGAATCTGCCTTCCAATGCAGGGGACTCAGGTTCAGTCCCTGGTCGAGGAACTAGGATTCCGAATGCCGAGAGGCAACTAGGCCTGCGTGTCTCAGCCAGAGAGGAGCCTGGACACCTCAACAAAGACCCCACATGCTGTACCGAGACTGGAGCAAAGATAAAGTTAATTAATTAATTGAAAAAATAACAGAAACACATTCTCTCTCAGTTCCGGGGGCCAGAGGTCTGAACCAAGGTGTTGGCAGCGGCACACTCCCTTGGAAACCCAGAGGGGATCCTCTCTGGCCCCTTCCTGGCCCCTGTGGTGACCAGCAGTCCGGCACGTCCCTTGGCCTGCAGCTGAAACACTTTAGCCTCTGCCTCCAAGGTCCCGAGGCACTTTCCCTGTGCAACTCTGTCTTCACACAGCCAGCTTCTTATAAGGACACACAATCACGTCGGGTCAGGGGTTCAATCTACTGCAGGAGGATGTCATCCTAATTTAAGTAACCATATCTGCAATGACCCTATTTCCAAGTAAGGTCACATTCAGAGGCTCTGAAACTTGGGGCTTCCTCTTTTCTGAGGGGATGCAATTAGGCTCATAACAAAGAATGTCACAAAACTCTTGATGGGGGTGGAGTGGGGTACGGGCCTCTTCCAACCCTCCTCTGAGTCAGGAAGTCAGCCAGAGACAGAAAGAAGGAGAGAGCAGAGGCCTTCAGGCAACTAGGGTGAGGTGAGTTCATGGATATTTCCATTGAAAATGTCTCCGTCTAGAACTTTCCTTGTCTCTACAGATTGACAGCTCCTTGAGGCCAAGGCTGGGTCTTACTCCCTCTGTCTCACATAATAGGTGTCCCGCAGTAGGTGCCAAGCCAATGATCATGTCAACTGCCCCTCGATGCTTCTGTTGGAAAAGTATCCAGGCCACAGGGCTAAGGGGCTATGGATGCTTCTTGGGCTGAAATCAGAAACAGATGAACTGGGCATTGCCAGGCCAGTTGGGATGCCAGGATGTAGGAGGCTCAGAACCAGCTCCATCAGTGGTCCTAGCAGACAACTGAGGGACATCTGGGCAGAGAACACACTAACGCCAAATAACATGTGGCCCAGCTGCCCTTCACCTGTATTTGCACAGTCAATGTAATTATGCCCCTGAGATAGTGACACTAAAGGAACCATATCTGAGAAGGTCTCACCAGCCAACTTAAAAATGCCAGGTCACTGCAGTGGAAAGGTTCTCACAGACACACAAGCAAACAAGCATTCCATCCAAATGTGCTGGCTGCAGGTCTGGCCGTGCTGAGAAACAGGGTTCTTTAGAAGCTGATTTGGGGGCAGTAACATGTACCAGACACCTGCTAATGGCCCCACAGGTGACTCAAGTCACTTATTCTCTCAACAAACACACCCTGAACAGCCTATAGTCAACTAAGCAATGGGGATTTAAGGATGAAAAAGAACTTGATGTCAGCCCCTGAGGAGGAAAGCTCTGCAGAAGCAGGTAATCGTACACTGAAATACTTACAGATAAACTGATAGGATGCCTGGGAAAGTCAGTGGGAGGTAGGTGAAATAAGAGTGGTCAGCAGGTTGATACTTCTTGAAACTGGGTGATGGTGACATAGGATTCATTATATTATCCTTATATTTTGGTATATATTTGAAAGAGTCCATAAGTTTTGAGAAATAAAAATTGAAAAGATGCAAGGGGCACTTGGTACAAAGGAAAGGTGCGTGGGCAGGGGGTAGTGGGGAGGAAAGGGTATGAGGAGGCAGTCATCTGGGTCTAATCCGAGAAGGGAGAGGAATTTTCTACCCTTGGGGAGCTTATACAAAGCATGCAGACATTGCTGTTAGAGAAAGATGATGGTTCCCAGAATCAGACCTCTTTCAAATCCCACCCATAAATTTGGGAAAACAGTACCTATCTTACAGAACAGTTATCAGCATTACAGAAGGTAATGGATGAGAAGGGGCCTTGCCCACAGCAGGTACTGAATCAATGATTATTTCATCCGTCTCTCCACCCACTGATGCATGCACCCTTCCACCCACCATCCACCCACCCATCCATTCGTCATCCTTCCACCCATCGTCCAGTCAGTCACCCACCATCCACCCACCCATCCATCTATCTTCCCATTCATCTATCACCCATCCATCCGTCTATCATTCATCTACCCAACATCTATCCACTCACCTACCCGTCCAACCATCTATCCATCCAGCTCTCATCTATCCATCCAGTTATCATCTATTCACACATCCCTCTATCGTCTTTCTAGCCACCCCTTCACCCATCCCATCATCTTTCCAGCTATCATCCATCCAGCAATCATCCATCCATCCAGTCATCCCTCCATCCATCATCACACTGTATTTTCTCTGTGCTCCAGTCTACACCACGATCAACTTCAAAGCAGAAAAGGATAGTGTACACATTCATAGCTGTGATGCCACACATAGGGCCTATGCCCCAGAAAGTGCTCTGTGATTCTTTTCACAAGAGTAAATGGCTGATGGAAATTTCTCTTGCATCTGCATTGTTCTTAGGAATTAACTTGGAGGATGAGGAGACTGCGGAGGTGGTGTATTAACTGAGAGGCATGTGTCCACAGAATGTGGAACTAAAGTCTTAACAGCAGTGCCCTACAGAGGGGGCAATCTGAATTATGAAGCCCAAACAGTGCCAAAATGAATTCGTCAGGATAGGTCATGCTCCTATAACAAACAACCCTCAAATCTAAGTGGATTAACACAACAAAGATTATCTTTTGCTCATACAAAGTCTGCTGTGGTCCAGGCAGCCTTCCAGGGTAGCTGGCCTTCATGCAGTGAGACAGCAACCCAGGAGGCTCCACCATCTCAACACAAAGCTTCCTTAGCACATAAGCCAGCCACAGAGAGGAGAGCACCCACGCCACCTTTCCTTCCTCTCCTGTCTGCACCTGGATGTAGAATGAAGCAGGGCTTTTGCAAAAGGGTCTTGCACTGGAGGGCTCAGGCCTGGCAGCAGAGGGTGGTGGGATGTGGACCCACTTGTTTGTCCACTCGAGGTGCTTGCCCAGGGGTCACCTTACTCGTTCATGACTTGAATCTTCTACTACATAAGCTGCTTCTGACTCAGGGTCCCTTGGCATGGCATCTCAGCTTCACCATCTGTAGCAGAGATAATCATGCCCACCAGACATTCACATGCTCTGCCACATTTACCAGCCCATCATAGCCAGGAGGGGCCATGGGGCTAGCCCGGCTAGGGGGCTGCGAGGGGAGTGCCACGTGTCACCACTGACCAAAGTGGAGAAGAGTCGTGTGATGCTGGCACACATTCCGGCTCCCTTGTCCTCTAACCCAAACGATGCTCCATGAGGGCACCGTGCATTACAGTTTGCAAAGCACTTTCCCCACCATGATCTCATTCGAGCCTTGCCGCAGTGATGTGCAATAAGGTGACCATATCCTCACTGGGCTGTGCTGGGTCTTCATTGCTTTGCCTGGGCTTCCTCTAGTTGTGGCGAGCAGGGGCTACGCTTCATTGTGGTGCGCCGGCCGTTGGGGTGGCTTTTCTTATTGTGGAGTATGGACTCTAAGAGCTCAGGCTTCCATAGTTAACAATCAGCTGGTTAATCCAATACTCCACTGCCTGCCATCACTTGCCAGGAAGGAGTAAAATAAGGTTAGGAGTGCTTTCTTTCCCAGTTGCCCTCTGCAGGTGAGGTCCTATCACCAGTGATTGCATTAAATCAAAACTGTGGATTTCAATGCATCTCCAAGCTCATTTGACTCAGCTCAGTAGATTCCAAGATGCTGGGTCCAAAGGGAGCCACACAGGGTGTGGTGCTGACCCCGTGCCCTTCAAAGGAGAAACCTAGGAGGCAAACACCCTACCCACAGAGGCAGGATTCAGTTAGGACCTCTCATGGCACAATGAAAAGAGTCTTTTTCCCAACAGACAAAACTGGGCTTGAAGCCCAGCTTTGCACTTTACCAGCTGTGTGACCTTGAGTCAATAACTAAACCTCTTGGAACCTCTTTTCCTTCCAGAACTAGCCGAGCAAGTTATTTATCTTTTCTGAGCCTTGGTTTCCTCATCTGCAAAATGCAACTGATTTTAGCCACCTCATAGCCACCTTTTAGGCTTGAATTAGATCTGAGCCCACACTCAACATTTGGGCATAATTAGTGCTGGCTCTCTGGTCTCTAGGCTGGCCTATTAATGGCCAACTTCACTCCACAGGGAATACCATCTGGTATCTAGAACAGACACTTTGTACGGCTCCTTTCACACCCTCTCTGTTTCAGATTCCTTTACCCCTGGCCCACAGGCTCCATCCAAACTGCCAGTGAAGCTGTTTGAAAAAGTGAGAACAAGAGGAGCTGACAGGAAGGAGGAAACCCAGTGAGCCTGGAAGAATCCGGGCCGCACAGCTTCCATGATATGCCAGCCAGGCTGCCCGCCCTGCAGGGCGTCCTCCAGAATTGCAAGCTGATATGGCTCCTTAGCCACATGCTCTCCAGGGGGGGCAGCAGCGTGGCCTGAAGTAGAAGATGCCATGCTGGTCCCAGGAGGGGGATCAGAACTTGAGGGCCATTCAGAAATCCCCACCGGAGTGTTTGCTTTCCCACCTGCCTTTGGAGCAGCCTTAGGGGAATGGGGATTAGAGGACTCAAGGGGGAGCTTCATGGCTCTGAAATTCCAGATTTTGCATAGCATCACCAAGGGGACACCTGGAAGGTGCCCTTCTCTGAGAGATTCAAAGAAAAGGAGAGATAGCCATCTGTGTGGATTTTGACAAGTCCGAGATAGATTCTCGCTGCAGCCCAGGGCTCTGCTGGGCATGGCAGCCATGTGACTAGGGGCTGGGGGGGCAAGTCTGCTTCTAAGCCTCAGTGTCTCTTCTCATCCTATAACACCTGCATCAGAGTTCACTGTGGTGAGCAAAGGAAGTGATGCCCGGAGGCCGTTTGCCACTGGACCACTGACACCCAGTGCCTGCCTCTGTTGGCTGACGGACTGAACCTTCTGTCTGGCCTCTCACCCGGTGGGCAGCAAACAGGGAGGGGACCGCCTGGCCATCCGAAGGTCCCAGGTGGGCAAGCAAGACCACAGGAGACTAACTTGACCCCCAAGAGACTCTGTAAGTCTTAGGCGGCAGCAGGACTAACCAAGACCCTAGTTGCAATCACATACAGCACTTATAGAAATGTTTCTACTGCCTGTGCCAGGCACCCTGCAGGCCTCACCCTGTCTAAAACAGCCCTGAGAGGAGCAGGTTCTCATCACCCCCATTTCACAGACAGGCAAACTGAGGCGCTCTCTCCTCTCAGAAAAGACTTCAAGGGCTTTTCTTGTAACAGGAGAAAGGGTTGCAGAAGGCAGCTGAGGGCCCAGGGTGGGCATTTCTGGGGGAGGCAGCCATGGTACCCACAGAGTATGCCCTGCCTTCTGTGGGTCTCAGCCCCACAAAACCAGAGGCCTAAGCTAGAGTCATCCCTGCCTTTGGAACTGGTGAGTGTTGACTTCTGGATTGGCTGTTATTTTCTGGACTGGTGGCAAACCGGGATCCATTTATTTTGAGGAAGATGAGAATTTATTCCCCATTATCTTCCTCATCACAGAAAGAGTATTTGAGGTTCACCCTCTGGGTTTTAAACTGTGTTGTTCCTGGGACCCCTGAGCCAGGGAAAGGGCCAGGGTGGGGCAAGAGGTGACAAAGGAAAAGGGATGGTGTGTTCATAGTTGAGGTTTACCGATGGCAATTAGCTTCCTATGATGGCTAACCTTTCAACCTTCTGCCCTCCTTCACTGGGGGAACTATTGACATTTAGAATCTGCAAGCCAAGTGCCGTGGTGCAGGAGGTGATGTTTTTTTAATGGGGACTCAGGGCCCATGTATGTGCTCTCTGGCCCTGTGCTATTTGCATACTCTACAGGGTGGAGGTCGAGCTGCATTTTAACAGCTTTGCTGGCTTCCTGGAAAAGTGAGTGCCCTCCGTGACTGTGGGGATTATTACCTGTGTGGTTCCCAGATGCAGTTGTTTTTGCATCCTTACACCTTCCCTCTGCTCTTGAGGAGTAGGCAGAAAGGGTGGCACAGGCCTGGGTGGGCCAGAGGCTTCAGTCTCTCAGCATCGAAGGAACTGAAAGACCAAGGTTGTTTTTCCTGCCTGCCTCTGGCCAAGAACCCACACTCTTCCCAGGGTAGACTGCGCTTTCCAGTGACTACTGTGTTCAGCCTCCTGCCCCTAGATGGTGATTGGCTTCCTCCAGCCTAGCCAGGGACCTCTCTGGGTCTTCAATTCATCCATCCATGCATCCATGTGCTCATTCAAGCCGCTAACATTTACCAGGGGCTTATTATGTGCTGGGCCCTGCTCTAGGCATGAGTATGCAGCAGAAAATAGACAGGTCCTCCCATCCTCAGAGAGCCTACATGCTCGTGGAGGAGACAAAGGTTAGGTCAAATAAATACGTGTAACATATGGAGTATCAATTTGATATGTCAATATCAATTTGCATATCAATATCAAAAGAACACCACAGCAGGGAAGGAGGAGAGGAGTATTGTGGTAGGGGGCTTACTTTTAATGCAGTGGTCAGGAAAAGCCTCCCCAGAGATATTTCAGCAAAGACTTGAAGTAATGAGGGGGGAGCCACCTAATAAGAACAGCCAGTGCAAAGGTCCTGAGGTTCCCAAGAGAGACCTGCAATGTGCAGGGGAGTCAGGGCAGCTGATGAGCAGGCAAGGAGGGGAGAGGTAGGTAGGGATCATGAAGGGCCACAGAGGCCTCCGGTAGGGCTTTGGTTCTTCCTCTGAGTTCCTTGGGGAGCCATCCACGCCAGGAGGATGGCATGAGCTGGCTGGTGCTTTAAAAGGTCCACTCTGGCAGCTGATGGAGAGTAGATTTTAGGGGGTCAGAGAGACAGGGTGGAGCACTATTAGGAGGCTGTGGAGGCAATCCAGGTGAGAGGTCATTATGTCTCCTCAGAGAAAGTGAGCCCACAGACTCCCTCAAGTCATGACCATCCAGAAGTTCTCCACTGTGTGCTCAGCTGGGATTTCCAGTAGTCATGTATGGATGTGAGAGCTGGACCACAAAGAAGGCTGAGTGCCAAAAAAATTGATGCTTTCTAATTGTGGTGCTGGAGAAGACTCTCGAGAGTTCCTTGGACAGCAAGGAGATCAAGCCGGTCAATCCCAAAGGAAACTAACCCTGAATACTAATTGGAAGGACTGATACTGAAGCTGAAGCTCCAATATTGTGGCTACCTGATGTGAACAGCTGATTCATTGGAAAAGACCCTGATGCTGGAAAAGATTGACAGCAAAAGGAGAAGTGGGCAGCAGAGGATTAGATGGTTGGATAGCATCACCAACTCAATGGACATGAACTTGGGCAAACTCTGGAAGATAGTGAGGGACAGGGAGGCCTAGTATGCTGAAGTCCATGGGGTTGCAAAGAGTTGGACATGACTTAGCAATTGAATGACAACAAATGAGGCTGGTCCCCTGGGGGCTTAAAGCTTATCTTTGGGCAAGAAGACACCTGGGTTAAGAGATCCTTGGCCCCACCCACAGCATTTTCTGGGTGCTCTCCCCAAAGGAATCACTGAGGGCTTTCTCCAAGGGTTCTTCATGCCTGGCCCAGAAAGTGAGAGTCTGGCCTGCCCTCCTCAGGGTTGCTGTGTCCCAGAGATGTTGAATGAAGGTTATCGGGGCAGTCACTCTGCCTCTAGGGACTAGAGCTCCTGGACCATGGCTCTGCAGCTCTGCTCTCGTGGTTGACCAGGGCTCAGACAGAGGGAGTAAGCTACAGGGACGGGATCATTTGTCATTGCGGGCACCTGCCTGCTGAGTCACTCACTGGGACTCCAGGGACAGCGAGGGTGCTGTGCCGTCTGCTGGAACTTCCTCGGAAACTTGAGCCCACATCTCTAATAGATTTATAAGAACTGTGTGGACACGTTTGCTTTTTTTTTCGCCCCTCATAAGTGACGCCATTGTGGTAGCCATAATTCTTATTTACTCCATCAGCAGGCTGCTGGCACTGGCACAGAAATAGATTTGGAGAATTTATCTCATACATGCATCATAAGGAAGCAACAGAGGCGCCCAGGTGAGATTTATGTGAGTGGGGGTGGGGGGGCGAGCATCCATCATCCCCACTTTCGCATTAATGCTGCTTCTCAAAGAGAGCCATTATTACCCTTCTTAATCAGAGCAAAGTAATTGTTTAAACTTCCTATCTGTAACAGGCTTGGCTCTCCCTTGCTCTCCAGGTGAGGCTGCACTCCCCAGGGGTTTGGGGCACAGGGCCTGCTCGAGAACAGCAGACTTCATGGTGGACTACGGTAGTGAGATGGTGTGCAGCCTAGGGGTCCTGGGTACCTTCCCCAAAGGGAAAGTGTGGGGCCCAAGTCAGGGTGCTCCTCAGAAGGGATGCTGCTCATGCAGGGGATGCAGGTTCGGTCCCTGGGTTGGGAAGATCCTCTGGAGCAGGAAACAGCAACCTACTCCAGTATTCTTACCTGGAAAATTCCATAGACAGAGGAGCCTGGGGGGTTGCAGCACATGGGGTGGCAAAGAGTTGGACACGACTGAGCGAGCACAGGTGGTGCATGGTGAAAGTGGGGGGCCCAAGTTGGGGTGCTCCTCAGCAGGCACGCTTGGGTGTTTGGGAAGAGGTTTGTTTTGTGCATTGAAAGAGTCCTCAAAAGCATACAAAGGTCCCAACACAGCACCTTCATTCCTGGTCCACATCCTTGTACACGGACCTGTTACTCTTACTTGAAATGTTTTTCCTCCCTCTGTCTCAAGCCTTCCCATTCTTCAAAGCCAGCTTAAAGCATGCTTCCTCGGGACTTCCCCTGGTGGTCCAGTGGTTAAGAATCTACCTGCCAATGTAAGGGACATTGGTTCAGCTCCTGGTCTGGGGAGATCAGACGTGCTGTAGAGCAGCTAAGCTTGTGTGCCAGTTACTGAGTCCAACCTCTAGAGCCCAGGAGTCGCGGTTACTGAGCCCGGACACAGCCCGTGTGCCCAGAGCCTGTGCTTTGCAACGAGAGAAGCCACCACAATGAAAAGCCCGCATACAGCTGGAGAGTGGCTCCCGCTGGCAGCACCTAGAGAAAGCCCATGGGCAGCAACGAAGACCCCGTGCAGCCAAAATAAATAAGTCACTAAATTTTTTTTTTTAAAGTATGCTCCTTCTTGACACTTTCCCTCTCTGATAGTGCAGGGATAGGAGAAGGTACTCTGAACTAGTGAGGGGCCAAGTCCTGACTTCACATGAACCAAGTCTCTCTTCAATGGGACTCAATTTCTTTATCTTTAAAATGGGTGGCTGTAGCAGAGGGCTTCTAGGACCTTTGCAGCTCTGAAGTTCACTGTGTGTCCCAGGCCTCACTGGCCCATCCGCTAAAACACTTTGAACTGCTAAAACACTTCAGAGGGTCCTTATCTTAGCTATATTTGGAATCCCTAGGGAACTTAAAAAAAAACAAAAAACAAAGCTCAGCTTCATCTGGATTGAATATATCAGAATCTCTGGGGTAGGGCCTGGGCATTGGTAATTTTTAATGCCTGCATGGCATCACTGATGCAATGGATATGAGTTTGCACAAACTCTAGGAGACAGTGAAGAACAAGGAAGCCTGGCATGCTACAGTCCATGGGGTCGCAGAGTTGGACATGACTGAACGACTGAACAATAACATGATTCTAATGTCCAGCAAGAGTTGGAGGAACCCATTTGGGATCTGGACAATCCAGTTTATAGCTAGTATAATGAATGCTAAATGAATGGATGGATGCATAGATAGAAGGTAGTGGGTTGATGGGTGGACATGTGGGCGAGTGCATAGATGGATAAATGGATGAGTAGGTGGGTGAGTGGGTGGAATGATAGTGACATGAGTAGAAGGTAGATGAGTAGAAGGATGATGGGTGGATAGATGAATTGAATGGAAGATAAATGTATACTTCCTCTTGCAACTGTTTGCTACTTTCCTTGAGTTGACCTTGTCTTTTCATTAAGACTATGAGTTTCCTTAGGGTAAGGATTTTTCATATCCTTTATATTTTCCCACAATGCTCTCAACATAGGGCCAGATAGAACAAATGCTCAAAGGAGTCCTAATATCTTTGCATGTTGAAAACACTAGACTAGGGGAAGATGTGTGCTGTGTGTGAAACTGTGCTCAGTCATGTGCAACCCTTTATGGACTGTAGCCCGCCAGGCTCCTCTGTCCATGGAATTTTTCAGGTAAGAAAACTGGAGTGGGTCACCACTTCCTACTCCAAGGGATCTTCCCGATCCAGGAATCCAAGCCACACCTCCTGTGTCTCCTGCATTGGCTGGGAGATTCTTTACCACTGTGCTACCTGGGAAGCTTAGGGGAAAGTTGGGGGGTTAAATATTGTATTCTTCATTCATTGTGACTTCAGTCAAGTCAACCTGCCTTAGGGTTCTCGTGGTGTTAAACAAGCACCCTGACTCTCCCCTGCCAACAAAGTTGAGTGAGTCAGGTAAATTGAAAAGTACAGTATACATGGAGAATAGTGTTATTGTTATCACGATCCCTGTTATTTAGTTCCTGAGCTCAGCAGTGGTGTTTCTAACCTCCTTTGCACATCGCTGGTAGTCAGTGACCGTCCTGCCATTGGTGGCATTTTATCCACCATCCTCAGGGCCCAGGTTTCTACTGATGGATGTACGAGCCTAGAGCTTCTGGGAGCCCTGCAGACCTGACACTGACTTAGGAAAGGAGGCCAGGACTCAGCCACCTGGCATCTCTACCCTTCCACATGAAGCCTTCACCTCGCCCTCACCAGTTCTCCCCTGCTCGCCAGCGTCCCTGTTCCCCTCGGGTCCTCAGCTCCCAGCTCTTAGCTCTTGGCAAGAGTTCCTGGCAGTGCCCCCCGGCCTGGCCCTGTCTCCAGTGTGCCTGCCTGATGGACTAACGCAGTAGCTCATGGACCATAGTCCATCCTGCACTCCAGCCACCGATGGATCCTGAACATGCAAAGCGGATCAGGGCTTCTTCTGGCTTAAAATTCTCTGTGGGCTCCTTTGTGAGGGCCCCTCACGGCCTGATCCTAACAGGCCCCCTCCATCTCCAGCTCCTTACCTCCACCCCACCTCTGCTCATTCTACACAGACTTCTGAACATTTCCCGGCTGTGCTGTGCCCTTCTCCGACTCCAGGCCACTGCATGTGCTGCTCCCGCTGCCCAGAATTTCCTCCCCTCCCCCACCCCCCTCCAGCCTCTTCACTTGACAAACTTCAGCTCCATCTCTGAGAGTCACCTTAGGGCCCTCTGGAGGGAGGGAGATGCTCTCCACTGGCCTGAGCAGAACAAGCGACCTAGGAAATGGTGAGGGTGTGAACAAATGAACACACAGGTGTATTCTTTAAAGCCTCAATATAAGAAAGTCCAAATAATGTAATCAGGGATTCTCCCTGCTTTAAGCATGGTCATTGAAGGGTACCCCTGATAGGGAATTGCCTAAAGAGATTTGATGCAGGCCTCAAACTTAAGGCCTGGCTAGAAGGAAAAGAACAAAGAGGAGAGAAAGAGCTATTAGTAAAAGAGGGAAGTAGAAACTAGTTCAGAAAATGTGTCTATAGCTAGTGATTATAAAAGAGGCAGACAATGAAAGAAGGAGATGTTGCTGGTGTAGATATAGAATCTGGATAAGTAGTAGATATAAACATCGAATCTGGGAACTGGAAAACTATCCCTCCCACTCCAGAAAGTCCATTTCAACCACTCGCTCTTGATAAAACACACCATAAACTCCAATATATATTACCCAAGGCCCCTGGACAAGATCACACTCAAACTCTGCTAATTGTCCTCTGATGGGATGCCAATTTCTGAACCTTCAGATTATTTCATGAAACATGGTGTAAAAATACTCTGGGCCATTGGCTCTAAGGATACCATAAAACTATTGAGAGTCTCAGGACCAGAATAAAGCCCCTATAAAGTTCATATTCTTTAGCTAATGCAGCTTTCAATTATGCTCACCCATTTTCAACAGTAAAAGATGTAATGTTAATCAAACATTTAATTTGCAAGTGTTTTTCTCCGTAAATGTCATGTACAAGGAGACATTCAGACGTGATCCACAGCCTAATTGCATAAGGACGCCTTATTCTGCAGTGTTCATCTGTGCTGCGGTGAGCAGAGAGGAAGGAGGCAGCCTCTTAGATTCTGATGCTCTGTGAATATCCTTCTCAGTTCAGAGTATGGCACATTTGGAAAATAAACCCAGTGCTATTTATAATGTTTGGTAACATTCCCATCTCAACTCAGTTCTCATAGTAAATATCTTGCCCCCAAAGCAAGCTCTATGATTCAAAGATCAGGTAAATGGAGGGGACCAATTTGCTGTTCAATTGCTAGTTATTAAATCACAGAGGTGAGGAGCCTTATGTGGCCTTACTGCCTAGGTTTTAAATACAGAACAGCCTCCATCTGATTTGGGGGGGTCTCTGAGAAGGGGTTTCTATCTCTTTCCTAGAGATGATTCATTTTTTTTCTTTTTAAAGGAATCCCTAGGGACTTCTCTGGTGGTCCAGTGGCTGAGACTCTATAATCCCAATGTCGGGAGCTCAGGTTTGATCCCCAGTCAGGGAACTAGATCCCACATGCCACAGCTAAGAGCTACAGTTAAATATTCTGCATGCCACAACCAAGACCCGGGATAGCCAAAACAAGCAAAAACACAACCCCCTACATGTGTGTGAATTTTTTTCTAAAAAAAGAAGGAATCCCCAGATTTCCAGAGACAGACCGACTTTATGACCAGAAGGCTGTATCAGCTGCAAGAGCGTGTGATTTCATGATGCTGGATCAGAGACTTCTGGAAAGCATGGTGATCTAGGCCCTTCCTACCCAGTATATGATCCCAGACCAGCAGCGTTGGCATCGCATATGAGTTTGCTCGAAATGCAGAGTTTCAGGCCCAGATTCCCTGCCCTCTTCCCAGCTATTGAATCAGAACCTGTGTTTTATTGAGATCCCCAGATGATTTATATGAGCAGCTCCCGTCTAGTTCATGCCCCACTGAACTCTCTCAGTTGCTGGGAAGTCTCTGACCCATTTCATTTTTTGCTGTTCTAGGCCTGGGGAGAAGCAGGAAGAGCTGAGAAGGGGGTGAAGTTGGGAGGGGTGGCAAGAAGGAACAGGACTTAACTTTCTGAGCTTCATTTTCCCTATCTGTAAAATGGGAGGTCAAAATACCCACTCTACTCAGGGTTGCTGTGAAGATTATGAACAAGATAATGTAGATCTGGTGCCCAACCCTGGCCCTGACACATACTAGGTGCTCAACTCAATAAACACAAGTTCCCTCCTATTGGAACCTCACACACTCCGGTGGACAGCCACGCAGACAAGATCCTCAGCCTGCCCCAATCTTGAGCCTTAAGCCTATAGCTCCTAATTCAGACAAAGAAACTGCCATCTGCTGAGAAGAAAAGAAAGAAAAGCCGGAGAAGTAAGCAGGATCCCCCAGGGTTATGAGGCTCCAGTTACCAACGATACAGACATCACTCACTTATTCAGGCATGAAATGAAGAACACGTCTGGACAGGGCTCCAGATCTGATTCTGCTAGGGACTCACAATGTGACCCTGGGCCTCCATTTCCCTACTTGTGCCAGGGAGAGAGTAGAATTCATTCTCACCAAAGTCCCTTCTCACCCTGTCATTCTCTGATTCGGCCCGGAGGTGCAGGGAACGACTCTCGCCAAAAGCTGCATGCAGACTTCTCTCACTGGAAAAATTAATTCAGTCCTCGATATTGCAGTCTATAAATTACTGGCCAATCTGGTTCAGAAATATTAAGAGAACATTTATACATTGCACCTTCCATTCAATGCTGCGGAGTAAAGATCTTGGGGCCTTCAGATGTTTATCTTCCTTAAAGCCCCAGCTGGAATCAATCTCCCCCAGCCTTCACTGCAGAGAACATCATTTCAAGGCGGAGATGGTATGTCAGGAGATGCTCCTCTCCCTCTCCTCACTCCCTGCTCTTGGGAATTCAGCTCCCCAAATTCAAACTGGAGACTCTGAGTGAAGCCAAGTGAGGGTGGGGAGGAGGGGAGGAGAAGTCGGTGGTGACAGAGGCTGGGGTGGGCCACACTGTCCTGACCCACTCTGGCAGGGCCGAGGGGAGTGGTGCTGGCTCAAGGGCCCTGAGAACTGGCCGGGAAGTTAAGCTGTCTTCCGCAGTAATTGATTTTGACAGTATAACAACTTAATTCGTCACTGTTTTGCAACTTATTTGAGAATTCATCGGTAAGCAGAGTCCCACAGGACAGCTTGTAATCACTTGTAAACTCAAATTAGGTCTCCCAGTTAAATACCGTTGATATCAGGTACAGCTGGGCTTCCACCAGTGACTACAAATGGGCTGCTTTCACCTTCTCTATTATATCAAGGACATGCTCTGGCTGGGGGTGATGAAAGCCCATGAAGGCCAAGTTATGGGCGCCATAATTACAGAGCGATCACGCTAATTGGAAATACCTTTATGGGAGGGATGAGAGGCAGACTGAGTCCCCCAATCTCTTAAATACACCATATTCTCTCTCCTCGGTTATTATAATTATGTTTAGGCTCATTGACGTATCATCATGAAAAATGGAATGAACTAGGAGAAAAAGACTTGTTAGGACCCAGCTCCTTGAGTAGTATTAATACGTGAACTAAACCCCTTTCCAGCCACAGGGTCTTCTCCATGCTTTATTACAATAGTTTATCAGGAACAGTTATTTTAATACCAGGCCATAAAGACGGTATCAGGTGGCAGCTTTATTTCCCAGGAGTTAAATATTAATTGCCACGCAAAAGGAATATAAAAATGACACGGGGAACAAATATTCCAGCTTCCTGCAAAGTAAAAAGAATGCTTTAACATGAGCATTTCCACAAGAGGGTGCACAATGAGGCTTAATTACAATGTACTATTATTCCGTGACTTTTCTTCACGGTGGCTTCGATGAGATGGGCTCACAGATGGACGCTGGGGCCACATCCTTGGAGGCTGACAGCTCTCCAGAAAACACGGCCTCTCAGCAGCATAACAGGGCCACTGCTATAAATGGCTAATATCAGAACAGAGGCGGGAGGTAAGCGCAACTTTACCTAAGAGCCCTAAACTGTTTTAACTACCGTTTCAATCAAGCCTGGAAGTTTGAAATGTGGCACTAAAGACACTTCTTCAAGAAGCTGTTTTCTTTCCACCCCCAGAGCTAATAAATCCAAAAGGCCTACTTAGGTAAGACAAGCCAGGAGCTGAGGAAGCAGTTTCTAGATCCGTTGGAAACATCCCTTGAAGGGAAGAGGGGCTGCCTTGCACTGGGCTCTGGAGGCCCCCCAGTGCAGTGAGGCAGGCACAGATATGAGGCACAGTTCGCAGGGCTGGGACAAGTCCCTCCAAATCCCCAAGCCCTTCCACAGCTCCAGAGGTCCCAAGGAAAGGATGAAAATTGCCTCTGCATGCCCCCAGCCATACCCCCTCTCTTCAGAAGGCAGACATCAAGAAGTCATTGCATCCTGTCTCCTCCTTCCAGGGGTGGCCCCATTCCAGTGTGACCCCCAGCCCTCTTTCAAGAAAGAGAAGGTGCTGCCTTATCAGTTCCATGCAATGCTCTACTAGGGCTTCCCAGGTGGTGCTAGTGGTAAAGAATCCGCCTGCCAGTGCAGGAGATCCCAGAGATGCCAGATTGATCCCTGGGTCCGGACGATTCCCTGGAGAAGGAAATGGCAGCCCACTCCAGCATTCTCACCTGGAAAATCACATGGACAGAGGAGCTGAGGGCTACAGTCCACAGAGAGTCAGACATGACTGAGCACACACGCACGCAATGGTCTTACTCAGCTGGGACACAGCGGTATCCCTGCTTCAGTTACTAACATCTTGAAAGGTTTCCTTGCTGGTCAGTAAAGAGCCATTTACAGGAGCCCTCAAGTCCGTCTCCTGGCTGCCCCAGCCGACCCAGCCCCTTCACTGGACCTCAGCCTGTAGGACGCCCATCCACTCGGCAATTAAAGCCTGGACCTGGAGTCGGGTGGGTCAGTACCCCTCCACCACACTCACTATTTCCAACGTCACCACTCGCTGCCTCCAGGGAGCCTTCTGTGGGCCTGCCCCACTTAGAAACCATCTGTCTAAGCCCCTTAGCTCACTCAGAAGCCTGGTGGCACCTCCAGGGTAGCCCCACTACCCTCCCCACATGGAAGCCCCCCCACACACACCCTGAGTCTTGCTGCTCCCGGCACCACTTTCTCTGGCTCATCCTGCCAGCCTCATTAGAACCCCGCTGTCCCCTCTCAGCCTCTGGCATTCCTGCAGAGGAGGAGAGCCCACTGCTCAGCAGGTCCTCTTTCTGTTAATTGGGTTTTAATGGTCCTGGGCTCATCGGCTGCCATGCTGGGCCCCAGTCCAGGTGGGGAGACTGGAAAAGCAGGAGCGTGGCTTAATAAGGGGTACCTGCTGCCTTCATGACCCACTTGCTTCTGACTCAGTGGAGCCCCTGGCCCTCCTGCCCGCCCAGTCCCATAGAGCCCCACAGGACTAGCAAACCACCTGCCCCAGCCCAGGCTCTTAAAGTCAGAGAAACACGGGCTGTGCAGGCTCAGGAGTAGAGGATGCGGAGAAACAGAGATCCAGAGATCCAGATATCCCCATTTTTCAGGGTCAGGAGAGAATCGACTGGCCTGCTAGCCTTTGAGAGATGCTGGGGACATGTCCCAGACCCCCAGGGACTTCCGTGCCTGCTCTGTGTGTAAGATAGAGCCGCTTCTTCTAGAAGTTGGGCTCCCAAGCATGAAGCTAATGTGCTGATTTATTTACCTAATTATAGTAAAACAAACAAACTAGAGACTAAGGCAGATTTGTACTCTTGTTCAAAAAGCAGCCACGCCTCTCTGCTCGGGTTCATGGGATGCTTGGCAGCAGGGAAGGGCAGGCAAGGATCTGAGCGGGAACCCGGAAGGAGCAGATGAGGTGTTGGCATGCATTTGAATTCTGGAAACTGGCACAGAGACAGGGGCAGAGAGATGGGGCAGGGGGGACAAGAGATAGACAAATAGCTTGGAGGGCAGAGAGATGGAGGATGGGGATGAAAAGATGAGAGGCAAGGGAAATGAGATGGGGCAGGGAAGAGTGGAACAGGGAGCTAGGGACCAGGGGTTGTGAGATAAGAGATAACAGAGGATTTCCCTGGTGGTCCAGTGGCTAAGACCCCGAACTCTCAGTGCAGGAGTGCTGGGTTCAATCTCCGCTCAGGGAACTAGATCCCACATGTTGTGACTAAGAGTTCTCAGGCTGCAACTAAAGATCTTGAGTGCCGCAACTAAAAAAGATTCCATGAGCCAAAACTAAGATTCAGCCAAATAAATAAACAAACATGCTAAAAGACAAAAGAGATGATGTCAGCAAGATAAGGGAAGGGACTGAAGGACAAGAGATCAGAGGGATTGGAATGAGGACAGAGTTGGGGGACAGAGATGGGACAGAAGTTAGGGAGAAAGAGGACAGAGACAAACACTGGGCAAAGGCCACCCATGAAACAGAGATGGCAGGAGAGCAGGAGGTCAAGAAAGAGATAACAACTCTTTCCCCAAACCCGTTTTCATGGCCCTCAAGGCCTCCAAGTCGACCACACAGACCCATCTCCGTGCCCCAAGCACCTGCTGCTCCCAAGTGTCCCCCTCCTGCGTGAGCACGTCTGTCCTTACCTCCAGACTGTGAGCCCACACTTGTGTACCTTAGTGTCCCAGGCGCCTAGTGCAGTGAGTGAGCAGTGAGACTTACGGCATTGAGTTGAACGTGGACCAAGACCTAGGAATTATGACAAATACACAGAGACAACTGCCCGGGGGGGATGCAGAGAGAACCCCTGGGGCCAGCACCTTTGGTACCTGGCGGCTGGCTTACTTCTGGCTTGGGCAAGCCTACCAATGGGGCCCAGGCTTCCCTGGCAGTTCAGTTGGTAAAGAATGTGTCTGCAATGCTGGAGACCCTGGTTCAATTCCTGGGTCAGGAAGATCCCCTGGAGAAGGGAGAGGCTACCCACTCCAGTATTCTTGGGCTTCCCTGGTGGCTCAGATGGTAAAGAATCTGCCTGCAATGCAGGCGACCAGGATCCTATCCCTTGGGTTGGGAAGACTCCCTGGAGGAGGGCTTGGAAACCTACTCCAGGATTCTTGCCTGGAGAATCCCCATGGACAGAGGAGCCTGGTGGGCTAGAGTCCATGGGGTCGAGAAGAGTCGGACACGACTGAGCAACTAAGCACAGCAGCACTGCTGGAGCCCCGGGCCCAAGGTACTGGCTCCCAGACGCCTGGGGGAGGCAGGCCTGGGCTGGGGACTGGAGGAGCAGAGACACCACCCTGCCAAGCCCAGGGTAGCAGAGGATGGGGAGCCCAGAAAGCTCTATTCTGGCCGCAGAGAAGTCTGAGGTGGTGGGGGGGAAAGGCAGTCACCCAGGCCATCCCCAGACATGCAGGCCAAGGCTGATCTCCTGCCACACTGTCCACTTCCTCTATCATCCCCACCTCCTCCCACCCCAGACTGGGAAGGCTTTACCACCCGCTTTTCAGCCTCAGCCTCATTCATTCATCTCTGTATTTCTTGAGTATAGGGCACTGTTCCAGACACTGGGGGTGGATACCCTGGTGAAGGCCCCTCCATGGGCTTATGGCCAACAGGACAGAGAGACGGCCGCCATACAACCTGGTTGGGGGGGGGGGGGCCCGGTGCAGGGAGCAGGGACTCCGGAGCCTCCTTTTGGTCAGGTGGTCAGAGAGGCCTCTCTGGGAAGAGGACATCTGATCCACGAGGGATCATGACGAGCCAACTCTGCAAACACTGGAGAAAGCTCCTTCCAGGCAAAGAACTCAACAAGTGCAAAGGCCCCACAGCAGAAAAAGTCCAGCCAGGCTTGTGGGACAGGAGGCCAGGATGACAGATACACAGCCCGCAGGGGTGAGGTTGGGGTGGGTGGAGGGAGTGAGAGGCAGCCCAGCGCCAGGGTGTGCCAGGTCTTGTCAGGAAGGCCAAGAGTTTGGATTTTTTTCTAAGGACCATGGGGAGCCACTGGAGGGTTTTTAGCAGATGAAACAAGATCTAACTCATTTACCCAGTAATGGTAATTGAGCACCTGCTATGTGCCAGGCACTGCTGTAGCTGTAAGCAACAAGGACTCATCAGTGAGCCAGACAGAGACAAATCCCTGGCCTCATGAAGCTTCCTTTCTAGTAGGAGACAGAAAATGAATATAACACATAGTCATTACTGTAAAAGACGGTAAGTGCTCTTTGAAAATTAGAGCAAGAGAGAGGGGATCAGCAATGCTGGGGACAGGAGGGTTGTAATTTCACAACTGCAATTATATAGACGACCTCCCTGAGAATGTGATATTTGAGAAAAGACTTGAAGAAGGTGAGTGTGAAGGCCCCCTGTTCTTGCCCTGGAAAATCTTCTCCAATCTTGAACGTAGCCTAGACCTGTGACTTGCTTCTAACTAATAGAACATGACACAGGTGACTAGCTGGCACTCCGTTATGACATGTGTAACGTGTTACGTTATGTAAAAGGCTCCCTGTTGCTATATGCGCTAGGAAGATTTTTCTCCCTTGCTGGCAGACGTCAGCTGCCACACTGTGAGAAGGCCCACAGAGAAGGCCCATGGCAAGGTGTGTGTGGTATTGTCACCACAAGCATATCGGACACAAGCGGTTTCATTGCACAACTAATTGGCTCTAAGGCAGTTTTGCCATAAAGGGTAAAATAACTAGCTGACAGTTTGGTTTGACTTACAGCAGGTATTTTTATATCATTAAGAACTTACATCCCACATTAAATCCTGAGTCCTTAAATGACTAACTTTGAGATATACCTGAATACAACTATAAGCATGAATCTACTCACTTTAAATGTATTTAAATATTATTTGTGTTTTCATTTTTCACAATAAAATCTTTAAAATTTTCAATTAATTTTCATGTTTGAGTCCTTTTTAATGTCTTTATTCCATTTTTTGTTATCTTATTTTTTCATGGCAAAATTGTCTTACAGCCAATTAGTTGTATGCTGAAACTGCTTGCAGCTAAGATTCTTACAGCAAAAATATTTAAAGCCAGAAGGACACATGGCAAGGAACTATGGGCAGCCTCTAGACGTTAGCAGCTCCTAATTGACAGCAGATGAATGGGCCTCAGTCTGATGACTAAAAGAGCTGAATCCTGCAAGAGCTAGAGGGAGCTGAGAAGCAGGTCTTCCCCAGTTGAGCCTCGGATGAGACCACAGCCCATTGCAACTTTGGCTGTGGCCTCATAAGACCTTGTGTAGAGGCCCCATCTAAGTCATGTTTGAATTCCTGACAGAAATAAATTATATTTATGCCACTAAATTTGTGGTAACTTGTTACAAAGCAATAGGAAACAAAATAAGCTGAGTGTGAGCTATGTGAATACTGGGGGGAGGAAGTTTCAGGCTGAAGGCATAGATAGTACAAGGGCCCTGAGGCAGGAGAGCAATCTCACAGAAGTCAGAATGGTAGTTGTGCAAGGGGACAGTTGTAGAAGACGAGACTGAATGACATGACAGAGTGACATGGAGGTTTGATTTAAGTTTTTGGTGTGACAGACATTTTTATTAAAATACCCCTTTGAATAATGAAAAAGTATATTTCAGAGGTGAATTTTAAAAATATAATCTACAAAAACAACTAGGACAGATATGTGTTCAGAGAAATAAAATGTCCCCTGAACCATAGCCAGGGTGGTAAAAAGGTATATATTTATTACTCTCAAAATTTCAGGTTTATTCAAATACTAACAAGTTACATAACTTCAAACTAATGGTTTTGTACCTAGGTAAATTGATACTTCTATTTGGAAACACTCCAGGACTCCTGGTGTTTTATTTTTTTTTACTTTTTATTTTTATTTATTATTATTGTTTTTGCCATACAATGCCATGATATCACCATGGGTTTACATATGCTCCCCCTCCAGAATCCCTCTCCCTCCTCCCTCCCTCCTCCCTCCCCCCGGGAAATCTCGATGCACCAGCCCCGAGCATCACTCCTGGGCTGGCGATTGATTAGACATATGATAATTAACGTGTTTCAATGCCATTCTCCCATATCATCCCACCCTTACCCTCATCCATAGAGTGTTTTAAATGTTTGGAGCTTTAAATATCATTTCCAAGTAGCTCCTAAAGCTTTTTTTTTTTTTTTAAAGTATTTGTTTGGCTGTGCTGGATCTTAGTTGCTGCATCTGAACTCTTAGTTGTAGCATGTGAGATGAAGTTCCCTGATCAGGGACTGAACCTGGGCCCACTGCATTGGGAGCACAGAATCTTAGCTAATGGGAGTCCTCCAAGAGGTTTTGAGCAGAAGCGGGACCTTGTCTCATCCATGTTTTAGACTGCATGCTGGCTGCTGGGTGGAAAAGAGGCTGTTGGGGGAAAGTGAATGGACATAGGGACCAGGTAGGGGCGGCTGTGCTTGTCTTGGTGAACATGGTGGTATTTTCCTACCAACAGGCCCTGGATGGTGGGTCCATGGGATGTCTGCAAAGGCTGGGAAAATGACAAAGCCTGCTCCTTGTCCTTAGGCAGCAGAAGCTCCAGGTCACAGCCCCAGCCCCAAACCAGGCTGCAATCCAGTGTATTGCATAAGCACCTATTGTGTGCAAGCCCTGTGCCCTGGGCCACAATTCCTCAGTCTGACATTTCTGTTTGGGTTAAGAGGATCCCAGAATGGGCTTGGGGAGATGCTGAGCTTTCTTTGGGGAGCCTTTCTTGGTTGGCCCCCAAATTTACAGTAATCCTTATCCTGAAAGCTCTCCACACTTCGATGTTCCCCATTAAATTTGCATTAGTCAGATTAAAGTCCACAGAGGAAAGACATAAAGAGAATAAAACAAATATGTCTTACAGACCCACTACTTAGATACTGTGCTGGGAGCATTTATTTCTTAAATGAAGCATGTTATCGGTGTGACTGTCTTCATTTTTTTTTCCTAATGAGCTCAGAAAAGTCAAGTAACAGACCCAAGGTTGCACAGAAACAACTCCACAGTTGGGATCTGAACCCAATCCCTCTGACTCCAAAGGCCCTGTTCAAACCTACCATCATACCAGGCACCTAGCGCTTTGATGGAATACTATTGCAAGAAAATAAAACACTGTATAAAACAACTCCAAACTCCACCAATAACCCATTTCCCCCAAGCAATACAGAGTGTAACAGCATTCCAGGACTGGCTGAATTAGGACAATGTCTTAGGAGGGTATGGGTTTGTAAAATGACACATTGAGTAATTATTTTAAGTGCTATTATTTCATTGTCATTTATAGCAGGGTCTAGACTCCCCCATCAGACTGGGAGCTCTGTCGGTCGGAGTCTGAGCCTCCCACACCAACCTGGAAGTTTCTGGAGGGGCCTGGCAGGCTACAGTCCAGGGGGTCGCAAAGACACTACCGAGTGACTAAGCGCTTCTCCTTCTAAGGCCCCTCCCTGCCCCTCCCAGACATACTCCAGCCCCTCCTACCATGCTCATCCACAAGCCCTCATTGGCTGGGCTGCAAGTCCACAAGGATCCCACGGGTTTTGAAAGCACCAACACAGCAGACAGAGGCAAGAGAAGGGAACACGGCCATGATGTGCCCACATCAGAGCATGCCTGGACACCCCGCCATGGCACCTAATACTTTGGAGCAGTAGTCAGAAACAGAATATAGAAATGAAAATCTGATGGTCATTGAGGTTGCGTCCATGTCCTGGCTATTGTAAATAGTGCTGCAGCGAAGACTGGCATTTAGGATTGACATACATATACTGCCTTGTGTGAAACAGCTAGTGGGAAGCTGCCGCATAGCACAAGGAACTGAGTGCTCTGTGATCACCTAGAGGGGTGTGATAGGGGAGGATTGAAAGGAGGTCTAAGAGGGAGGAAATATATATATACACATATAGCTGACTCACTTCGTTGTACAGAAAAAACTAACGCAACATTGTAAAGCAATTATACTCCAATAAAAGAAATGGAAAATTTGCTGTATGCCAAATAAGGTAGGAAATTATAGAATGTAAACTACCAGTCTATTTTATTCTGTGATGGTTAAAAAAAAGAAAGTCAAGTTTATCTCCAAGATTGAAACACAAAGCAAAGTGGAAAAGGGCATGTGCCCTCTCTTGACTCAACCTCGCACCCCCAGTCAACCTGGATGCCCCCCCCCAACTTCCTGGGACATTTTGGTTGCCCTTGACTCTGCACATCTGGATATGATGGCCTGATACTGGGGTCCTACAGAGGGGTCAGGGGATTGATTAGCTTACTTCTAAGTGGCCTCCCCCCTCCACCCCCTCATACCAGCTCCCCAAGAGGCAGGGAGCTGGGGCAGGTGGGATTGGGTGTTGAGGCGCCCTTGAAGTTTCCTTCTCAGCAAACATCGCCCTGGTGGGAGGACACTGCCAAGTGTGGCTTAATGGCCTCCTGCTGCTCTTTGCATTATTGATTGCAATCCCTGCTTAGAAGCTTGAAGATGAGATTTTTTTTTCCCTCTATTGATTTTCCCATCTTTTCCACTTGGCAAACACCAAGATTTCCCCCTGACTTTTCACTGCTGGGGGGTACTTGAGGAGGGCACAAGGAGATGGGGAGCTGTTGGGCTTCCCCTCATCTTCTAAGGGACAAGCGAAACTTCCACCCTGGTGTCCTGCTGCAAAGGGGCTGGGGCTGAGGGCTAGGGAACATGCCTTGAAGTTGGGGTGACCAGTTGGCCCCTGCATTCTGTAAAGAGACACCCCATGTTAATAGGATGTGGGGCTAGAAAAAGCCACTGTGCCCATCTGTCATTTCAGACAGTTCTGAACAGGGATTCAAGAGGCCAGAAAACTTGAAGAGAAGGGCTCTGTGAGATCTGACCTCTGCCTGAGAGCTCCCCAAATCCTAGGAAGAGACTGTCTCACAAAGTGAGGCTGCGAAGTGGGGTTTCTGACAGCTCAGTTACAAAGTCATGAGAGGTGTATTGAAGACAGCTCCCTGAGAGCAGGGCACTTAGTTCAGGAGAACATGGCTCTTAGGATTCCCGCACTGACACCAGAGCCTGCAGAACCATCTCCGTAGACACTGACCCTCCCTCCCCTCTCCAGGCTTCCTCATCACCCACATAGATAGCTGTTGTTCTTCAGTTGCTCAGTCATGTCCGACTCTTTGTGACCCCATGGACTGCAGCACACCAGGCTTCCCTGTCCTTTGCCATCTCCCGGAGCTTGCTCAAACTCATGTCCATTGAGTCAGTGATGCCATCCAACCGTCTTGTCCTCTGTCATCCCCTTCTCCTCCTGCCTTCAGTCTTTCCCACATAGATACTGGGACTCATCCAACATAATGTTTGCATAGTATTGTTGGAGGCCCAGAAGGAATCTATAGCGATTTAAAATTTTATGCGTCTACTTCAATAATAATTTAAAAAAAAACTAACATCAGCAAAACCTGGATTGTTGTGCAAAACCCAGCTGACTGCATTGTAACTGAGCATCGCAACGCCCTCCCTGGCCTCAGCCCTGCATTTCTTTGGGGAGGGGCCCCACTCCACCATGCTTTCAGCCTACTCCCAAGTGGACACCCCCATCCCCCATAGGACCCAGTCTGAGACAAGCCTTTTGCACCGTCCTCATACCAAACTCCAATTATAGAAACTGCTCAGACCTCTAGGTTCCCAGGAGGTGAGGTCCTTCCATCTCCCTGCCAGGCTCCTGATGAGGTAGGGATGTCTCCTCAAGGCATCACTCCCAGTCAGCCCATTCCACTTTGAGTAGAGGCTCAGAGTCATCCCACTTCCTAAGAAAAGTCAAACCCCATTAATCCAAGACATCCTGCCACCATTTCCCTGCAGGGGAGCTGAAGTCATGAGATGCCCAGTGACCCAGCAATCAGGAGGCAGTGGAGGTCCCCAGGAAGGAGGTCCCCAGGAAGGAGCTACCCTGCAGTTGGCTCCAGTTCTCACCATGGATGAGGGTGGAGCAGTGCTCCCAGGTGGAGCCAGCCTGCCTGCCACCAACTAGTCAACCTTGGCACCTGCCTGGGATTCAGCATCTTCATCTGTAAAATGGGGAGAGTATCCCCATTTTTCCCGTCTATCGATTTTCCCATCTTTTCTACTTGGCAAACACCAAGATTCCCCCCTCACTTTTCACTGCTGGCTCACAGGTTCGATGTAAGGATTAAACGGGTGAATACAGACAAAGTGTTTAGAGCAGTGTTTGCCACAAACTAAGTGTGTGAAGAATGAAAGCTATTACTTCCTCAGTGGGGAGGCTGAACCAGATGGATCTATAAAGCTTCACTCAGGTCTAAGGTTTGATTAAATCTCAGAGACACATCCCTGCATAGCGTTCCTGCAGCTGCTTTTACTCCTACAAACACCACCAGCAATAGTGATGCTTAACACCTCTGTAAAGTACATTCACATCCAGTGCCACATCTGTTGCATCCTTCGAGCCTCAAAACAGCCCTCTGAGATAAACATCAATGCTTCCATTTTACAGATGGAGAAACTGTGGCCCAGAGCAACGATAAGACTTATAGGCCTTGAAGCTGTTTGGGAGTCATTAAAAGGACCAGAATCCAGCTCTCCTGGGGCAACCTCACAGTTTTTCCTGTCATCTCCACTGCATCCTATCTGTGGCAGATGGAAGGATTTGTCTCTGGCCAACAGGGCCTGTAACACCTGAGCCCCGAGAGGCCCTTTTCCCAGTGACTGAGGTTCCCACTGTAGGGAGGGCTGCTGTCAAATAGCCTTTTATGGTTCCCAAAACCACACTAACAAATGTCTTTCTAGCAGCAGTGGCTGGAAGGAGATTAATGTCTCTGTGGTCCTAACACTTCTCCAGCCCCTTTGCCTGTCAGGTCATTACTGGCTTGTTTATAGTCATAAGGCCCTTTTCCAGTTTGCTAAATGGTTTGCATGATAAAGAGACCACAGGGTCTCAGCATTCAAGCCGCCTTTCTTCCAGTGGCAGATGGGGACCTGTCCTCCTCTTCACTGTTTTGGGGCAGTGGGGTCTCTGAAGTTAGGAGCATGCACTCTGGAATAAAAATGCTGATATCACTGCTTACTAGCTGTGTGACTTTAGGCAAGCTGCTTTGTTTGTTGAGCCTCAGTTTCTCCATCTGTAAGATGGGCATAATAATAGTTTCTGTGGCTCAAAGATGTGAATTTATGTAAAGAACTTGGTATGTACTTAGCACTTAACCAATATGAACTTTTATTACCAGTTTCCTTATAAACTGTGAACCCCCAGAGGGCAGGGACTCTGAACTGTTTACTGCTTCATACATTAAAGGCACCTACCTGATAAATACATCTTTGATGAACAAATGAAGGATGGAATTTTAGAGCTGAATGGACCCTTGTAGATTGCAGGACTTCTCGAGAGTGATGCTATCAATATTTGGGCCGTGATAATTTTGTTGGTGGGGGCTGCCCTGTATACTGGAAGCATCCTGGCTTCTTAAGTAGCATCCTGGTTTCTATCCACTAGATACTAGTAGCACCCTCCCCACCAAGTGTTCCCACCAAAAATGTCTCCAGACATTGTAAAATGTCCCAAGAGGCAACCTACCTTCCCTGTTAAGAACCACTGATCAAATGAAATATAATATCTTCATTTGATATTCATCTGATGCCCAGAGAGGGAAAATGACTTCCAGAAGTCACACATCAAGTTAGTGGCAGGGCTGAGATTCAAATCAAGGCATCATAATCCTAAGCCCAGTGTTCCTTCCACTCTCTCTTTGTGTTCAAAGTCTCACTCTCCGGGCCCCTCTCATCAGGCAGTGGTCATGGGCTCCAAATCAGAGAAGACCAGATGCTGCTGGGCTGTTTTTCAGTCCTTCTGTAAGGGGGTGCTGGTCACGAGTGGGACTGGGTAATCAATTGTACCAAGTCCCCTGCCCTAGTGACACTGCCTGGAGTAGAGCCACCTCTGTGGTCAGCCTATGCTTACGATGTCCCTCACTGAGGAATTCGCCCACCAAGCATGGGCATCTGCAATGAGCCAGGGACTCAGTTGGCTAAGAGTCACCAGGGAGTGGCAGGTGCTTACTGGGTGTTCCAGGGTCAGACAGCCTGGATCCAGTCCTGCTTTTCATGCCCCCTTACCCTGTCTCAACATCAGTTTCTGCATCTGTAAAATGGGACTGACAATGACACCAAGTTAAAGATCCCAAGTACAAGTGTCCTTCACTATCCAAGTCTAATTAAGTTCAGAGAGGAAGCTGCCAGCCTGAGTGCTTATTTATTTTTTGTTATTAAAGATTTTTTAAATGTAGGCCACTTTTAAAGTTTTTATTGAATTTGTTACAATATTTTTATGTTTTGACTTTTTGGCTGCAAGGCATGTAGGATCTTAACTTCTGACCAGGGATTGAACCTATACTCTCTGCTTTGGAAGATGAAGTCTTAACCACTGGAGCAGGGAAGTCCCCAGACCGAGTATTTAATTCAGAAATTTATATCACTCTTTTTTGCTTCTGAATTTGCATAGGCAGGTTTGGATAGAAGGGTCCTATACCTGGAAACAATAGGAGGTTTGCCATGAGGGTTACATGAGCAGACCAGCATTTACGGAACAATCACTTTGCCAACAAAGGTCTGTCTAGTCAAAGCTATGGTTTTTCTAGTAGTCATGTATGGATGTGAGAGTTGGACTCTAAAGAAAGCTGCGTGCCAAAGAATTGATGCTTTTCAACTGTGGTGTTGGAGAAGATTTTTGAGAGTCCCTTGGACTGCAAAGAGATCAAAGCAGACAATTGTAAAGGAAATCAGTCCTGAATATTCATTGGAAGGACTGATGCTGAAGCTGAAACTCCAATACTCTGGTCACCTGATGTGAAGAACTGAGTCACTGGAAGAGACCCTGATGCTGGGAAAGATCAAAGGCAGGAGGAGAAGGGAACAACAGAGGATGAGATGATTGGATGGCATCACTGACTCAATGGACATGAGTTTGGGTAAACTCCGGGAGTTGGTGATGGACAGGGAGGCCTGGCGTGCTGCAGTCCATGGGGTCACAAAGAGTCAGACACGATTGGGCGACTGAACTGAACTTGTTGAGGCTCAGCTGGTAAAGAATCCACCTGCAATGTGCGAGACCTGGGTTCAATCCCTGGGTTGGGAAGATATGGAGAAGGGAACGGCTACCCACTCCAATCTTCTGGCCTGGAGAATTCCATGGACTGTATAGTCCATGGAGTCGAAAAGAGTTGGACACGACTGAGCGACTTTCACTTTGTTGAGGCACAGGTAACACCTTATTTACATATAATACTTTAGTCACTTCACACAACAACTCCCCAGAGTAGCCATCATTTTACAAAAGATGAAAACAAGGCACAGAAGCATCATATAACTTAGCCAAGGTCCCACAAGCGGGACAATGGTGAAGTTAGTATACGAGCCAACCTGCTTCCAGAACCTGTGCTCTTAAATTCAACAGGGTCAGGATTTAGCCCAGCCTGACTGTTGCTACTATTATTATTGTTATGACCATATTCTCCGAGGTGGTGAAAAGGTTTGATGATCCTGTCTTTAAGACATTTATTACTTTGGGGCAAAAACATTGGGGCCCAAAATTCTACTGTTCTAACATAAGAGTCAGCAAAGATTTTCTGTAAAGGGTCAGATTGTAAATATTTTTTGCCCTGTAGGCAAGACAATCCCTGTTACAGCTCTTCAACTCTGCTATTATAATGAGAAAGCAGTCACACATACTCAGAAGCAGATGGGTGTGGCTGTGTTCTAATTAAAATTTATCTATAAGAGCAAGCCATGGAACAGACTTGGCCCATGGGCTGTAACTTCCTGTTTAAAGAGAAAAAAAAAATGTTTAACGGTCAAATGTTGCTTTATTTTACCCACATACTACCAATGTCTTTGTCCACCATTTCTTTTTCAAGAGGGTCCTTCTTTTAATATTCCTTTAGTGAGCTCTTCGGTCTCTCAGTTTTTATTTGTCTGAAAATTATTTTATTAAAGGTAGTAGATTGTCAATTGTTTTATCTTGGCCTGTTGAAGACTTCTACTACCTCTGGCTTCTCTCATTGCTGTTGAGAAGCCAGTTGTCAGCCTACTTGCTATTCCATTGTGGGTGAGGCACCTAATTAGGAAGAGTACTAGACCTCTGTTTTTCCTCAAGCCCTGGGGAAATGACCCTGGTGATCTGGAGACGACATTCAGGGAAAGACTGGGGTAAAAGTCATTCATCTGATCTCTGAAGCAGTGGACCGCACACCAGAGGGTCAACCCCAAGTGTACCCCCACAGATGGTCAGGGCCTGGGAAGCCTCACTTTGGCTAAGGAACTTAGAGACTTTGGGTTTAGAAACAAGCTTGGGAGTTTTAGGAACTCTGCCAGGCCTGGCTATTCCTTCAATCAGAGCTTCTGGTGAGCAGTCGGAGAGCTGGGCTCCAAAAACTTCCAAGGCACATTTGCTCTAGATGTTACCTGCCACGCTGCAACTCATCTGTGAGCAAACCTCAGCTGCCCACGCTTACCCTGGGAGGAGGGGAAACTACACCCAAGGTCTACCTTATGGAACTGCCCCCTCCCTCATTACCGCCCCGCCTCCTGCACACCAGCATAAGAAACCCATAACACCGTCACACGCTGACTCACCTGCCTGTCTCCTAGACTCTATATTCCTTAAGGACAAGGGCTACCTCTTTCCACCGGATCTCCCCAGGGTCTAGCCTGGAGTCTGCACTCCCACAGGAGTTCCCCAGGAGTTCCCACAGCAAGATACAACACTAGCCTTTGAAGTCATCAGCCCAGCAGCTTCCAAGCTGCATGGCAAGTCACTGCATTTCTTGGTGACCAACGTTGGGAGACATTTAGAGCTGAGAGCAAAAACAGAGAAGTCTGTCCTGCTAATCTTTATTTGCTAAGCAAATGATATTGACTCATAAAAGAGAGCTGGTCATTTCAACAGCAGACCGACCTTGGTGGGTTATGCTCTCCCCAGAGAAGCCCCAAAGCTACATCAGAGACCCATGATCTCCCACGATCTGGACCATCCAGGGCTCCTGCTCCCTAGTCAGGGAGGTGACCTGGAGCCGAGAGACATGCAACGCAGAAACGAGGGGAAACCTTGGTGATTTCCTTTGGCGCAGCAACAGCAAGGCGAAAAACAATCCACGCTGTTCATCCTGCTGCCAATTATTCAAAGAAAGCTGGTTCCAACTCCAAATTCCTCCCTGCCTGTAATTCTTTTGCTGATGAGGTAATATGTGTCATCAGCATGCCTGATGCTCCAAGAATCAACTCGCTTTACTTGGGTAATTAGTAGGACACACGCACCCACCCAGGGACCAGCACCCAAGGGAATCAATGAGCACAGTCGAGGCCTAGCACCGTTCTCGTGCCTGAGTCCTGCCAGATGATGCCTTGCATGCACTCTGGCCTCTGGAAGCCCTTTCCTGCTCTTCCTAGCTGGAAGGCACCTTCACCTTCTCTGAGATTTCAGCCCAGTGCTGTGGTCCCAAGCACCCTGCCCTGGAGTTTCTTGGGTGCTTGGGCCATCATACCTACTAGAACCAGGTGAAGGCACCTGTGTGGGCAGGGACTTGCTATCCATCTGTAAATCAACAGAGCCTGGCTTAACAATTGTCCTCTACCCATAAGGGTTTTCCTGGTGGCTCAGATGGTAAAACATCTGCCTGCAATGCAGGAGACCCCCATGTACAATTCCTGGTTTGGGAAGATCCCTGGGAGAAAGAAATAGCAACCCACTCCAATATTCTTGCCTGGGAAATCCCATGAACAAAGGAGCCTGGCACGCTACAGTCCATGGGGTCACAAAGAGTTGGACATGACTAACCCTTTCTCCACCCATAAAGCAAATTCTGCTCTTCTGAGTCAGAAAGAGGCCATGTGTCAAGGCTCACCCATGCGTAAACTTTCTGGGCTTTGCTTTTTCTTATCATTTAGGACTTGGCTCAAAGGTCCTCTCCTCAGGGAGGCCTCCCTGACCCCTCTGCCTCCCTCACTCTAACTCATTGCTCTGTTGTATTTCCTTTATACCAACATTTGGAATTACCATATTTATTGTTGTGCTTATTCATTATCTCCCTCTCTAGAAAGTAAGCTCCGTGATTACTGCCATCTCCCCAGCACCTAGAAAAGGCACACAGCATCAGGCATCCAATACAAATGGATCATGACAGTGAAATGTACTGAGTGAATGAATGAAGGGTGAATGCAATCAGGGCTGTAGGTCCTCTTTCCCTAAGCCGTTTCCCTTCTGGCTCTCAGGAGAACTGTAGGAAGGTGTTTCATCTCTGAGCTGCTCCTGGGGCAGTCTTTTCAAGTCACGCAGGGCTGAGACAACTTGTCCTTAGACAGCATGTCTGAGGCATGCTGCAGAGCCAGCATCCGGGAAAAGCTTCCCGCTTGCCCCAGCAGTAGGACCAGAACCCCATCTTCCTGACCTGCCCTCACCCCACTGGCTCCAGCTCCCCTGTCCCACCCTTGTCCTATGTACTCCTTGATTTAAGGTGGCGACTTTTCCAAGGAACAGCAGAACCTTAATAGGAAACCAGCCAGGGCTGATAGATGACACAAAGTTGGCACCAGCCTCAAGGTTGGAGGAGGGAAGCAAGTCAGAGGAGGATTTAGGGGCTTGCTTCCTGGCAAGACATGTGGACATGTCCCCAAGCCATCAGAGACAGATACTTCCTGTGTAGTCCACCCAGAGATGGATGGTGAGGCCTCCGGCATGAGCAATTTATTGAGAGCTGGTCAAATAAATTTAAAGGTCTGGAATTCCAGCCGAGTTTCATCCCCCCTCTTCTCTGCAGGGGCCCTCATGGGAGGATGGGTGATGCAGTGGGCTGGCCCTGAGAGGCAGCGCCTTTCTGCAGCAGGCAAACTGTCTCAAATCTCCTGCAGCCTCCAGGACTCCAGCCCTCCTCGGCATTTGTGATAAATTAGACTCACCTCCCCACTCCATGTGTCTATTTCCTGCCGTCAGGAGTGCATGTTACCAGGCAAGTTGTAGCACACCAGGGCAGAGACCGGAGCTGCTCTGTCACTCGCCCTTTTCCATGCAGACCCAGAGCTTTCTGGAACTCAAGGTTCCTTTCCTGAGTGTCTTGCCAGTCAATCCCTCTCTATCCTTCAAGGCCCATTTTAGTCTTTATCTCCTCCAGGAAGGTCTCCATGCTTCCCCAGGAGGACACAGGCTATAATCTTTGGGCCCTATTTTGTGACATGTGTGTTAACTTGCTCTGTTTTTTCCTAAAGATGATTTTATTTTCTTTTTTTTCTGGCCAGTAGCATATGGTGATCTTAGTTCCTCAACCAGGGATCAAACCTGCACTCCTTGCACTGGAAGCATGGAGTTTTAACGACTGGACCACTAGGGAAGTCCCTTAATTTATTCTTTATGGCCAGAATGGGAGAGAAGTCTGTGCCCTTACTGAGCTCCAAACTGTTGTGGGTAATATCCTCCCCACTTTCCTGCTTATTCCACACACCTCACACCTGGCATTGTCAGACCTATAGAAGGTGTTCCAGAAACATCTGGTAAGCCAAATTGAAAGAAATGAGCAAGTAAGTTTAACACAAACACATTTTTTTCTTCATATGAGCTTGGGTACTGGACAGGTGGAGAAGTCTTTGTTGCTTTGCATGGGGAGTATTTCAAGCATATTTCAAAATGCAGAGAAAATTAAACCAGTGTATTCATCAAACAAATCTTAACTTCCCCTATTTTTCTACAGATATTTTTATTTCAGAATAAAACATTACACAGCTGAAACGCCTCGTGTATCAGTCCCAAATCCCTTCCTCCTCCCTCCCTGAGTATAGTCTGACTTCGGTATTTATCATCACCATGTCTGTTTTAATGCTTTTACTACATCTGAATGTACCCATAAGTAACATATTCATTATTTTGCATGTTTTAAAACTTTATATAAATGATATCATATGGTATGCATGTAGCCCTCTGCAACTTGCCTTTCTCACTCAATATTATATATTTGAGATTGATCTGAGTAGACAGGTATAGGGCTATTTCATTCCTTTTAACTGCTGTGGAGATCCCATTGTATGAATATATTAGAATTTATTCATTTCCATCCTGAGGGACCTGGAGGTTATTTGCAGCTTTTTACCTTTACAAAAAAATGATGTGGGGATCCACGTGTTGGAGAAGTTCTCCGGAGCACAGTTTTTCAAACTACAGGGAGTAACCCAGAAGACAGTCATGAAATCAATATAAAGGGTTATGACTACCACTTAATTAAATAGAAGAGATTTTAAAATATCAGTGTGTGGGTATCTATGTGCTAGGGCATAATATGGAATGTGTTTCCTAATATAGGTTGTGATAGAAAAAATATTTGAGAAACGTGCTATGATGGGGTTAGTATTACTTTCTCTGTCATTGTTTAGCCACTAAGTTGTGTCCGACTCTTTGTGACCCCAGCGACTGCAGCCCACCAGTCTCCTCTGTCCATAGTATTTCCCAGCAGGAATACTGGAGTGGGTTCCCATTTCCTCCTCCAAGGGATTTTCTGACCCAGGGATTGAACCTGCATCTCCTGCACTGCAGGCACATTCTTTACCACCGAGCCACCTGGGAAGTCCCTGTATAATCTTCAGTTTTGTTTAAAATTATCAAATTTCTCTATGAAATGGTACTGCTGGTTCACACCCTCACCAGCAGCGTATAAGTGTCCATATTTGCCTGTATCCTTACTAACACTCGGTATCATCAGAAACAGATTTTCCCCAACTAGTTGGGTGTGACAAGGTGGCGTCTCTTAGTCTGCATTTCCTTGATTGTCAGTGCGGTGAACCTCTTTTTATACACTTACTGCCCATCAAAATACCTTTTCCCTATGGAGTGCATGTTTCTGACTGATTCATAGAATTCAAAAACTATTCTGGATACTAATCCTTTGTGGATTACCTATGCTGTGAATGCCTTCTCCCAGGCTATACCTTGCCTTTTCACTTTGTTTTGTCAGTTCTGATATCCTGATTCACAACAAGGTAAAAGGGAACCCATATCAGAGAGGCCAACTCTAGGACAGGGTGGAAGCTTGGGCCTTTCTGCATCTCTAGAGCCCTAAATAAAGCAGGCCCCTAATAAATGATTAATGATTATAATATAACTGAGCAGATACTTCTATCAGATTCGTCTAGCACAGCGATGGGCTTACAACAAGGGCTCTATGGAGACGTAAAGAATTGAGTCATGGTGCAGCATAAGAAAAGTCTTGTGGGACTTCCCTGGTGGTCCAGTGGTTGAGAATCTGCCTCCCAGTGCAGAGGATACGGGTTTGATCCCTGGTTGGGGAACTAAGATCCCACGTGTCAGTGCAACTCTGTACACTGCAACTACAGAGGCCTGTGTGCCACAAATACAGGACCCACATGCTCTAGAACCCATGCTCCACAACAAGAGATGACCGTGTGCCACAACAGAGAACCCACACACTGCAACACAGATCCCGTGCAGCCAGAGAAAGAGAAGATTCTCAGTGTCCAGGCAGAGATCAGGAAGAGGGCATCTTCATTGCAGAAAGAGCACTGGCTTTGTGGAACGATTTCCAGCAAGATGGCTATAAAATATGAGTTGATTTATCTCAGAATTCAACTTATGACCGATGTTCCAAGAAGCAAACTTGGGTCTCCAGTGGGTGGCCCTAAGCAGCTTGACTTCTGTCATCCCTGTGAGCTCACAATAGCACAGTGATTCTTCATATTTTACAGATGGGTCCATAAAAAGTAAATATGACATCCAGGTCAGGGATGTGAATGCAGAGGCTGGGGCAGAGCTGGAGCCCGTACCCCCTGACCTCAACCTGATAAAAGGTTGGGACCCAGAGCAGTGGGTATTCATATTTTGAAGCCACAAGATCCTTACACTCTCACACATAGGGGAATAAGCTGAACCATCTTGGGAAAAGAACGTATTAACTAACTCAAGCCAGTTGTAACTCCAAATCTCTCTCTCTCTCTCTCTCTCTATATATATATATATATATACATATACATATATGTATATGTATATATATATATCAGAGAATGAATGTATCTCAGGAATATATATATGAAGGACATATATAGAGATGAAGGAATATTTAGAGATGAAGGACAAAAATCATTCAGCAGGACCTCTGAAGAGAAACAGGAATGACAACTTGCACCATTCAAAGGTTCACCTGCCTGGGTTGGGAGTTCCTTGGGGCAGAGGCAAGGTCTTACTCATCTCTACATGCCCAAGGCCTGGAACAGTGTCTGGCACATGGAAGGGGCTCAAGAAGTATCTGCTAAATGAGTGGGTAGATGGATGAATGAATAAATGGATGCATGTGTAGCTAGACAGATGGATGGAGGAATGAGTGAAGGGATGAATAGACAAATAGACAGAAGGAATGACAGATAGACGAATGGACAAACTGATACATGGTCAGAGAGATGCTTGGGCTTCAGAGAGTCACAGAGGTGGTTGGGCATCCCTGGTGGTTCAGACGGTAAAGAATCCGTCTGCAATGCAGGAGACCAAGGTTCAATCCCTGGGTCAAGAAGATCCTCTGGAGAAGGAAACGGCAATCCACTCCAGTATTCTTGGCCCAAGAATTCCACGGGCAGAGGAGCCTCTACAGTTCATGGGGTCGCAAAGAATCGGACATGACTGAGTGACTAACACTTTCACAGAGAGATGCATAAATGGATGGATGGAAAGATGGACATTCTTGGGCTTCTCATCTGAAAGAAGCCCAAGTGGAGGATTCGGTCTCAACAGAACCCATCAAGTAGGCAGCCAAAGCTACGAATCCTATCCTGTTGCTAAGAGAGCTGTTCACAAGGAAAAACGAGTGGCATTAACTGCAAGAAATAATTGCTTCTAATTGGGCTGAATTATTCTGGCCATATAGTAGACATATTTTTATAACTTTATTAATTATTCAATTTGAGGCCTATTACCCAAGCTGCCAGAACGGACTTTCCTTATTAGACTGTGACAGATTCCTCAGCTCTGCCACGGCCTTTGCTGCTGCGGCTCTTTTGGGTGATTGCCGCCTGCCTTGGGGCCCTACTGGTGTCTGAGGCCTGGAGGTGGGGGGACAAGCTGTCCCTGAGAGGTCAGCTGGAAGTCAGAGGTCCTGGGAGCCAGGTAGGCTGTTCCAGATGCTTCCCCTGGCCATCCCATTGGCCATCACATCTGCCTCCTCTGCTCTGGCTGGGGAGGCAGATGGGTATCAATACATCCAACCTGGCCACTGTGGATCAGCCCCTGCCCAGATCCATTCACTAACTCTGAATCCACGGCAGTCTCCCCTCCCCCAAGCCATCCAATCTTCTTCCCAAGCCATGTCTAGATATCTTGCTTCAGTCACCTGAAGTCAGGGACAGGGGAAGGAGAGTGTGGCCCAGCTGGCCTGGAGGGACTAGCCAGGACTGGAGGGGCAGGTCGGAGCCCCCAACAGGCCCTGTTCCCTTACCAGACCTCGAGTCCAGGTTAGTTAGGAGAAGAGAGTTTAGAAGTTGCTCCCAGTCCACAATGCAGACTCAGCTGATGCCAAGGGAGCCAAGGAGCCCAAGCTCCCTGGACTGCTGGTGTGATAGCACCACACCACCCGGCCCAGCCTCTGGGTGCTCCCACACTCCACACCAGGCACTCTCTGCTTGAGCCACACGGATCTGCTCGCCATCTGGTACTCTTGCTTCTGTGGATCCGTGCCTGGAAAGGCCTCTCTTTCCATACCAGACTATCGAAACTTCAAATCTCATCCTTCTTTGAGCTCTGGTTCCACTGCCTTCTTGGCATCTTTCCCACTTTTCAGCTGGTTATGACCTCGCTTCCTTTAATGGGCCAGTCTGACTCCTGGCCTCCCATCTCAATCCTTGGACAATGCAGATACGTGAGAAGCTTTGGAAGATCAAGGGACATGGAACTGAATACTCCCGAACATCCATCCCAGAACCCCACATTCCTCCCTGGTCCAAATACCACCACTAGAGTATCATCTGGAAGAATGAAAACATGATAGAAAAGGGAGAGCAAATCCACTGGATCCCAATCAGCCCTGGGGTGAGTGTGCATGGTGCCTGCAGAATGCAGGCCCTGGGGTCACGGTGACAAGGAAGAGCTGGGCCCTGCCATGGAAAGGTCTCCGGGCCTGGTGGCTGGAAGGAGAGCAAACACACAATCAAACAAGTGTCTGGGGTGGTGTGGACCACACTGATTATGTACACACAGTCAAGGTCCATGGGGATCAGGGCCTGAACTGGGCTTTGGAGGCAGAAGTGCAATGGGTTAGTGGATAACCGGAAGCTAGAAGAGGGGGGGAGTGGGGGCATGGGAAGGAATTAAGGCTGAAAGCCTGGCAGGCATCAGACCCAGAAGGGCCTTGAAGGCCTGAGCAAGGAATTGGGCACTTCCAGGAAGGCAGAAGGGAGCAGGGAAGTGACTGGACTCGGGTTTGCCTTGTAGCTATGTCCCCACCTCCTAAGTGTGGGAGGGGTTGGAGAGGGAAGGCAGAGGACCCTGGAAAGAAGGGTTAACCAGAGCTGCGAATGTGCTTGCCAGAGACTGACAGCCTGGGTTCGAATCCTGGCTCTGCCCCGACTTGCTGTGTGCCCTGGGGCCAGCTACTTAAGCTCTACCAACCTCAGTTTCCTCAGCTGAAAGAAACAGTAATAACAAACAGTAATGAATAGGACAGTATGTTTAGTCAGTGCTGGATAGGATTCAGGCGAGAATCTAAGTATGAGGCCAGCCCAGGCCTCCCTCCCGGTCAGTCTCAAAGGCCACCTACCCCACAGTTCCGCACACACTCAGGAGCAGCTGGGGGACCATGTTGTTGCTGCTTAGTCGCCCAGTCATGTCCAGCTCTTTGTGACCCAGTGGGCTGTAGCCCACCAGGCTCCTCTGTCCATGGGGTTTCCCAGGCAAGAATACCGGAGTGGGTTGCCATTTCCTTCTCCAGGGGATCTTCCTGACCCAGGGATCAAACTCTAGTCTTCTGCATTGGCAGGCGGATTCTTTCCCTGAGCCACCAGGGAAGTCCTGAGTGACCTTAGAGCATGGCTAAACCTCTCTGGACCTCTGCTTCCTCCATGGCAAAACAGGAGTCATAATCCCCAGCTCACGGGGCAGGGGGAGATAAAATGAGGTCATCACGTCCACATCCAGCGTGGTGCCCGGTGCACAGCAGGCCTGGGCTGACTGGGCCGGAACTCAAAGTCCTCAGGGGCAGGGGCAGGTCTCAGAGTGTGAGCTGCATCAGCCGGCCCCTGACTCCAGAGAGAATGCACGCCTCTCTTCCCTGTCAGGGTTCCAGGACAGTCCTCCAGGCTGGTGGGCGCGGTAGGAGCAGTTCGTGATTTCCTTCCCCAGGAACTGTGTTTCCCATGGAGACCCAGCCCCCGCACCCACCCTGGAAGTACAGACCGTGTGTGTGTGTGTGTGTGTGTGTGTGTGTGTGTGTGCGCGCGCGCATGTAGGTAGGGGGGCGCACAGCATCCTTTCCAGGCCTGAGCGGTGTTCTGGAGGGGCAGCAGCACTGCCTGCCAGTCCCGATCAACGATGCCAGCTTGGCTGTTGTCCCTCTGTTCTGCTTTTGTCACATTCGAGAAGGGTTTTCCCACCCTCCTTCCTCTCCTAGTCCTTGGGACTCACTGCATGTCACTTATTTATTTCATTCTCAGGGAGCCAGATGGCCAGAGCTGGGGTGGGCAGAATGTACCTCCCTCCCCCTTGCTGTGACAGCCCCTTGAACAGGCAGCTCACACACAGACCCTAGGCCACCCGGTTTCCAGCTTCCTCAGGTACCAAACCTGACGCTCTGTATAGGCCACATGTGCCGAGGCTTTGCTGACCCTTGACCCTGCTCAGAGGGCACTGACTGGTCCGGTCATGTCTCCTGGTCTGAGAGTCAGAGGGAGAAGGGCTGAGGCCCTGAGGTGCTGCCTTCTCCCAATGAGCAGTGGTCCGTCCCACGCCCCCTGCTGCCCCAGGACTTGCTTTCCCTGGACCCGGGAAGGGGGCTCTCTCAGCAGGTCTCCCCTCCTTTCCTTGTGGGCATTGTCACAGAGAACAACCCGGTCCAAGGGTGGAAGGAGGGTGGGAGGACCAGATGTCCTCAGTCCTGTGGTTGAGGGTCTCCACAGGCTGCCCCCTGCACAGCCTCACCCTCACCCCCACACTTGTCTGGACCCCTGTGAGAGCAGGGCACCCCCAGCATCTTCTCCCCATCATTTCCAATTTTTCCTGGCAGGCACTTTTGGAAGAAACAAGTTTCCAAACAAGTTTCCTCTCTCTGGGTGGGAGGAAACCATGCTTTTCACCGGCTTCCAGAGCAGAGCTGTGGCCAGGGTGTCTCAAAAAGGGGGAGGCAGGCGGAGGGGGAGGGACACTTGAGGACAGAGAGATGGAGAGGCCAGCAGATCTATATTCTTGCTGCCCTTCTCCCGCAGCCCACAGCACCCCCAGGACTCGGGATGGGGCTGGGTTGATCTCTCTTAATTTACTTACTTATCTATCTGCACTGGGTCTTAGCTGAGGCACACAGGATCCTTAGTTGAGTCACGTGAACCAACTCTTTATCGTACCTTGTGGGATCCAGTTCCCTGACCAGGGATGGAATCCAGGCCCACTGTAGTAGGATCTCAGAGTCTTAGCCACTGAACTGCCAAGGAAGTCCCTGTTAACCCTGCTCAAGTCTCTTTCAGCCTCTATCACAGACTCCTCACAACTGGGTTGGCATTCACTTCTCTCACCTTTCCACCCCCAAAGCCCACCCCCACCGGCCTGGGGAAAGTCTGACAGACCCAGCTGGGATGCTCACCAGCTGTGGGGCTTTGGGGTGTCATTTAACCTCTCTGTGCCTCAGTTTCTTCCTTCAAAATGGGACACTGCACACATCTGGTTCCTTCCTTCCTTCCTTCCTTCCAAAATGGCTTTTCCTGAACCGTTCGGCACCCCCATCTCCCATCGAAGCCAGAACCTTCTCTCTCAGGACTCTTCCTCCTCCATCCTCCCTGTACTGGTGGGTCTGGCTTCTGTTCACAGTTCCTCGAGGATGGGGGCCATGCCCTTCTCATTCCTAACATCCTCCTCCAGCCCCAGATCCTGGCAGTGTGGGCCTCTGAGTAGTACTCAATAAATGCGCATCAAATGGAACTCAAGGAACAGGGAACACAGAGCCAGTGGAGCACTAGCCTGCCTGCTGAATACTTTTGTGCTTAAAATTAGAATTCTGTGGTGAAGAGCAGCCCCTCTTACGCACAGATCTTGAAAAAGCACTTGCTGCCACGTCCGCAGCTCCCTTCTGTCCCCGTCACGGTGACTGCGCCCCAGTGTGCGCTGACACGGAGCCCACCGGCCCGGGGAGGCCCACGGGCGCACCAGATGCCGGCAGAAGGCGGCCCGGGCGGTTCTGCCAGGGGCCGCGGGCTGGGCAGAGCAGCACGCGGGAACAGCGAGTGTAATTGCTTTTTTGGTGATTCATCTGAAGTTGCTTTAACCTTGACAGCCGGCTTCATGTAGGGAGAAAAACACTCAGTGAGCTGCAGCCTCCGGGTTGGCAGGACGCCCCTCTGCGCCCCTCCCAGACGAGGCAGCCCAGGCTCCCCCGGTGATCCCATTGTCCCCACTCAGGGCTGCCCACCCCCCAACCCTCAGTCCTTTACCAGGTCCTGGAATCACAGGAGGGCTGTGCATGGAGGAGAGGGGTGTTGGGAGGAGCAGGCAACTTCCAGAGGTCTGCAGCTGGAAGAGCACGAAGGCCCTTGATTAGGGAGATGATGCTGGGTTTTCACTTTCCAGAAACACAGCATCCTGGGAATTTAGACATGAAATATCCATGCTGACCTTCCCGTTTTATAGGTAGGAAAACAGACTCAGAGTAATCACTGCTCAGGTAACTCATGTGCCAGTCCATGGCGAAAATTTTAACTCTATAGCTTCAAGCGTGCATGCTAAGGTGCTTCAGTCGTGTCTGACTCTGCAACCCTATGGACTGTAGCCCGCCAGGCTCCACTGTCCACAGGATTCTCCAGGCAAGGAGACTGGAGTAGGTTGCCATGCCCTTCTCCAGGGTATCTTCCTGACCCAGGGATCAAACCCGAGTCTTTTATGTCTCCTGGCACTGGCAGGCAAGTTCTTTATCATTAGCACTACCAAAGTCACTCCAACAAACGATGCTGGGAAAACTTGATATGCATATGCAGAAAAACTGAAGTTGGACTACTAGTTTATACTATAAGCAAAAATTAACTCAAAATGGATCAAAGACCTACTTGCATAAGCTAAAGCTATTATAAGACTTTTAGACAAAAACATAGGAGAAAAGCTTCATGACACTGGATTTGGCAATAATTTCTTGGATATGACATCAAAGGTACTGGCAACAAAAAAGATAAATTGGACCATCAAAATTTAAAAGTTTTGTGCAACAAAGGGCACAACAGAGTAAAAAGGCAAGCTGTGGTATGGGAGAAAACATTTTAAAATCACATATTATGTATTAACATCCAGGATATATAAAGAACACCTACAACTTAGTACCAAACAAGACAACCCAGTTGGAAAAAAAATAAACATTTCTCCAAAGAAGATACACAAATGGGCACTAAAGTGTATGAAAGGAGACTCAACAACACTAATGATTAAGGAAAAGCAAGCCAAAACCACAATGAGATACTACTTTACACCCATTAGAATGACAATTATATGGGGTTGGCTAAAAAGTTCACTTGGGTTTTTCTGTAAGATGCTATAGAAAAACCTACATGAACTTTCTGGCCAAATCAATAAAAAATAAAAATAGAAACTAACAAATACTGACAAGGATATATAGAAATTAGAACCTTGCTCTTGGCTGATGGGAATATAAAATGGCATAGACCCTGTGGAAAATAGTATGCTGACTCCTCAAAAAAACTAAACATAGAATTACTACATGCTCCAGTAAACCACTTCTGGCTACCTATGCAAAAGAAGTGAAAGCAGGAATGTGAAGAGATATTTGTACATCCATAGTGGCATGGTTCACAACAGTCAAAAGGTACAACAACTCAAGTGTCTGCTGATGGGTGAAGGGGTAAACAAAATACAGTATATACATACAATGGAATATCATTCAGCCTTAAGAAAGCAAGGAAGTTCTAATGCATGTCACAATATGGATGAAACTTGTAGATCTTATGAGAAGTGAAATAAGCCAGTCACCAAAGGACAGACGTTGTATAATCCTTTTTATACGTGGTACCTAGAGTCATCAAATTTTGAGAGAAAATAGAATGTGGTTGATTGTAGCTGGAGGGTGTGGGGAATGGGAAGTTAGTGCATAATGGGTAGAGATTTTCAGTTGGGGAAGATGAAAAAGCACTGGAGATGGATGGTAACGATGGTTGCACGGTACCGTGAATGTCCTTAATGCTACAAAACTGCACACTTTAAAGTGGTTAAAACGGTCAACTTTATGTTATGTATATTCTCACACACACCATACCCACGAATCCCTAGCACACAGATATCGTGGTTTGAAAAGGACTGACCTAGAAAGTCCCTGGCTAGTTGAGGAGTATGAGTCTATTTCTGAGCTGGTAAATGTTATATTTTCATCTGCAAGGATAGTTGAAAGCCAAGTCAGCCAGGGGTCCCCCACACCATTCAAGATAAGAACACATTTGACTTGGCAGAAGCTGCTCTTGGTAGTGGCCCAGCTTGGTTCCCGCTGCCTTCATTACTCAGGCCTGCTCTGCAGTCCTGTCTCATGCAGAGCATCGGCCTGGAGGGTGGGCGGGGTGGGGGAGTCAGTTTCCACAAATAGTGAGAGACTGTGCCATGAGCTTTTACTCTCCTGCACTCTATGCACATGGATAAAACCAGTTCGGTAGAATCTAAACATGTGGGAGACTATGGAGAAAGTGGGGGGTGGGGGTGGGACTTCTCTCCATGTCTGCCCCTGCCATCCTCCCTTCTGGGGTGGCCTGAAACCAAAACCAAAATGCCACTCTATAACCCAGAATCCAAACTGCAAAGCACCTTGGGAAGGGAGGCAGAGAAGCAGGACCCAAGAAATACAATAATTAAATAATACAATGAAGGCTGAAATTTCCAAGTTGATTCTTGGGTATCATTTATAAAAGTTAACAGGGCATATTTAATTTAGGAATTGGCTCACGTCCTTCTCCTTACAGCTGAAACCTCATAAATGAAATATATTGGACCACTGCCCAGTGCGGAAATAAAAGTTATGAATAATGTTTCTATCTCAATCATTGTCAGTGCTTTAATATCCCTAATTACTTTAAAAAGCTAGATATTCAATATGGCCAAACTTTTTTTTCTTTTTATCTCCACTTGTGAGATTAGTGCAATTTAATAAGAGTCACTCTGTCGTCTTTGTTCAGTGTAAACTGACATCTCATCCTTTTACTCTTCGTTATTATATAGGATGGAAGTTTATGACCAAGCATACAGCCTCTCCATTTGCCCATACTGGTTCATCTAACATCTTGGAATTATCCATGATGGCTCACGTGTCTACCTACCAGAAAAATCAGCATCACCTTATTTCCTTTATGGACCAGAAAGAAATTCATCCAGACCTTCAAGAAATTAGGCTACGGGGTTATAAGTCTGTGAAAGAATGAAAGTACCCGCCCTCCCCTGCAGTAGAGAATCAACTACTACTTGATTCCTCTCTTTCATGTCTATCAAAATCATAAATCCCCTGGCAACCACAGAGGGCAAGGGCAGGCAGATGATGGATCTTTATAATCCTCCCTGCCCCTTCCAGGAACTTATCCTAAAAAGAAACTGGAACATGTGAGCAAAGATACATGTGCAGGAAGAACCCTTATAGCATTTTTACACAGGACCACAGCCCCTTATCCATAAGTCCACAACCCCCAAATCTCTAAAGAATCCAAAGGGATTTTTTTTTTAATTTTCCAAAATTCGTTCAGAGGCAAAATCTTTGTGGAAGCCATTTGTGGTTATACATTATCTATATGTCACTAGACATCATTGGTCATAACTCACTTCAGAAATATCACTATGTTTCATCTCAAGGTGTTGCCCAAACTCCACTGGAGGCATATGTCATATATGATCTAATCACCATAAACTTTCCTGAACTCTGACAAAATCTAAATTTTGAAAGCAACAGGGAACAAAGATCTTGGATAAAAGATGATGAGCCTAACATACTGAAAAATCAGAAACAGCCTAAATGTCCATCACCAAGAGACCGGTTACTTTTAGTAATCCATAGAATGAAATTCTATAAAGCCATTAAAAATTTTTAAGGGAGATTCATGTTTATGGATAAGGAAATGAGTATATGATATAAATTGAATTTAAAAAGTTACAGAATAGCACATTTGATCTAATAAAGGTGTGTCCTTATCTAGCTCTAAGAGCAAATATGCAGACAAAGAACAGGGAAGGCAACCACCTAAATGCCAGAAGTGGTTATCACTAGGTGTATGGATTTAACTTTTTGTCTATACTTTCAGTGCCATTCGAATTTCTTTTTAAACATGAACAGGTACCAGGTAGCGCTAGTAGTAAAGAACCCACCTGTCAATGCAAAGACATAAGAGATGTAGGTTTGATCCCTAGGTTGGAAAGATCCTCTGGAGAAGGGTATGGCAACCCATTCCAGTATTCTTGCCTGGAGAATCCCATAGATAGAAGAGCCTGGTGGGCTACAGTCCATAGCCCACTAGCAAAGAGCCGGACACAACTGAAGTGAACTCAGCACACAGCATGCAGGTATGTTTTTAGAATCAGAAAAAGACACCAACAAGAATGACGCCTTTGACTAAATAAAAAATCCAAGCTTCCCTGCAGGTATGTCACATGTATAGCCACGCAAATGAGAGAATTCATTCAGAAATCTCCAAATATATATACTGCGCTGATGGAGACACACATCCCCATTGACACGGGGCCCATGAAGTCCCTAAGGCACCACAATAGCAAGGAGGGGCAGCTTGCTTGGAGTAAACAAACTCACAATTTGTGTCCCATGGCTGATTTATCTACTTCCACAACAACATCTCAGGGCCACATCTTTCAAGCAGATCCTTCCTTCCCCTGTGAGCAACTAGGTTTTCTCATCAAGGACCTGTTTCAACCTCAGGCTGTATTAACAGAGGCTGAGCGTCCGGAAGGAAGGAGAGCATAATAATTACATGTCCAGGCCTAGGTTTTAACTTGATCAGTAGTCCTAGTTTCATCATTTACTAGTTGTGTGTCCTTTGGAAGTTCTTTAACCTCTCTGTGTTCCAACTTTCTCACCTGTAAAATGGGGCTAATAATAATTTTCATATCATAGGGTTGTTGCAAAGAGTAAATGAGAAGATGAATAAAGTACCTAGTGCATAGTAAAATTCAATAAAGGGCGTCTATATCTATTATTATTTTTCCATATGAGCTTGCCTCTGCAGTCAGATCTAGGAACAACAGTCAAGAAGAATAAAGGTCACAGCCAATGAATAAAGGACACAGCCAATGGAGAGAAACTAGATAGAGAAGGAAGTTTAGACAATGTCATATAAGAAACAAAGAAGCTTTGAAAATAAAACTGGGGTGAAGGAGGTGATTGCTGTCCTCTAATACCTGAAGCCCTGACCCGTGGAAGGAGACTCTGATATCATCCGTGCAGTTCCAATGGCTAGTATCAATTGCTCTAAGATTACTACCTGCCCACACACAGTTTGCTGTCCACCGAGCTCCTTGGGAGAAAGTATAGGTATGATACGGATGGTCACAGAGACCCAACATCCAGCCCCGGCCTTTATCATGGGTGAGAACCAGCTCATAGAAGCTAGAGACAGATTGCAACCTATTTGAGGGAAAACTTGTCAATATTCAGAATGTGCTTCTATAGGAAGCAGTGAGCTCCTTGTTAATAGAAGGATTCAAGCAGTGGTTGGAAATCTCTCGGCAGGGCATCTAAACGGTCAGTGCTCTGAATGAGTTTGAGAATGGGAATCTATGAATTCCCTTCACTCAATGCTCCCATCTCTCAAAAGAGGGTTGGAATTCATCTTTTAAGACTTTCTGTGAGTTTAGGAGTACATGCCTTGAGTAGATGCAAAGGTGGTGGCTCTTGAACCCATGATGGTGGGTTTACTGAGGAAACAGGTTGCGAGTTGCTCAGCACCAAGTCTGATGACTGAGTTGGGAGTGGCAGCTGGGCGGCTTGGGTTCACACTGTAAAGTAACAGGGCTACATGCTCGGTAAACACACTCCAGGCACAAGCTTTACTGTAAACTGCCTGGTCCCATTGATCAAAGGCAGATGCCCTTCCATTTCTTTCACTGAACTGGAAGGAAACCCTAAGTGACAAACTCTGTCTGAAAAACCCTCCAGGCCCCACAACAACCACAGCCCAGAAACAGTGAGCATCAGACACACTTGTGCTGGATGGTGATTTGTATGCATTCAGGGCCCCGGAGACTCATGCTGTATTTCAACCTCCAACAGACCGCCCTTGACATTGTAATTTGACAACAGCAAGCAAACCTGTCCCAGAAGGGTTAACTGAATCTGAGTTAGATAGTTCCTCATCAAAGATTCATTGTAGGCACAGTTACACAAAACAGAGCAAAGATAAGAGGGGAAAAAGCTCTCCAACATTTCAGCCAACATGTTTCCGGTGCTCACAGAGGACTGCGTGAACACATTTCTTTATCTTACGTGGCCCCCAGGTGTACTTCTCATTGCCTGGGGCAGTCCCTGCCCTGTTTCTCAGCACAACTAACCTCAAAGCAGGGAAATGGGTGGAAGGAAGAAGCTACTACAGTCAATGGAGGTCCCAACACATTAGAGAGAGTCTCTGGAGCACCCCAAACTGACCCTGGGCTCCCCAATCCTAGAGAACCACCCAAAGGCCAAACAAAACCACATCCAATAGTTTGCTTTGCCTGCTAAGTTCCCAAAGACTGAAGGGACAGGGAGACTCCAGTCAAAGCCTTTGGAAAAAAGGACCATAACAAGATGTCACCCTAGCAGAGAGTGGGAAACAGCAGGGGCACCATATTGGGCCAATGCGGACCCAACATTCCGTCTTCAAGTTGTCGTGACCACTGCAGAAGAGGGAGATGCTTCCCCAAGACGGGTCACTGATAGGGGTTAGAGCCCTCCTGGACCAGCTTGTTACCTACTCGAGTCACACACAGAAAGACACCCTGTCCCAGCTCAAAGCAGGAAGGAAACTAGGCTTCAACACCAATCAAGGACTCTTTGGAATCAAGTAAGACCATGATATTAGACACCCACTGATTCCAACAGTGCCTCTGGAAAGAGGGCTATCTGTGAGTATGGAGGGGAAATGAGCCAAGCGGAAGCATCCGCCTTCACTTAGACTCTTGGCAGAGAATTCCCTGAGCAGCTGCCAGCGTCCCCTGCGCACTCAGCCGCCAGTCCCACATAGAGATGTGCCTGTGGGTCACTCGGTCAGTCCAACAGCACCCGCCTCACTCGTGCTCACTAGAGAGCCTCCCCCAGGGAGTGTGGACAGTCTGCCCAGAGAGATGTAAGAACACAGTAACCGCCCCCTACAAGCATGCCATTCTTCTACCTTTGGGGACACAGACATCCCAGGGCCCACCAGTCTCATAAATCAGTCCCTGGAGTCACTGTGAGCACCCACTGAGCTTTGGATCAGCCACGTTGAAGACCAAACCTTGACTACTGTGACCTCCTGGGTCGACACCCATGGGTGGCATCTCAATTTCACTTTAAGCCTCAAAGACCTTACTCAGAGGTGTTTCATCCATCAAAAGTCAGAGTTGCTGTGAGCACCCACTGAGCCTTTGGGTCAGCCAAAGATGATCCATGATGACTGCACAGTTCCCCATACACATAACACGCAATGCCCTCCAGATCTCCACCAGCCATGACCCCCCCGCCCCTAGAGCCCTCCACCCCAAGTGCCATCATGGAGGTATGCTTCCTCCCCGAGGCCCACATTTGCCTAGGCACCCCAAGCCCAGAACAAAGAATTCAGCATCCAACCGCGGCACAGCCCCTCCCCAGCCAGAGTTTGGCCCCGCCCAAACCCCAAAGACCCCAGACTCACCGCTGGAGCAGTCAGACCCTCCCCAGCCGGGCTCACAGTGGCAGGTGTCCGGGGAAACGCAGCGGCCATGCACACACTCCTCTGTACACAAGGCTGCGGGAGGTCAGAAGAGAGGGAGGAAGAACAGGAACAGAGTGTGAAAACCACCCATCTGGTCAAGGAGCACAGTCCACTTTGTAAAGATGCCCTGGGGCCCACGGGGGGCTCAGAACGCATCACTGGCTTCAGGGGAAAGCAAGCTACTCCTGACCCGAGTTATTTAATTAACTCTGAAAAGGATTCAACAGGGTGTGCTTCATCTCAGCCTTGTTTCCTAAAATGAAACCCAAGCCTGAGAAATGACAGCCTTGGTGGCTTTTCAAGAGTTATTTCCTCCAAAAAGAGGAAAGACTCATTTCTGGCTAGCAAACTAGAAGATGTCTTTTTTTTTTTTTTTTTTTTAAAGCAGCTGATAGGAACGGCGAGAGTACAGGAATCTGGACAGTTCATACACATGGTCTCTGATCTCATAGAATATACATTGGAATAAAGGAAAACAGAACGAGTTTTAAAAAAGAGTACTTCCTCCAAGGTTTAACACTAAGAGACCCTCCAAAAAGCCCGGTCCCTACATCCCACCCCTGTTCTCTTTCCCCATCAGCTCAGAAAATGACCCATCTTTTGGTTTTCCTGATTTCTTTCAGGTTGCCTGAAAAGAATCCGTTCCCCTCACATTTTCCCCACCTTTCTGCCCTCCTCCCCAAATGGCCCTATTTTGGGGCTCTCAAATGTCAGCAAATCTGCAAAGTACACAAATGCTCAGGAAAAAGCAACAGCTAATTATAAGAAAGTAATTAAGAGAGACAGCCAGGATGATGATAATTGTAATTAGAAAGTGCCTGGCAATTTCTTATCATGCAGTCAAATGCTACAGCCTCCTGAGTTGGGAGGCAATAGCAACATCAACTACCCCAGTGCTGAGAAGGCTTATTGGCAGAAGTTTGAGGAAGGGAGATTATTTCTCTCTCCCTTTGACATCCACATTTTCTCAAGGTCATCCATTGCTCCTGAGAGATCTGCCCCACCATCTAATCCATCAGTGAGGGATTACAGAAACCTCCTTGGCCACCCCACCCCCAGTTCTGTAAGCCTGGGAAATCAGCGGCTACCATCAACACTGTCAGTTTTTCAGAAGGGATCTAGATGATGCTTTTTTTCTGACAAGCGACTAGACACCTTCTCTCCGCTTGGAACTGGCCTGGGTTGGGGAAGCTGGTGGCCCCCAATGGTGAGCTTAGAGGAGACGCCACTGACTTCCAAACATCCACCCTGCTTTCACGTCCACTGCTTGGAATGCCCAGCGAGAGGGTGCCGTCAGGTTAGACAACAAAGTTCATTTAATTGTGGGTGTGGGGCCCTCTCCATGTGTGCATGCTCAGTCGTGTCTAACTCTGTGACTTCATGGACCCCACCAGGCTCCTCTGTCCATGGGGATTCTCCAGGCAATACTGGAGTGGGTTGCCATGCCCTCCTCCTGGGGATCTTCCTGACCCAGGGATCAAACCCACATATCCAGCGTTTGATGCATTGACAGTGGATTCTTTACCTACTGGGCCACCAGGGAAGCCTGTGGGGTCCTCTGGCCCCTCCCGAATACAAACCCTGGCTTTGAAGCCGTTGCCTTAGCTTTACCTAGGCCTCCTGGCAAGGCAGACCCGAAAGAACCCTTTCAGATGCCCCATTGGTTCATAGTTTGCTGACAGCCCACCTTTTGCCAGCCTGGGATGTGGTGTGTCCAGGGGGAGCCCTGGCCCTTGAGTCCTTCTACATCCGGTCCCTACATCCCCTTGACACAGATGGCTTTCAGGGAGAGTTCTGGTTGTGCTCAAGACATTGAGAGCCCCTCACCTCATGGCTCCTGGGCAGTGGCCGGGGCCTACTAGCTAATCCACTTCTTACTGGGGAACCAGGCTGAATCCTGACGCTAGTGACCAATTCCACTTAGAGCCACAGCGAGCTGCTCACTCAGTAGCTAACAAGACCCCAGTCAGTCATCCCTGCTGCCTGGCTTCCCCCGCTCCCACCACACTTTCTAAACAAGCTCAGATGGGTCGATGTCCCCAGCATACACCAGACACGAGACATCCATCCCCTGGTTCCCCATCCCAGCCCTGTCCTCAGCTGCTCCCTCTTCCCTCCATCCCACCCCCTTAGGCTGAGGCCCCACTTTTTTCCATTCCTGGGATCCTCACCTTCCAGCAGACCCTCCCATCACCTTGTCAGGTGAGCCCAGATACCTCCAGTCACCTTCTGACTGCAGACAGCAGCACCTTGAGCCCTGCTCAGGGGTTCTGCTGCAGATGGCGAGGGCAGGCAATAGACCGGGGAACTTGTCCCATATTAGGTCTGAAAGGCACCTCACAGAAAATCCATACAACTGCTTCATTTTATCCATGGAGGAACTGAGGCCTGAGTGTCTGGGATCCCATCAACTCTGTGATCTCTGGTCAGGCAGGAAGGAGCTAGAGGAGGCTCCCAGAGACAGAGGCTTCTGAAGGCTGAGGGAGGCAAGAGGCGACCACCAACATGTGGCCTTTATACTGCATCCAGGCTGGATGTCCTCTCCCTCCCAGAAGGTTCAAGCCAGAGAAGCTGTATCAATATGTCAAGTCCCCTGCGGGCTGAGCAGGGGCTTGGAGCAGCTCAAGGGAGAAAGGACAGAGATTAGCCAGTGCCCTACCAACTCTCGCCTCTCTGGCCCTCTGACCCTAGAGACCTAAGCCCTGGCCTTTGTCCTGCACCCTCTCCTACCTGCAAGGGAGGCACCTTCGGGGGCTCTGAGCAAGCTCTTCCCATTCTCTCTTCCCGTGGCCTCTCCCAGGGACCCTAGAAGAGCGTGCTGAGCACCTTCCCCAGCTCAGCCCTGGATACATACCCAGGAGTCTACAAGCAGAGTCCCTGGGCCTGATTCCAGGGATGTGGTTGCTGTCCCTGCAGTCCATCCAGACCTCATTGCCCCCCTCTCCTGCTTATCACCCTGGTATTCTGTCTTGGCTATCTGCTTGTCAAAACCTCAGTTCATTCATATTTCATTGGAATTGTTTAGACGGTGTTGTTTGAAGCATGAAATATTGATAGCAAATTTCTGAGGTTCAGATAGCCATATCTGGCAACTGGGCCACTCTATGTCTGTGCATCTGGTGGGCCGGGGACAGGACAGGGGTGCACGATGCCACCTGGGGCAGGGGCAGCCAGCTCCTACCCCAGATTCTACTGGAACCCCAGGTGGGCAGTCCCTCCACATAGGGCCGGGGTTTACACAGCAGCCACCCCAAGAGTATACAAGTCCCCTGAGTTCTCTCTGACCCGAGTCCTTCATGCCAGCCGGCCCCCCAGGAGAGGCTGAGTCACAGTTCTGTCACCCCCACCTCCTCCTTCTCAGGCTCCTGTAACTTGAAATGGAGGCATTCTATCAAACCCTCCTCCTCTCTGCTGCACACCCATGCGCTGTCATGGGCAACCTGAGGCTGGCTCTGCCCAGGGTCCCACAGGGAAATTTGAACCTCTGCCCTCTCAGCGTCCCCCACCCTCACCGCCACCCCATCATCCTGCCTCAGTCCTGCCTCTACCCTCTTAGGGGTTAAGAGCAGCGTGGCACAGGGGCTAAGAGCACAGATGGCACTCAGGGAGCCGGGGCTGGACCCAGCGGCGCTACTCATCAGCTCTAGACTTCAGGCAGGTTACTGCCCCCTCTATGTCAGTCCCCATCTGTTCAGTGGGGGAGAGTGACAGGCTGGGCCTCGGGCTGTGTGCAAGGATTCAGTGAGTTGACAAAGTACCCAGAGCAGACCCTGGGGTCGAGTCAGTGCTGAGTGAGTCCTGTATTGTTATTCTCTCTTGTTCTCATCTTTCCCTGAGGTCATAAACACAGGGGGTGAGCTCTAAGGGACATGGGGACAGAGTACTGGAGGGCAGCCCCATCCCCACCCCCTTGTGGAGAGGCCAGGATGGGAAGAGAATGTGACGACCCATATTTAAACTCCCTATCTGCTATTTACAGTTACAGGACAATAAGCTAATAGTTTAACCTGTGCCTCAGTCTCTTCATCTGTAAAATGGGGACAATAATAGTATCTATGTCATGGGCCATTGCAAAGATTTCATGCAGTAATTCATAATGAGCATTTAGACCAGTGCCTGGCCCCCAGTGAGTACCCAATAAACAGGACCTGCTATTACTATTTCTCTCTCTGTCTCTCACACACACACCTTGGGGTCTGCATTCCATGTCTAAGATAGCTGATGATGCTAACCTCTTCGTGCCAATTCCTACGTGCTCCCCATCTCTGAGCACCCTCTATGTGCCAGGCTTCCACACATGCTACCTCAGCATCTTTCTCAGGCCATCCACCCAGACCTTGAGAGAGTTACCTCTGCCAGTACCTGTCTCTCCTTTGCAGATCTCCAGCCCCTGGGGGACAGAGGCCGCTTTCAACTGGGCTTTTTAAAGCTCTCATGATGCCTGGTACACAGTAGGTGCTCAATGTTTGTGGGTCCCAAGGAGAGAGCACCAAAGCAAGCATGGAGAGGGCATGGTTGTCTTTGGTTTCAGAGGTCAGTCACAGGGAAGTCGCCACATCTCTAGACCCTGCCTCTTGGCTCAAGCTACTTCTGGCCCTGTGGGAACAGGGTGCTGGGTGGTCTCGAGGGATGGTGGGGGCTGTAGAACAAGCCCAGCTGTACATGTGAGGTGATCTGGGTTTGCATCTACCAGCATCCATCTCAGTGATACCAAGCAACTCACTTTCCTCTCCAGGCCTGTAACTTCCCCTGGAATTCAGGTTAGACCAGAGGAGGGCTGAAGTCCCCATTCAGCCGAGGGTCACCAGAGCTGTCGTCTGCCCATGTCCTCGGAAAGGCCTGGACGACCGCCAGTGCCGTAGCCCCACTCCCTCCCTGATCCCCCAGCCCCACCCCCGTCCTATGGTCTTGTTGTTTTAGTCACTGAGTTGTGTCCAACTCTTCAGTGACCTCATGCACTGTAGCCCAGCAGGTCCCTCTGTCTATGGGATTTCCCAGGCAAGAATGCTGGAGTGGGTTGCCGTTTCCTTCTCCAGGGGATCTTCCTGATCCAGGGATCGAACCCGAGTCTCCTACATCAGCAGGCAGGTTCTTTACCACTGAGCCACCAGGGAAGCCCTTCCTATGGTCTAGTAAACCTCTACTTTTGATCTCACAGGGACCCATGGAATCTGTCCTCCATTCCTTTGAAAAAGGCACTGGATGAAGAGCCAGGAGACCCAAGCATGAGTTCAGGCTCTGAGCCACCCGACACATGAGCCTGGGCAGGTGGCTTCCCCTTCTCTCATCTATAAAATAAGAGCATTAAAGCCCATCACCCTTAAAGGCTCCTTCTACTGCTGACACTCCCTTGATTCTGGGACATCACCATGTCACAGGAGCTAAAAGCTTGAAATGCTCCCCAGTCCCAGTCACCTGGGTCAGCAAGGCCAGGCACAGCCTCCATCACTCAGCTCCACCAAGAAGCTCAGAGAGCTACAGCCAGCCCAATCTGCATAGCTATGGAAGGTGAAATATTTTCCCACCAGAACCTCCCTACCCACACAAGGTTCCTTCTCACTGGCCCTGCCATTTCCACAATTAGCTTGGGTGATCTGGTCTCCCCAATAAGGTGTGCGCTCCTTGAGGTTAAGGCCAAAGTCATAAACATCCCTGGAACTTATCATGCCTCACAGTTACTCCATGTGTGGCTGTTGGTGACCCTGTACTTTGCAAGGGAACCTGACAAGACTGGGGACAAGGACCAGGATGCAGAGAGTGTGGAACCATGACCTGTGAGGATCATGTGAAGGTTGGGACTTGTTGATGGTGGGCAAGTGTAACCTGGAGAAGCCAGTAATGAGTGGGAGGCAGGTCGAAGTCAGCTGACAGGCTGTCAAAGAGAAGTGGGAGCCACTCGGTCCCAGACAAAATAGGAACTCGGGGCACACATGACAAAGGGGCAGATTTCAGGCAGACTCAAGGCCAGATTTTCTATTACTTGGATAGTTCAGCAGTTCAGGGGCCTCTTTCTGTAGGTAGGAAGCAACCCATCCCTGGGAACATTTCAGTAGAGTATAGAGGACCTACAGAAGCTGGAGGGCAGGAGTCGGATTCTCAGGCCACGTGCTGCTGCCATCCATTTCTATAAGTGACGTTTTATTGGTGCACAGCTGGGCCCATTCATCGACATATTGTCCAAGGCTGCTTTTGAACTACATACAGGGACAGAGCTGAGTCCTCAACGCAGAGACTGATGGCGAGCAGAGCCTTAACTATTTGCTATCTGATTCCTCAAGAGGGAACAGAACCCTCCTGCTCTAGATTTCCCAATTTGGTAGGAAATTGGATGTTGGGACTCTTAAGGTCCCTTTCCCCCTTCTATACTTCTAGCACTCACTCATTCTCTAGTATGACCGATGGTAAAACAAAGCCCCAAATATGCTTAGGAAAACACCCAGCGATGCCCAGTCTCCTTTCTCAAGTGGTCCTCTGGGTTGACCTGAAGGTACAGAGCCTGGGAAGCATAACCTTCAGCAGCCACAAAGGCTCACTTGACCCTGTATTTCTGTCCTCTCTTTTCCTCCTAGAGGGACAAGGAATATGGACAACATAACAACCATTCATGGGGCAATTGCTTAGGTGGATACTAGGGGCTATGGTAAGTGAAAGAGGCCAAATATACGTCCTCCTTCTTTGCTGGACACTGACTATCCATTGTTCCGCTTCATCCGTGAGGCAGGTATTGAGCTGGCCAAAAAGTTTGTTTGGGACCCAAATGAACTTTCTGGCCAACCCAACAGTTTTCATTATCCCTTCTCAAGCCTTTATACATAGTTTTATTTAACCCTCCTCCGTTAACATACCATCTGTTTCTCACCAGGACATAGCTGATCCAGTTGCCAAGACAAGGTTTAAACTCACATCCATGTGATGCTAAAAGGTCTGCCCTTAACCTCATGCTCCACCACCACCTGGACCACAGGCTGAGATAAGTTAGTACCAGCGCCAGGTCTGTCACCAACTTAGCAAATCCCCTCCCTCCCTCTGAGTCTCAGTTTCTCATCTATGAAATGAAGGAGCTGAATGACATGATTCGAATGTTCCTTCCAGCTCTGGGAGTCTAGGCTTTAAATTTTTGGCTCACTAATTCAAGCCAAGCTTGAGAAGAATCCATTCCACAAATGTAGATGCAGAGCTCAGCATGGAAACAAGTGTGTTCTGAAGCACAGAGGCAAGGCCAGAGCATCAGTCCTGGGCTGGGCTGGTATAAAGCAGCCTGCATGGGGGTCTTGGCACTAAGCCAAAGGGTCTAGGTCAGACTTGGGGTATCCTCTGCAAATGAACCCCTGAGTCAACACTGGCCCTTCCCTGGCCAAGGCTGTCTCTCGCTCATGATGAGCCCTCTGAATCAATCCCCCAATCCTATTAGCATTCCATGCAAGTCCTTGAGGTGTTCATGGTAATATATTTTGCCTGGTGGTTTGCAAAGGGTCTTACTAGTTAATGGAACTATAAAAATTACTTACATGAAAAGGTCAAGATAAATAAAGAAAACTTCCATGCTCCCTGGCCAGCTAGCCTGATACTCAGCTTGGACAACAAAAGGCTTGGGAGCGAAGGAAAGGAGGTGGTAGCCTCCCAGAATTCTATAGCACATGGCTTCCAGAGTTTTCCACTAACCCCATTTTCCCCAGTGTTTCAAGGCACCTTGATCAGCCCTCCATCAGCATTCTTGGCTGGAGCCTCAGATCAGGCTGTCATTTGATTCAGCTTGGAGGTGATATGACCTACATCCAAACAGGCCTCGGTGCCAGTTCCAAAGAGACACACTTAGCATGTGTGATCCTGCCATGGCCAAGGTCACACAGCATGTGAGTGTGCTGGGGGTGGGTCTTGTGTGTCTGTGTCAGGGAATCACCAAAGGAAGTTCTAAAACAATTCATCAGATGTGTATCATTCATTCCTCTCCAATTACCAGCCTGGCACCCCTTCCACGGCCAGAAAGAGCCAAAACAGCTGGTAGACGCATCTAGAGTTGGCTTTTCATTTCTGTGATCACATGTGGCTCTGAGACATGAGTACTCAATCTTTTAAAAAACGCACTTCACCTGCAGGGCTGATAGGATGGAAGGACATGAGGAGCCAAACATTCTCCAGTCTGCGGCTTCCAGGTTCCCTTTCTTCCTGATGAGGCGGGGTTGTTGGTCCTAGGGAGGGTCACACAGGACTCTGGGGTGAGTAACCAGGGGCTTGTCACCCCTGCTCAACCAGACACACTGGCCCAGAGCCACTCACCTTAATTCAGGGGTGCCCTAGCTGAGTTTTATTCTTTGGCATCTAGCATCATCTAAAAGCCCAGGTCCCTGTTCTGCCATGTATTAACCGTGTGTCTGTGTCGAGCCACTTACCTTGTCCTCAGTTTCCCCATCTATAAAGTGGCTGTGAACTTAGAATTAATTCATGCAAAGTGCCTAGAACCAGAGGTTGGTTATAATTGCTGTTGGTTGTTTTTGTTTTTAATGCTATTGTTATGAAGATTCCTCTTCCCAGGACTGGCCAGGGCAGCTGGGATCCATGGCCCCAGAGAATCCTGAGGCTCATTTATATGGCTCAAAAGGTGATAGGATGCCCTGGTTTCTCATTTACCCAAGCAAGGAGGGGAACAGCCAAGCAGTGGGAATACTGCAGAGACAGAGGGTAGGAAGGGAGGAGACACAGTCCAGGTTCAACTCACAGGTGAATTATAATTTACCCAGGGGCGCACCATCCACACCCTTTTCCTCTTCCATTTATCAGAAGAGAGGAGCATGGAACACAAGGAGGCCCCAGGCTGCCAGGCTCTTTCTCTCAAGGCAGTCTAGTGGTTGTACCTTTGGGGGGAAATGTGAACTTGGGGGTGGTACCTGCAGCCTGGGGATCCTACCTGCTCCCCTGCACCCTTTGCTTATTCATGCAAATACCCACCCTCACCTGCCTTCACCTGCTGTATCCTGGGCTCCCTGGGCAGGGCTCATGCAGAGGAGTCCAAAATGAGGAACTGGCCAGGTCTTCCCTGCCACTGGGACTCCCAGGCAGTCAACACTCCTCCAGTTTGCTCTTGATCCCTCCCCACAAAGAGTCCCTCTGGCCCTTAGGAGCCTGGGGAGCCCCCTCAGAGAGCTGTACACAGAGGAACAAGGACTGAGCTCTGATTCCCAAAGGCCAGGATCATGAGGCAATGAGAGAACGGACTCGGAAGCCAGGCTGTCTGGATTAAGTTCTGATTCTGCTACTTCCTAGTTGTGTGACCCCAAACAAGTTCCTTCACTTCTTCAGGCCTCAGTTTTCTCATCTTCACGATGGGAACTTCCTGGGCGGTTCAGTGGTTAAGACTCTGTGCTTCGACTTCAGGGGCACAGTTTCAATTCCTGGTCAGGACACTAAGATCCCACATGCTGCAAGGCCAATAAATAAATGAATAAATAAATAAAACCTGCTCAATCACTGTCCCATGGTTGTTAGGGGCATTAACAAAGGGAAAAAACACTCTCAAAAAATTTAAAATAAAAATAAAATTGGGACAATGATCCTCTCCCACAGAAGTTGGTTACAAAGTTAAATCATCAATATATATAAACTACTTAGAACAGTGCCTGTCACATAAGAACCACGGTATTATTTCTTTCAAGATCATCTATTACATTCCCCTGCCTCTGAGCACTCAGTCAACCAGAAAGCATTTATTAAGCACCTACTTCATGCCAGACACTCTGCTACATGCTAGAAATACCAGAAGCAAGCAGCTGCAGTCCCTGTTTTCTCAACATGAGAGTGGGAAAGGGAGACAGTGAGTGAGTGAATGAGGACACTAAAATGTCCCCAGGACCACAGCAGTTCAGGGTGGGCCTCTGCAGTTCATCCTATGTGCCAGCACTTAGCCCGGTACCCAGCAAGTATCCCATAAATACACACTGAAATGACTGAGTATCTGAATCTGTAAAACATCTCTCCCCTCTCCCACTGCTCTGCCCGTCTCTAAGGTGGGCCAAGGTTGAAGATGTAACTCAGCTAAGAGGTCAGGACAATGCCAGGTCCCAGGTCTCCCCACCGTGGGACAGTGAAATGCCCTTCAGAACAACTCCAGGGACTCTACAGCTCAGAGTCAAGGATTGTTCCAGCAAAGTTCAACAAGGATTTCAGTCAGGGTTGGGCCCTCGCATTCCAGCCAGGAGCCCTGGGGGCCACTTATCATCAAACGCCAGGATCAGATCACAAACCCCTGGGGTCCTGTCTTGCATCTACACTAGTCACTCCGAGATATCAGCCTGCCTCTCAGAGCTTTCTCAACATAGCTTAACCATTAATAATTGTTTATCAGTTAAAATTGCTGGGTGGCTCGGATGGTGAAGAATCTGCCTGCAACGCAAGAGACCCAGGTTTGATCCCTGGGCTGGGAAGATCCCCTGGAGGAGGGCATGGCAACCCACTCCAGTGTTCTTGCCTGGAGAATCCTATGGACAGAGGAGCTTGGTGGGCTACAGTCCATGGGAATACAAAGAGTTGGACACGACTGAGCAACTAACACTAAACTGCCAACTTGTCGAAATGTTCCTATTGGGTCCGCAGGTAAAACAACATGTGTGGCCACTGGGCCTGACAGAAACACCAGCGTCACAGTCAGTTCCCACCATCTACCCTGCAGGCCCCAGATCTGCATGCGGACACTCCTGGGACCTTCAGCCTTCCTCACTTGGTAAAGGATTTTCCCCCTGAGCTGTTCAAACCACCAATCCGGCATTCCTGTAAGGAGCAACAGCTTTTCAATTTGTTAATGATGTTGGAACATACGGCCTGAGTCAGCAACCCCCAGCACACGACCCAAGAAGATCTTTTTCTGTTTTGTTTTTTTTTCCCCACCATTTGACAGATGCCAGGCTTTCTCCAGAAAGACACATTCCAACTGATTAATTTTTTTTCTTTGAGAAATTGATCCTCAACGCCTACGAGGAAAGCAAAACATGAGGCTTGTTGAGCATGTTTTTGATGCTCTGATTTAAAAACTGGTCCCCTGGTTCTGCCTTGTGGCTTGCCCTCCCTGAAGGAGCTAGCTGCTTCTCCCAGCCACATGTGATAGAGTCTCATAGGAGGTGCTTGGGGGTGAGAATATGGTTCTTTAGAGAGGCCCCAGGCAGAGGGACATGGTTGAGCATGTGGGCTTCAGGTGGGACAGACCTGGGCTCATGTCCTGTTTCTTCCACTTGGCTAATCGTGTGGCCTTGAGTCAACTAGAATAACCTAACAACACCTTGGATTCTCCAACTGTAAAACTGCTGCAATAGCATCTCCTAAATAAAGGGTTGTTATGAGGGGCTAAATAAAACAATGCCTGTAAGGTGGTTGGCAGAGTGGGAGGCAGCCTGCAATGACCCTCATACACTCAGGACTTAGAGAAGTCAGCAGGCACTCAGAACCACAGCACTTCAGAGCAGAAGGGGCCAAGTAATCAGAGTCCCCACTTCCACCACCTCAGCCAGTGCTTAGAGCCCCTCTCCTGCAACCCATGCCAACCCCCTACTGAGAGAATCCCAGTAGCAAGAAAAGCAGTCACTTTGCTCCAATGTCACTCAATGACATCCACATCCCCAAGAGAGAAAGGCTCTCTCCTACCTCCGGGCCTTTGCACATGCTATCCCCCCTCCCAGAGTCACTCTTCCCCTCCTCTTTGTTGTCCACCTTAAATGTGGCCAACTTCACGAAGCCATCCCTGGACACTTCAAAAGGCTAGGAGCTCCTGATACACACTCTCCTAGCACTTGCCCTTCTTCATCAAAGTACAGGTCAAATGTTACTGTTCTGCTTGTTTCACTGTCTTCAACTCTGGACCAGAAGCCTCTGAAAGGAAGATGCTCGCTCCCTTTCTCTCTTGAAACCTTAGGGCCCAGCACAGACCTGGCACAGATCTGAAGCTTCATAAGCATCTGTTACATGTATGAATGAATCAATCAATGAAGCCCCTTCTGTTTGTGAACCCCTCTAATTACTAGAAAGCTTTTCTGCTTCACTGAGCTGAAATCTGCCTCCTCAGAACTTGCCTGTGTTGCTGCTGAGTCTGCCCCTTGCTGCTCCCCAGCCCATGTTTCATCCTGATTCCACATGACAAGCCTTCAGGGAGCTTTTCTCTATTGAGACTGAAGCTGATCAGATACAGTGACAGGAAGTCACGGCTTCTAAGGAGCGTGTGGCTGGAACCAAAGCTGCGCCCGTGTGGAGAAGCGTCCTTCCTGCCTCCAAAGTTAACATTTTGTGCTGAATTCTGGGGCCAGGCTGTTGCCAGCAGCTGGTGTGAGGAAACCCACGCCAGGGTTTACAAGCTCCGTCACTGCCACGCGCCCCAGTAGTTGGGCAGCCTGCGGTCCTGCTGGTTTTAGATCTCATTCCTAATGAGGAGCTAAATCAGGAGCTATTTAGCATCACTGATTTAGGGCTTTAATAAAAATAATGCAAAGTGGAAGGGAAAGGCAGCTGTGAAGGTCACTGTAGGCTGCTCCTCCCTTCTCACCACCACCATCCCTGTGAGGTTGTCTACCCAGCAGAGGACCTCTAAATTCCCTTGAAGCCCGCAAACAGGAGTTGGTGATTTTATGAACTGCGTGAGTGCTCAGTCACTTCAGTCGTATCCAACTCTTTGTGAACCTATGGACTGTAGCCCGCCATGCTCCTCTGTCCATGGGGTTTTTCAGGCAAGAATACTGAAGTGGAATGCCATGCCCTCCTCCAGAGGATCTTCCTGACCAGGGATCGAAACTTCATCTCCCGTGGCTCCTGCACTACAGGTAGATTCTTTACCACTGAGCCACCAGGGAAGCCCTTTTATGAATTAGTCCTTATCAAATCACATTTCTTTGTAGCCTGGGCTGTATTTGTTTCCTGCTGAGTTATATTTAGGAATATCCTAACTTCTTGGGAACTTAACACTTTTCTCTTTGAAAAGACCCTTTAACATCCCTGTCCAAAGAGTCTAGAGGCCTGCTCTGTGGTTTATTTGCCACCTGGACCACTCACACCCTCCACCTGAACAACTCAGGGTGGGGCGGGGGACAAGACAGACGCTTACAGCCTTTACAGCCTGACATTCTATAATTGGGGAATCAGCAGTTCTTCCCTCAATAGAGTTTAGAGAAGTTCATTTCCAACTCCCTGATGAAACCCAACTATCCCTGGACCCAGAATCAAAACTGTTTCCTTCCATTTCAAGTAACTCTATTTGAACATTGAGTACTTTCGTACTTAAACAACCTTCTCATGTTAAAAAACAAAAACCAGCATCACCTGTCTCGTAGTTTCTAAGTGGCAAAGCCAAGGGCTCTGCAAGCTCCAGGCTGAAGGTCCTCCCCACTCCCCAATATGGCCTGTTGAGCAGACCCAAACCTTCAGGGTGGCCAGTAAATGAACTATGTGGGCACACAGGCTCAGTGAGAAGGGAAGGCTTCCCAGAGAGGGGTCCCAGTGTGTTGGGAGGGACCGAGTGAATGAAGCACCTTTCTTGAACAGACAGAGGTTTCAAAGACAATCCTGACCAGTTCTCTCCTCTGACTCCAATGGTCAGAGTAGGGTCACTTGCCTCTCACTGTTTGGGGCAAAGAACAAGCCCAGCCCTGGTGACTTGGGGTGGGGAGCAGACATCCCACTCTGACCCTCCCTGCCTTGCTCTGCAGGATGGCCCTGGGCCTCACCTCCTCCTACCCCTCCCTCAGTTCAGTTCAGTCACTCAGTCGCATCTGATTCTTTGTGACCCCATGGACCGCAGCATGCCAGGCCTCCCTGTCCATCACCAACTTCCAGAGTCTACCCAAACTCAAGTCCATTGAGTCGGTGATGCCATCCAGCCATCTCATCCTTTGTCATCCCCTTCTCCTACCACCCTCACTGCAGCACTGTCTATGACAGCCAAATGTCCATCCACAAGGGGAAGGGTAAACGGTCATAGTAAGGCTATTCTATGGAATACTACACAGTCATAAAAAGGAATCAGAAAGCTCTCCGTGTACTGATAACATACACAAAGCTAGAGGTGAAGTGAAAACCATAAAGACAGAGCATTGGGTTTGGGATACGCTGTCATTGGTGTAAAAATTAAAAAGCATAGGGAAAGAATGCATATACATGCTTCCTTATATGTGCATAAACTATCTCGGAAAAGATGCCCGAAAACTAACACTGGCTTCCTTCAGGAAAGGGGAACTGAGAGACAGGCTTTCTATTACATCCCCTTTTGTAAACTGTTAAATATTCAACCAGGTGAATGTATTATCTGTGCAGAAAATAAATACCATTAAAGCTGTAAAAATAAGGCACTCTCTCCAAAAGCCTCTGTTAGCATGCACGAGACTCCTCTGGGAGAGAGAACACATTAGTGTCAACCTTATTAGTCCTGAGAGAGACTGTCTCATCACAGCGGGGCCCTGAGGGGGCGGGACTCCGGGCTGAAAAGCTCGGAGGAAGCTTTGTTCTCATCAGGTGGCTAAACCTCGGCCCCTGCCCGAAGGCTAGCTCCCCTGCTGAGTTAGGGCCTGAGAAGTTGCCTCCCCAGCAAGAGCCTAGTCTCTGTCACCTTGGCCCAGCCCAGGAAAACAGAAGGGTCCCTGCTGTGTAGCACTGGGCAGAGAGGAGAGGGTGGCAGGGCAAGCGTGCACTGTACCAACTTCCCAGCAGCTGCCGACCTCAGCATAATGCGACCCAGTAAAACGTCATCGCCCAAATTCCCCAAGATGACGTTTACTCTTGTATCATGCTGAGGAGTATTGATTTTTCCAAATAAGACCCTTGTTCTCCCTTGTCCCAACTTTCATCGCCCTAATCCTATTAGATGCTTCCCTTGCTCCAGCCCCTTCTGTCTCCCTCCTTCCTCCTTCCTTTTTGTGTTTTTCCTTCTCTCCCACTCCTCTCATGTATGCCCCCAATTCCTTTCCCCCCTTTCTCTTTTCACTGATTAATTCACTGCTGCTGCTGCTGCTCAGTCGCTCAGTCACATCCAACTCTTTTCTGACCCCATGGACTATAGCCCTCCAGGCTCCTCTGTCCATGTGATTTCCCAGGCAAGGATACTGGAGATGTTGCCATTTCTTTCTCCAGGGCATCTTCCCGACCCAGGGATTGACCTGGTGTCTTCCGCTTGGTAGGTGGATTCTTTACCATTGAGACAACTAATTCACAGCCCTGCTCTAAGCATCTCCCCAGTACAAGAAGTGACAAAGATCCCCATCCTATCCACTTTAGTGATGGTCCTCTAGTCATCCAGACCCAGCCCTTTGGGGAGATGGGTTAGGGGAAAAGGAGGGAAGAGGAGAGAGGGGAAGAGACTGCAGCATGTACTGAGCTGGCTGTGTCATTTCTGGTCAGAGCCCCAGGGAAGGGTGCTGATGGGGCCCCCAGATTGCTCAGCACGGGCTCTTGAGAGGACACTGTGTTCCAGCCGAGAGCATTTTGACATGTGAGTATCCTCTTTGGGTTGCTGTTCCCTTTCGTTTCTGCATCCGACAGTGGAGCCTACTGGAAAATGTCAGAGGATCCTTACCCTCTCTCTTGCTGCCTGCCCACCCTCCCACCTTTCCTTCAAAGTTCAGCCCATGCCTCTCCGATCATAGCATCCTGCCAGAAACCCCAGCTGGCCAGGAGGGGGCTACTTCCTATCTCAGTTCTGGTGACTCCTGGCTCCCATCTCCAACTCCTTAAAAGACGGTCCAGATGTTCTTCATCTGTACCCTGCTCTCCTCCCCCACCAAGTCCTGGCCTGTTACCTAGCACCGTATTTACAAAGGGAAAAAATTTGGCAAGTATCTGCAGATGGACAGTAGAATGGAAAGAAGAAGGAAAGAAGAAAGAGAAGGCGAGATTAAAGAAAAACATTTCTGTCTCTGAATGTTCAGAGCATATCATATTACTATTCATCCAGCATTTTATAATTTTCAAAGCTCATTTGTCATTCATTTGCTTTCCCAATTCCCATAAAAAGTAGGCAAGACAGGGCTGTTACTATACCCATTTAACAGACTGGAATACTGAGGCTCAAAGACTTGAAGGCACTTGCCCAAGGTCACCCACACCTGAGCTGGCCAAGAACTGGGTCTTCCAGCTCCTCAGCCCTGGCCCTTGGTACAGCCTCCCTGGCTATCTGTATTATTCTCCCAGCTTGCCTCCTTGAGCAACTGGCATGATTAATTATGCCTTAAATGTGGGGGGCTCATCTCACAGGCTGGGCTACCAGCTGCTGGACAGCAGAGACCTGTCTGATGGTCTTTCCAGTACACAGACGCAGCCCAGAGCCCACACTGCACAGCAGCCCCGTGGACGCCTGCTGGGATGGGAGCCCAAGCCTCACCCTGCAGGGAGCGAGCCCACAGCAGAGCTGGCTCCGCAGGGCCCAAGCACACTCACTTCCAGAAATCAGAAGGCCCAAAAAAGCAAGACACTTATTTCCCCCTGGGTAGAAAACTACAGGAAAAGTGACGAGTGATTCAGCTCTTTAAGCCCCTAACATCATTTCTTTCATTCCTTATCCCAGATCTCCTACAGGGGACACAAATGGCAGGCACTGAACAAAACATTTTACCAAAACAAAAAACAAGATCAGGCCTAGAGTGGGTTGCCATGGAGTCCGAGAAGCCTCGGCAGGTAGCAGTCAGGGTTCCAACCCACATGCTTCCACGGCTCCCAAAGCACCCCTGTGCAAATACAGCCCCTAGGCCTGGGCTCCGCCTCCTCCAGGCTCAGAACAAGGCCTCCTGGAAGGCAAGATCAGACCATTCAGAGGCGGGAGACTGGGCTGTGTGACCTTGGGTGGATGCTTCTTAGAGTTCCAATTTTCTCATCTGAAAAATGAGGATGGTAATGACTTCCTTGTTACAAGGTACACAGACAAAATCACCAGCGCTGTGCAGGAATACAAGGTGTAGGTGGGCCTAGCGGTTAGACCATGGCCTCCAGAGCTGGGGTCCCTGTGTTCAAATTGCAACTCCACCACTTTCCAGCTAAGCATTTGTTATTAGGGTGCTCACTTTACTGCTGGCTGCCGTGTCTCCCCATATGCCTGCGTTATAGGTAAAGGCAGCCTCTGACCTTGCAAAGGGAGGAGAAGGGGAGGGGATGGAAGGGAAACTGAGGGCAGGCCTCAGTTACCAGGGCAACCTTACATCTACCCAGCAATTTACAGGTGGTAAAAACCCTTCTTTCCCAGGATCTCTGCTGCTTTTCTGCTCCCCTCCCCATGTGTGGTTCATAGTGAGGGGTATTTGTCCAGAGTAAATCGATGAGAACCCCCAGCAGCTCAGAGGAGGCAGGTACTTGGCCAAGGTCACACAGCAAGTTAGAATCCAATCCACCAAAGCCTGCTCGTTCTAGGCACCTGTTCCCACAAAGGGAAGAGGTGCGACCTATGAGAGTGCATAAGGCAGCAGGTGCCACTCCCCAGTCCACATGGTCTGGCAGCCTCGGGGCAGGGCATCCTGTCTACAGCTACAGTGATGCCTCCGCGCCCTCCAAGCTCTGCTCCAGACTCCTGCCTGCATGCCCCACCTCAGCGGTGATGCCAAGGCCATGGGTTCTATTCCCATAGGAGCCCCTCCATCTTCTAGTTTCTTAGACACACAAAGCTCAGTCCCTCTTCAGGGTCTTCACCCATGCAGTTCCCCTGGCTGGAGCTCCTCGCCATCCCCAGGCGTCATGATTCAGCCTTCAGCTCTCAGCCCCATACTCTTTTCCCCGATTTCTCTATCCTCTCATCGGAAGTTCTCCCCAGTATTGGCTCTCATCATCCCATGTTCTTTTTCTTCATGGCGCCCATTGAAGGTGTCATTCTCGATTTACTTGGGGGGCGGTTGTTGAAAGCCTGTCTCTCCTTAGGTATCAGCTTCATGGTGGGGAGAGACCCCCATCCCTTTGGTTTACCCCTGAACATCCACTCATGGCATCAGCACTGAGGACAACAGGCATTCAATACACGCCGTCTGAATAAGAAGTAAATGAATACATTGTTCAGCCATTTGAGTAGACACGCAATAAATGTTTGTTAAACGGATGACCCTCTTTCTGAAAAGATACAGTAATTACTGTCATAAGGACACTACCAAAATAAACATTTTTCTTTTCCTGACTTCCCCCATGCCTCTGTGGGACTGGGTATAAATAACACCTTGCATTTGTATATAACAGAGTAAAAATCCAATTCATGTCAGATCCCACATATTCATCTTGTGAGGTAGGTAGGCAAATGTTGCTGTCAGATGTGGTCCAGGGAAAATAAGCAATTTCTCCAGCTTCACAGAGAGGTTCATGGGAGTATGGAGAGCCAAGCAGGGCTGTCACCGCTGCCCTGACCAAGACAGACCTGCAGCCCTCCCTGCAATGCCAAAGGAGGGTGGAGAAGTCTGGGAATGATGCCTTGCTGAACAGTGAGCTCCCTGAATGAAGGGTCGTGTCCATTTTCTCCATCATCTGGCCCAGAGCCTGGCACATAGAGATGCTTGAAAATCAGCTGCTAAATCAACAAATGAGATTTCGCATGGGAAAGAAAATGGGGGGAAGAGAGAGAAGAGAGGTTTCATAAGCATCTACAAAGCTATTATATGGAAGAGAGAAATTTGTTCTGGGACCAAAATAGATACCTTTCTCTCACGAAGAGTAGTCCAAATCCACTTGGGCTTCCTTAGAAGAGAGTGAGTTCCCTGTCAACCAACGTAATCAAATTGAGTCTGAATAACCCATCTCTGGCTATGACAACACAAGGCCCCCAGGCCACACAGATTCCTGGGCTTCCATTTACATGTGAAGAATGTATGAATGATGGCCAGATGCCAAGGCAGAGAGCTGTGTCCAGGGTCTGCGGACTGCAGGGTCCCACCCAACCCTGACAGTCTGTGGTTCTGCAGTTGGGTGTAGAGAAGGGTCAGGATCCACACCCTGATCTCCTAATTCAAAGACTTCAGCCCTAAGGACCTGAGGCCTGCGGTTCAGGACCAGAGGACCTCACAACTCGTCTCTGAGCTTCAGCTACTTCATTTTACTTTTGGCCCTTGCTCTCCCAATATGACCATGCTGGGGTTAGAAAACCGGACCTCCACCCTTAAGTGTGGGTTCCCTGGTACCCACTGTCCCCTTGGTGCCTCTTCCTCTCCCTCCATCATCTGGGCACACAGTCTCATCCACACAACACCACCAAAAGTCTAGCCAGGGTGCTGGATGGCTATTGCCCTGAGAGCCAACTCCCGGGTGCCACCAACCTCTGCCAGCATGTAGCAGCCCCCTGCGTGGGGGAGAACAAGGGTGCAGCTGGAGGAGGCCCAGCTGGACCTGAGACAGAAGAGAAGAGGGAGGCGGCCATCGTGGGACTGAGTGCCAGCTCCCCGCCACCTCTGAAGGTCATCTGATGCAGCTGTCACCTCTGGCCCTTCCCTCTCAGTGGGCACTACAAGAGAAGAACTTTCAAAGAGCCTCCACCAAGCAAAAGGGAAATTCATAAAGGGGAAGGAAGTGGGGATGGCCCACCAAGCAAAAGGGAAATTCATGAAGGGGGTGGCAGGTGGGGGAAGCCAAGCATGAAGATGTTCTCATTTCCAGCTTCAGCTTACTGATCAGAGGCCACTGTTACCCCTGCACCAGCATAAAAAACCCAGTGGGCTTGAATCCACTGGCTAAATCCCAGGGCCAGGCTTCACTGTCTCTGGAGAGAAGAAAAGGAATGGACCCAAGAAGTTACACTGTAAAGGCCAAGATCATCCCTTCTACTACTGGGGATTAGTGAGCAAGACTCCAGCCCTCTGGAGGAGGGGCTATTTTGACTCATCCCCATCCTGGCAGACACTGAAACTGCCAAACACTCCAGGCTGCCTATTAGCCCCACAGAGACATGGAGACGTTCATCCCCAAACCCTGCCTTGCGGGCCTTCGGGGCAACTTCTGCCAGGAGGACACAGGGGAAGAACAGGAGGATCTAAAGTGACAGAGGCAGAAGGCTAAACAGCAGGGCGCCCAGCCCCTGCCTGGGTTTCTGGGGACAGCATATTCCTCTGGCTGGGGACACAGGAGCCTAAAAGCTGTGTCTCATGCCCACAAGCCAGGGAGTGAGGGATGTGGTGGGGACCACGGCCACATTCCCCGCTGATGGGATGCCTTGGCCATGGACTTGGGATACCAGTATCCTCTGACTAGGCCTCCCCTTCTCACTCCCCTATACCATCCTCTCTCCATCCCAGCAAGCACACAGATTAATACATTACCTCCTCAGGTAACAGAGCTACATTTTAGCAGGAACCTTCTAGAGACCAAGCAATCACCCAGGGGAAGCTCTCTAACATGAAAATTCCTGGCTAGTCCGTGGGAGGGGTACCGAGAGGCCCTGAGACATAGCAAACTGAGTGATGCCTTTTCCCTAAGAAGGACATCCTCAGCTAACACCATGCTGATAGATTCACTGCTGTTGGGGTCTGGCACAGTCTCTAAGAAAGAGCCCTGGCTTTGCAGTTATACCTAAGTTTGAATTCTGTCTTCTGGTTCTTGGTTGAAGGACCTCTGGCCAGTGATGTGCCCTCTCCATGCTTCTGATTCCTCATCTGTGATTTGGGAAACACACAACCCCCTGCAAAGTACTGCCGGAAGATCACCCATCATGATGCTGGCACACTGCGGGTCCCACCACGTGCCTGTTCTCTGCCCCCTGGGTATGCAGCATGTGCAAAGGAAAAGAGCTAACCTCTAGAATGAAAACACACTGGAATATGTTCATCATTCCAACCAGCTGGAAAGCTGGGGAGGGAGAGGGCCACTTTGTGGGAAGGATATTAACAGTTGCAGCCAACCAGAAGTCCCTCATCACCTTTAATTCTCCCAGAGGGAGCCTGCCCAGGTTGAGTTATCTTCTGTCGGCAAGAAAAGCAGCTCTGGCCCTTTTAACCCAACACGGATCATAGAGCAGAGAAAATATAACAGCCCCAAACCACTAAGCACTCTTCAACTAGATTTTCCCAGCCCTGCCAAAGAGGCAAGCCACGGGCACAGTTAAAGGAATGATATGTATATTTTCTGGAGGAAGTGGAAGATTGACGCGGTAGGGAACTCAGGGGAATTAGCAGGGCATCAGCCCACGTGACCTCAGACGTAAGCCCCGGCCAGGCGGCGGCTGCTGAGTCAGGGTTTCTGGAGATGGATGGCTATGCTGTGGGCCAGGGCACAGAGCACAGGGACGTTCCGTCTCTCTCCATCATCCGTCCCCTTGACTGCTGTGTTGGTGGGTTGCCTTAACATATGCATGAAAACTGCAAGTCTCATCATTCACCCAGATGGTGGAAGCTCCCAAATTGTTCCTTCTCCAGAGACAGCTGTTCCACCGCTGGGCCATATGGCTCCCCTTGCTCTGCGTCCTGCTCTGGGAAATGGACCATTTTTCCCCAGGCAGCTTCCCAGCTCAGAATCATCTCTCGTTCTTAGCAGGCAATTAAGACCTCCAGCCGAGGCGTCCACGCTGCTCCACATGTCATTCGTACACATGTCAGACCGGCATTTCAAAGCTCGATCAAGGTAAATACAGCGGCCAAGGCATGGTGGCTTTGCCTCCTACTCAAAAGGAAAGTCTACCATCATAGACTCAGAGGGAGGCTGCCCAGGAGTCAGCTCACCTCTTCTCTGCTCATACACTCTGAACTGCAAACTGGAACTGACCAGGGCTCATACTGCCTGCCTTTGATAGAGGCTCATTTCAAAACAGAAGCAGACAACTGGAGCCTATTATACAGAGTGAAGTAAGCCAGAAGGAAAAACAAAAATACAGTATACTAATGCATATATATGGAATTTAGAAAGATGCTAACAAGAACCCTCTATGCGAGACAGCAAAAGAAACGCAGATGTATAGAACAGTCATTTGGACTCTATGGCAGAGGGCGAGGGAGGGATGATATGGGAGAACGGCAGTGAAACGTGTTAATCATCATATGTGAAATCAATCGCCAGCCCAGGTTTGATGCTTGATACAGGGTGCTCAGGGCTGGTGCACTGGGATGACCCAGAGAGAGGGAATCGGGAGGGAGGTGGGAGGGGGGTTCTGGAAGGGAAACACATGTATACCCATGGCAGATTCATGTTAATGTGTGGCAAAACCAACACGATAATGTAAAGAAAATTAAAATAAATAAATTATATTAAAAAAAAAAGAAGCAGACAACCGTCCACTTTCCACCATTTGAATTGTGAAGTTATAGCGAAGACTTTTAAGATTAGCTTGTGATTTAGGAATTCGTGGACCTGCCCAATGGAAGATTAAAAGCATCACAGGCAGAGAAGCTTCCTGTCACTGGCAGGCTAGTCCTCTGACTCCTCTCTGGGACAGCTGTAGGCTGAACTAATAATGCAGATGTAGTATTTTTTCTTTTTTTTAATTGAAGTATAATTGAGTTACAATGTTATGTTAATCCCTCCCGTATAGCAAAGTGATTCAGTTATACATATATTATATACACATTCTTTTTTATATTCTTTTCCATTGTGGTTTATCATAGGATATTGAATATAGTTCCCTGTGCCATTCAGTAGGACATTGCTTTTTATCCATTTTATGTATAATAGTTTGCATCTGCTAACCCCAAACTCCATTCCTCTCTTCCCCTATTCCCCTCAACAACCACAATCTGCTCTTTATATCTGTGAACCTGTTTCACAGATAAGCTAATTTGTGTCATATTTTAGATTCTACTATAAGTGATATCATATGTTATTTGTCTTTTTCTGACTTCCTTCAGTTGGTATGATAATCTCTAGTTGCATCCAAGTTGCAGGAAATGCATTATTTCATTCTTTTTTTTTATAACTGAGTAGCATTCCATTGTATATATGTATCATGCAGATGTAGATGATCTTCGCTTTCTAGATGGAATACTCTAGTCCATGCTGCACCCTGGAGCCAGCAGAGCCGTGACTGGGACCTCCTCACTTACAAAGCTCATCTCCTGTACACTCAATGTCTCCACCCCCTTTATGACATGTACTGCGTACCCAACAATATGTATCTGCTATTCTTTCTGACAGTTTCAGACATTTTCTTCAAGAAGCCAGGGAAGGGGACTTGTGTACCTCCCAACCCTTGACTCCTGCCCAGATCTGAACATTGTGATTCCTTTGCCCTTGGCCTAACAAAGAAGTTCTCTAAGCATTATCGTGCCATAGTGGCTAACAAGAGTTAAAGTTATTAAGCACTTACTGTGTGCCAGGTACTGTTCCAAGAATTTTGTACGAGTTTACTCACCTAATTCTCACAAGCCTAAATGGAAGGTACTACTATTATTCCCATTACACAGATGAGGAAAGTGAGGCTCTGAAAGTAAATATATAGGTTCCCCAGATGAGGCTTCATCCCATCAGTCAGTAACAACTAGAGCAGCAACTGAGCAGGACAGAGGGTCTGGCTGGGGAGTGAGCGACCTGCAAGGGTCAGACAGGCAGGTGCAGCCAACAGCATATCAGTTAAATCCTACCAACCCTCAAACTCCAGAGATGTCTGATAAGGCCACACGTGGCCTTGGTGTAGCTGAGCCTGCAGGCCGTTGGTTGTTACAGAATGGTTATGAGCATGAAACGGACACCAGATGCTGGGATTGACTTCCAGCTGTATCCAGCTTTACCTTCATTGCCGTGTGACCTTGGACAAGTTCTCTAACCATTCTGCGCCTTCGTTTTCTCATCTATACAATGGGAATGTTAACCCGACCTACTCCACAGGGTTGTTGTGAGGATTAAATGAGTCAATATGGGAACAAACTGGGAGACTAGCAGTGACATACATACACCACCGTGTGTGAGACAGATAGCTGGGGGAAGCCGCTAGATAGCTTAGGGAGTGCAGCTCGGTGCTCCGTGATGACCTCGAGGGGTGGTATGGGGTATAGGAGGCTTAAAAGGGAAGGGCTATATGTATACATAGAGCTGGTTCACTTTGTGGCACAGCAGAAACACAGCATCGTGAAACAATTACACTCCAATAAAAATAATAAATATAAGTATTTATTATATATATAAACAAAAGAAATGAGGTACAGCATGCAGTCTGTGCTACATAAGTTAGCTGTGATGGTAACATGGGGAGAAGGAGAAGATCGTTATCTCCACTGCCCGGTGGGCACACTGGGGGTCAGCAGGGGCTGGTGATTACACAGCCCCATCACACTGTCTTACAGGACAGGGCAGAAGCCCTACACTGTAGACAAAGAAAGAAAACCTCTGAGGGGAAGGATGTGTCTGAGTCACTCATGAGTCTAAGGGCAAAGCTGGGCTGCAAAGCAGGCCCCTGACCTGAGCAGAGCCTGAACACGGAGACAGGGAGACTCTGGCCACAGACAGGGAGCAACCTTTCACATGTAGTATTGCTGTGGACTTCCCAGGCCTGGCTTTTTCCACATCAGGGCACTGGGAACCTGGCTCCACCTCTTCCTAGCTGTGCCCTTGGGCAACGTCTTCAATTCCTCGGAGTTTCAGTTTAACACCTGAAAAACAGAGGAATTGGGGATTTCCCTGGCTATCCAGTGGCTAAGACTCCGTGCTTCCAATGCAGTGTTAGTCGTCCAGTCGTGTCCAACTCTTTGTGACCCCATGGACTCTAACCCACCAAGATCCTCTGTCCACGGCATTCTCCAGGCAAGAGTACTGGAGTGGGTTGCCATTTCCTCCTCCAGGGGCTCTTCCCAACCCAAGGATTGAACCCTTCCAATGCAGAGGATGTGTGTTTGACCCCTGGGCCAGGAACTAAAGTCCCACATGCTGAGTGATGTGGCCAGAAAACAAAACAAAACAAAAAATAACACAAAAAGAGGAATCATTCCTGGAAAGTCCCCTCGAGGAGAAAATGAGGTCACAGATACGAAGGGACGCCAAAAGTTTGCTTCCATCCATCAGTCCCTCTTTGTGAGGGTGAATGTCCCCCAAAGGAAGTTATCTAGGATATGTCCCAAAAAAGCCCAAAAGAAGTTTCTCCACTTTGCCTGGTGCCCACCTCCCCACCTTGCCAAGGAATGAAGTCTTTAGGAGAAACTACGCTGGCCCCTTGGTCCTGGCCCCAGGAAGCTCATGAACCTCTCACCCATAAAGAACTTATTAAGAGTATCCCAGGAATATGGATGCCCCCCATCTTGTAACAAAGCAAATGGTATTTCCAAGGGCTGTGACTGGTCCATGATACTTTGCCAGTCACGTTGCCTCTATCTGGTTCTTCCTACAGTACGCTTGCTCCTTGGAAGGAAAGCTGTGACCAACCTAGACAGTGTATTAAAAAGCAGAGACATCACTTTGCCAACAAAGGCCCATATAGTCAAGGCTATGATTTTTCCAGTAGTCATGTGTGAATGTGAGAGTCGGACCATAACGAAGGCTGAGCGCCAAAGAATTGGTGTTTTCAAATTGTGGTGCTGGAGAAGACTCTTGAGAGTCCCTTGAACTGCTAGGAGATCAAACCAGTCCATCCTAAAGGAGATCAATCCTGAATATTCACTGGAAGGATGGATGCTGAAGCTGCAACACTCTGGCCACCTGATGCAAAGAGCTGACTCATTGGAAAAGACCCTGATTCTGGGAGAGATTGAAAGCGAGGAGAAAGGAGCAGCAGAGGACGAGATGGTTTATCACCGACTCAACGAACATAAACCTGAGCAAATTCAGGAGACAGTGGAGGACAGAGGAGCCTGGTGTGCTGCCGTCCATGGGGTTGCAAAGACTCAACTTAGCGACTAACAAGAACAATTCTTTTCACTAAGAACTGCAGGTGCGTGTTTGTTTTCCATACTCCCTCAGCCTTAACTTTGCCCATTGACTTCAAAATGAGAAAAGAATCTGCTTCACAGTCACCATAATTGGTGCTCCCGTTTCACAGATGTTCAGAGCCATAGGTCTCTGACATGACAGATGGGTAAGCCGAAGCCCAGAGAGGTGGGTGCCTGCGCGCGGTTGCACAGCAAGATCACAGCACGTGGCTGATGAGAACTCCACCTCTGAAAGCCGGGTCAGGGCTCACATCACCAGAAAACCCCAAGGAGGTGGCCGCCCTGTTCGAGGCCAAGTCCAACTCCTCTCAACAAGGGATCAGTAACCCCCTCTGCTTGGAGCCAGAAGCCAGCATGGAAGAGAGCTCTCCAAAAACAAATACTTAGTACCCTGGACTGCTGGAGGCCCTCCAACCCAAACCATCCCATCAGACACCAGATGGCATTTGACTTTAGGGCTGAAGACCTCAGCTAGATTCAAAGGCAGCAACCGGCAGAGAATGTAGTCCCAAACTTGAATCTTGCCTCTGGGTTTTCCATGCAGAGAGGCAATTAAAAAGCAGGAGGGTGTGCTCTGATTAGAAAAAGACAAAGGCAGCCACTGCAGGGAAGCCACAGAGTTTGCTCCTGGGCTCAAGCCAGCCCCCGATGGAGGAAGGAGCCCAGAGAAGGAATGGAGATCACAAGATGAGGAGGGAGAGAGAGACACAGGAGACTCTGTGTGGCCTCCTTCTGCCAGGCCCCGTCCTGCCCTATCCACTCCCCAGAATCAAATCGGAGGTAGTGCTTTATGTAAGTCTATTGTACAAATACAAGATTAAAAGGGACAAGCAGAACAAAGCATCAGTCTCCCTAACAAAGGCCCTCCACTTAGTAAATTAGCCAGCTCTTTCCACCTGACACACTTTTAAAGGGAGATCTTCAATTACCAGGCGCTGGCGGGGCAGAGTCACAAAAGGTCTGTCCGGTGACTTTATTCTGAGCCCTGAGCAGGCACTGCAATGGCTTTATGTAATAGAGATACTCATCTAGTCTCTATAATTTGGAGAATCCTTTATGGAGGACTGAAGGGTGTTTCAGCCCTGCGGTTGTTTCAAAGAGATTTTCTGCAGTTCATGCATTTACCTTGCCAAAAGCTGAGCTGAGCAAACAGAGTCCTCTAAATCACGCCTGCAGCTGATTTACTATCAGGCCTCCGCAGTTTGTTTGGTGGACGGAAACTTGCGGATAAACACAGGCCAAGGCCTTGGTCCCTCCGTTTGGCCACACCAGAGGGGGAAGGGCCAGCTTCCAGTTGCCCCTGAGACAACACTCCCCAGCTTCCAGATTTGGAACATCCTCTTCCCTTCTCTTTGGTCAGGCTCAGCCCAGGGTAAAGGTGGCTAGAGGGCCAGTTTTTTGTCTGACTAAGGATGGGAGGATGACTCCCTGGCTTTTGCCCTTGGTCCCAGGTCTGTCTCCATCCGGAGGAACGAGATTGATGGTGTCAGTCAGCTCCCTCTTCCCACCCCATCAGGAGCAAAGATGCGAATCTGGCTCCCCAGGTGACAATTCAGCACCACTGGCTGCTTGCAAAGGAGAAGGAGAAAGTGAAGTGGGGAAGGATGATGGGAAAGGTGACTCTCAGGAGAGCGGAGGAGACGTGCACTCAGATTCTCAACACACACAAGCAGGCAGATCTGCCCTTGACACGGGGGGATGGGGGCCCTGTCCATGGGTGACACACATACAGCAAGCGTGTACACAAAGAACAGGCATGTGCACACACAACACACAAGCGGGGAGCTCTTCCCACACAGCGAAACCTAACACTCATGAATATACATGAGCACATGGAATAAAGGCCAGTTTTTCCGCAGCACTTGCCATGGGCTTGGTTAGCACAGATTCACTTATTTAATCCTCCCAACAACCCCATGAGGAAGGCAGTCTCGCTACACACTTCACCATGGAATAATCAGAGGCTGGAGAAGCTAAGTAATCTGCCCACGGTCACACAGGCAGGAGACAGCAGTCCAGTTCCAGGGTCTGTGCTCGTGACCTTCACAGTGTCAGGCGCTCCACGCTGCACAGACACTCCTCGCGTGCGCCGGGAGCAGCGTCCACACAGGTGGGCTCACAGCATCCCCCAGCGCCCCCAGCTTGATGCTCCAGCTCAGATGCCCCTTCCTCAAGGGTCCAGGTGTATCACGTCTCCAGGTTAAATGAGACCCAGGTGCTCTGGTTCGGGGGAGAAGGGGATCAAATATTACAGTAGTGAAATACTTCTGCTCTGGTGGGTAGGTGGTTGCCACCATGCCCTGCTCCCAGCCTTCCCTGACCCATATACCCCTAATCTAGCACCTACAGGATTAACCCGTGGCCCACAACAGACCTCCAAGACTATTCCATCCTAACCTATTAGTAGAAGTGCCATATCTGTCGTTAAGTATTTTCATGCTGACCCCCCAGGGTTAGACAAGGTGCCTACATCAAGGCAAGGGGACCCAACCCTCAGGCCTTCCTTGAGAGTTGGCTGATGCCTGGCCAGCATAGTATGAGAGGCTGGCCATCTCCTTCAGCCTGCTCCCACCCCACCCACTTGACAGGGAGCTGATCAAAGCGCTTCAGAGTCAAGTGTACTGAAGTGGCCATGGCGGGGAGGCTGCAAGTCACGATTTTTACGCACAATGAAGCCACTCAGCAGTCCTTAATCAGAGAGTCAGCATTAGAGGCGATGCGGGACTGCAGGTCCATCACCACAAGCCCCAGAATGGCCATTTTCCGAAACCCCTCTGCTATGAAGGCAAGGAGCCAGGAGGGAAGGAGGACCTCTACAAACCCAAACCAGAAAGCACTGCAGGAAAAAACTTGCTGCCTCCCCATGACCAGAAGGTCAGTACAACCCAGAGTTGGCCTCCCTGGCTCTGGAACCACAGACTCAATCCCACAGAGCCCCAGAGCAGGGTCCCCAGACTCTTCACACACACAACACTGGGCTCTGGGGTCCTAAGGGGATGGAGTGAGTGGAAATGAGGACCGTAACTGGGACAGACCACCCTTCACTCTGGAGTCTCAGGCCCTGCCCAGAGACCACTCCTTTGGGTGTCCTTGGAGGGCCCCCAGGAAAAGCCAGCCTACGTGTCCTCCTCCTAATGAACAAGGCTGCACAAACCATGTTCCCTGCTAGGCCCTGGGCTGGGTGCTAGGGATGCAGAGGTCCTAAGCCTCCGCTCTCAACAAGCTCACCATTCAGGGAGAGATAAATAAGCTGACAATTGTAAGGGCAGTTGTGGGGGAAAGGGGCTGAGATCAGGACCTAGAGGGAAGAGGAAGAGGGAGGTATATCCATGGGGCTTCCCAGGGGTCAGCAGCTCTGCACTCAGTCTTCAAAAGCCTCCAGGGAGGAACTGGGGACACCAGACCAGCGATTCCAGGAAACAGGGGCAGCCTGTACACAGTCCCTGAGAGTGAGTGTGTGGAGGATCAGCAGACACAACAGGACCCTGGGGAAGTGAAATACAGAATGATAGGAGTCTAGGGTACAGCATTTGGAGAAAGCAGCAGCATTGTGAGGGGAGGGGGAGAAGTGGGGGCCAGTCTTCAATCAGGGAAGGGAAGAGAAGAAGGAAGTATTAAATCAGATGGGAGGGCAAGGCAAAACTGGAACAGTTGGGTAGAAACTGATTGCTCAGTATTTTCTGAGTCCCTACTATGTGCCTGGCACAATACTAAGAACCGTATAGACCATTAGTTGTTGTGGCTTAGTCACTAAGTTGTGTGTGGCTCTTTGCAACCTTATGGACTGTAGCCCGCCAGCTTCCTCTGTCCATGGAATTTTCCAGGCAAGAATACGGGAATGGGTTGTCATTTCCCATTCCAGAGAATCCTCCCAACAAAGGGACTGAATGCACGTCTCCTGCATCGGCAGGCAAATTCTTTACCACTGAGACACCTGGGAAGTCCCCATATTCTAGTTAAAGAGGCAGAAATAAAAAACGTATTGATAGATCCTATGTCTCTATGTCAGGTAGTGACAATGCTAATTAAAGGAGAAAACTAATTAGAAAAGATACACACACTCCAGTACTCAGAGCAACACTATTTTCAATAGCCAAGACGTGGAAGCAACCTAAACGTCCATCTACAGAGAATCGGAAAGATGTGGTACCTATGTAAATGAGAGGTTAATCAGCTGTTAAAAAAAAATGAAGTAACACCATTTACAGTGACATGGACAGACCTAGAAATTATCAGACTAAGTGTACTCAGAGAAAGACAAATACGATATCGCTTATCTATGGAATCTGAAAAGAATGATACAAATGAATTTATACACAGACCAGAAACAGACCCACAGACATAGAAAACAAACTTATGGTCACCAAAGGGGAAAGTGGCAAGGAGAGACAAATTAGGAGTTTGGGATTAAGAGATATACACTACTATATATAAAATATTTATACTGACTCTTTGTGACCCCCACGGACTATAGAGTCCAGGGAATTCTCCAGGCCAGATACTAGAGTGGGTAGCCTTTCCCTTCTCCAGGGGATCTTCCCAACCCCGGATTGAACCCAGGTCTCCTGCATTGCGGGTGGGTTCTTTACCAGCTGAGCCACAAGGGAAGCCCAAGAATACTGGAGTGGGTAGTCTATCCCTTCTCCAGTAGATCTTCCCGAGCCAGGAATCGAACCAGGGTCTCCTGCATTGCAGGTGGATTCTTTACCAACTCAGCTATCCAAGAAGCCCATATATAAAATAGACAACCAATGAGGACCTACTATATATCCTAGGGAATTATACTCAGTATTTTATAATGAACTATAAGGAAAAAGAATCTGAAAAGAGAAATACGTATGAATGTATAACTGAATCACTTAACTGTACATCTGAGCCTAACAAAACATTGTAAGTCAACTATATTTCAAAAAAAAAACAAAAACACCACCAACAAAAAAACAGGATAAGGGCCTACAGAAAGATGTCAGGGAAGAAGTCCTATTTCAGACATGGGGTCAGAAAGACTGATACTATGGCATGTGAGAAGACATGGTGGTATCTGGGGGAACAGCATATGGGCAGAGGGAACAGCAAACAGGGCTTCCTGTGTGCTGAGGCAAGAACAGGAGGAGAGAGAGCAAGGAGGCCACATGGGAAGAGTGGGTCACAGAGTTAGCTGAGGCCAGGCCCTGGGGGGTTTAGCGCACAGTGTGAACATCAGAGAAGCAGGAGACTCCCAACAAGGACCAGACGGAAGTCAGAGGTGGTATTCTGTAGACGTTGAGGGAATTCAGAAGATGGAAAGTGGGAACCTTTAAGCAGTTTCCAGAGAGAAGTGGGGAGTTAGGCTGGGGACAGGTTTGCTATGTCATAGGCTTCACATGGCCCAAGACACCAGGAAGGGGACTTAAATAAATGCCCAACTACTCTGACACTAATAAAGGCTTCGCCTCGGAGGTGGCCCAGTCCGGACAGCAGAGGTTTAATTACAGCTGCAGCTGGCAATTAAGAAGCAGCACCTACATTTTTCCATGGCTGCATCAGCACAAAGACCCTGCCAGCTCTTGGTACAGGTGGGCGGGGGAAGGAGGGGGGGCCTGGCAGGGAAGCGTAGGCCTAAGCCAGCAGAACACAGCCTGCCCAACCCCAGGTCTCCTGCATCTGTGGACCAAGTCGGGGGCACAGCCACGGCTCACACACCCCTGCACACACCTCCAAACTTGGCTTTATCCCCTTCCCATGGCACTCCCCACAGCAGCCCCTGGGCACTACAGTGACCATGTCACTGGCCGCTTCGGTGATCTCCTGACATTGCCCAGCCCCCTCAGTGCAGCGCTGAGGGTCCACACCCACCTCACCCTGGCCCCTTCTCCCACCACTGTTTTGCCTGTGCTCCTGCCGGGAGTGTGCTGATCCTGTTTGCTCTGTCATCCCTGCCCTGCCTGTCCCCTCTCCAGAGAATGCTCTCTCACACAAAAATAATACAAACACTGGGGTGCACGTGGCTCTTTCCATTCTGGTTTCCTCGGTGTGTCTGCCCAGCAGTGGGGTTGCCAGGTCATATGGCAGGTCTGTTTGCAGCTTTTTAAGGAACCTCCACACTGTTTTCCATAGTGGCTGTACACGTGTACCCCAATGTTCATCGCCGCATTGTTTACAATAGCCAGGACATGGAAGCAACCTAGATGCCCATCAACTGACGAATGGATAAGAAAGCTGTGGTACATATACACAATGGAATATTACTCAGCATTAAAAAAAATTCATTTGAAGCAATTCTACTCAGGTGGACGGAACTGGAGCCTGTTATCCAGAGTGAAGTAAGCC